>RJVU01042551.1:2147728-2199239 GCA_003731715.1 Anabarilius grahami
ATAAAGTTTCTATAAAAAAATGTAAAACTATTATAAAAAAAAAACTTTGATTATAAAACTTGAAGATTTGCACTCACATAAAATGCAAGTTAAAAAGATAAAAAAAAAATGTGTTAGATATAATAGAGATGAATATTTTTGTGATTGTGTGCCTGTGTGTGTATGTGTCTATACACGCATGTTTGTTTGAGACAGAATGTGTGTGTTTGTGTGTGTGCGCGCGTTTAAAACATACCAGTCTGCACAATGTATTTTTTTTAATCGCTTACTTAGACGTATGATCAAAAGAGGCCATTTCGTCATTTGGAGTGAATTTGTTTTGTATTTTATGAACCGAATGTGTGAATGTGAACGCTTGTGTACAGGAGGAACTGTGTGTATTACTCCTCTTGTAACTGTGCAGTATGTGAGCGAATTAATGAATTAATGAAAGAAAGGCAGAGAGAGGGGGTTAACGGCACAACACATCCTCTTTCACCAGCCCTTCATTCCCCAACAAAGAAAGACCTCTAGATTCAAACACAAAAGCTTTAGCCCATTTTACGCCAACCAGCACTCTTTAGTTTTTGTGGCGGGGATCGCAAGGGACGTCTTTTCCTGCCTCCGCTGCCTCATTTTTGCCTCTGTGAGGTTTAAGAACACGTCATTAGTTTTGTCATCATCGTTTCATTTGTGTGTTGTTGAGCTCAATTCAATCTTGTATACTTTTAGGAAATGGTTACTTGTGGTACGTACGTTGCTTGCGTGTGTGTGTGTGTGTGTGTGTGTGTATTTGTTCTTTTCTGTCCCCACATGTGTGCCTAAGAACTAAAGGGCGAATGATTAGACTTCATTGCTGCCATTAAGACATTATTTTTTTAGCAAATGGGCGTGGTTTCACAAGGCTCCGCCCCCACATGCCTCCCATGCTTATGAACCAAGAGCCTCTCTGTACAGTTCTGTTGTAGCCTGGGGATGCTTGGATGAAAGAAATGTTTGATATTTGGAGGATGTGACCTAACATTGCCTTTCTGTCCACTCTCTTGTTCACGAGTGACTGAGGTTCTGACTATTTTTGGCTAAAGAAACAAACAAACCACAACAACGACAAAAAAAAAAAAAAAATGATCGCAACAAACTGTGCAAGTGCACTCAGCAGTGCACACAATGTTTGAATATTTTGTTACTTGTTCATTGTTGTTGTCAATGACAATGATGGTGATTTATTTTTTTTCTTTTGATGTTATATATGATTATATATGAATCTATGAATATAAACAAAGTATTGGACTACAAGGAAGAGCACTTGGGGCTGCTACTTTTTTCTTCATTTTGAAAAATTTCCTTGGATTTTTTTTTTTTAGTTGCCACCATGTGAAGTGCTTTTGTGTACTTTTTTCTTTCCTTAAAAAAAAAAGTTGAATGTATTCCAAAAATGTAACGGTGTAGATGGAGTTGCTCAACACAGGATATAAGTGTAATCAGCAGGACATCAAGAGGAGTGAAATTGAAAGTCTTTTTTGTCCATCAAGAGTTCTTGATGGAAATATGTTCACGATGGCTACCGCAAAAACACACTGCCTCTACAATCCTGTTCATATAAACTTTGACTATGAAAATGAGAACTTAAAAGATATTCTATTCCATACTGGAGTTTTGGTTGTTTACAAACCACACAGACATTTGTGGGTGCTTTTTTCTTCATTTTTGTGGTGATTGAATATGTGATTCTGCAGTTGAGAATCGTTTTGTCGGAGGGGACTTCAATGGCATGACGTCAGACCCTTCCTTTGCATGTGGATTTGAGCGAAGCCTATATAACTCGCTGACTGAAACAAACTTGGATTGCTGGAACACAAGTAATGGAATTACATCAAAGATTTTTTCATGTACCTTTATCTTATGGACAGGGTGTGTTTTTAAGAATCATAAAGGCGACCATATTTTGTTTACTGGACTTCTTATGTTCTTTTGTTTACTAATCTCTCTTTGTAATGAAATTGAAATGATCATCAAGACAGAAGAAATGCTTTATGTACCTGGAAAGAAGGCAAAAATCATACAGCACAGATGACCTCTTGGTACTTTGAGATGCATATATTGAATGCTTTAACATTTTTCCCCTTTCCCCAATAATTTTTTTGTCTTGTGGATAATTTTGGATGGACATATCTGTGATGGATGTTGATGAGAACAACAACAAAAGAACATATGTATGACCTCAGATCTGCGAGATAATTCCTTGGACAGTGTGAACGTGCTCATAATTTTTGTATTTTTGGACGTGGTGTCATGGCCATCAACTTCATAAAGATAAAGGGACTAGCACTGCCCTGATACCCTCACTATGCACTTTTCATTTGCTCGAAACTGTGAGGAACTTTCACTTGGGCTTGGAGAGCAGAGGCAGAGAACGTCCACTTTCTGTCAGCAGATGGGCGCTTTGAGAGGTTTTGACGCCCTTGCATGAGAGTCATTCTCCTTATGGTGGTTGTTTCTCAGTCTTTTTGAGAACATCACCACACAAGCTTTACCGTAGAAGGATAAGGGAAGTTTCGGACACATTGGGACTTGTGGGAAAATCCTTGGAAATTTCCCATAGAGGATTTTCACTGAACAATGTTGATATTTAAGACTATACGAACAGTCTCCAAACTTGGTTACATTGTGGAGATTCAGAACATAATTTACTCAACAGTGTTCTCCGTTATGTAAAAAGGATTAAACTGCTTGGTCCAGGGTGCTTTTTTTTTTTTTTGTGAACTGGAATTGATTATTTCATTGATGACTGAAAAGGCTTTTTTAAAGACTGGAGGACAGCTTTTTTTTTTTTTTGTATTGGAGATAAATAACTAATAAGCTCCATCAGCTCTACCACCACCTGCTGACTGCATGGCTGAAGTTCACCTTTGGCTTGAAGTGGTTATGGCTCTACAAGACCATTTGTTTGGTAAGAATACTATTTGTTTGTTTGTTTGGTTACATGTTCATTCATTGATTTATTGATTCTTTCATTCCCCTATTCCTTCCAAAAATAATAACTGTTAAGCTCCTTTGAGTGAAAGGTGTGTTCAACTACCTAGCAATGACTTGGCAATCCCCAGAGCATCCTAGCAAAACAAAATATGCTAAAACAGTGGTTCTCGACCTTTTCAAAACTCCAAGGTCCCCGTTGCCCACAACATTTTTTAATAATACTTTAATAAAAACACGCTCAGGGGAGAGTCAGAAAGACGATGGAGAAACGCCTTGCGCCGCACATTGATGGGATTTGCTACATGTTTGTGATGGTAGGAAACAATGTTTTTGAGACTGTCTTTGGTAAACTATAGTTTTAAAATACTCAGCAATGGTGTTGACTGATGAATTTGCACATTGTTTGTCTTAAAGCATGTTAAAGGGTTAGTTCACACAAAATGAAATCTGTCATTAAATACCCTCATGTCGTTCCAAACCCATAAGACCATCATTCATCTTCAGAACACAAATTAAGATATTTTTGATGAAAGGAATGAAATTACCACATTCAAGGTCCAGAATAGTAAAGACATGTTAAAATAGTCAACGTGACTACAGTGGTTTAACCTTAATGCTATGAAGGGACAAGAAAACTTTTTGTACGCAAAAATAATGAATGAATTTAACAAATTTGTCTCTCCCCTGTCATTCTCCTATGCTATTTACATCCAGTGCTTCCGTGTGCTCAGTATTGGCCGAAGCTGTTCACATGAGCAGCACGGCGTATGTGTGTGATTGCGTAGGATATTGACGGGAGAGATGAATTGGTTAAATTAAGTCATTATTCTTGTGCACAAAGTATTCTCGTTAATTCATAACATTTAAGGTTGAACCACTGTAGTCACGTTGACTATTTCAGCAATGTTTTTACTACTTTTCTGGACCTTGAATGTGGTAATTTCGTTGTTTTCATGGAGGATTAAAAAAAACTTTCATCAAAATATTTTCATTAGTGTTCCGAAAATGAACGAAGGGTGAGTAATTAATGACAGAAATTTCATTTTTGTGTGAACTAACCCTTTAAGAACACCTCATAGACATATAAACAACATTAAAAACTTAATTCCCACCTCAGGGGGTCTTTGAGCCATCATGGGGCCCTCTTGGGCATTTACTGAGGGCCCCTAGTTGGCCCCGGGACCCTGGTTGAGAAGCACTGTGGTGTGACAACCACCCACAATACACTAGTATCAGGGGTGTAAGCACTTTTATACAGACACTCATATTTTCTTAAAAGTGTATTATTAGATATTCTCGTTATTTTCTCAAAATAACTTTTCTCCCTTCTTTTCTCTGCTTTGATTAGATCTTTGCTGTTCCAGATCTTCAGATGGAGATGGAGGCTCTCCATTGCTTCGTATTCATCTCCATCTCCTCTTAATTTCCCATCATCAGCCTTCAGAGGAAGATCCCAAGGTTGGAGATTCCAAACAGCACATGAAATCATGACTGTATGACAAGAACTTAGAACCAGGAGGAAGATGAGGAATGATAGACTCGTGGCACCATATTCGGACTACTAAGAGGAACATATTTCCTTGAACTGTGAATGCTGGAACAGCCGAACTATGAGATCTTGAACCTGCACAGAATAGTTCTGCTCGAGTGCAGCCAGAGTTAACATTACAAACACAGCACACACATGAATAATAACTGAAATACACCTGCATACACACACATTCAAAAATGAATTATCGATTACACAAACGCTCTCTGACATGGCTTAACAGTCCCACTACACTTCAATCTGGCTGCCGTGTAAATAATGTATATAACCTTAACCCTTTTCCCTTTCTCTGTTGGGTTTTCAGGTTTGTGTGAATTTTTTTTTTTTTCTAATTTTTTTCTTCCTCTCTTTTATGACATGCCTTAACAGTTCAGTTCTGCCTATTAAGGCACACTTAAGATGAGTAAAACAAAAAGAAAAAGGAAAAAAATGTGAGACTAGCTCTGTGACATAATAGCGTGTGATTTTATTTAAGGAACCCTGAAATGATTTATATAACATTACAAATGATCCCCACAAAAGACGTGTAATTGATGACTTAATACTTTTTTGGTGTAACTGGGCAAGTTTTTCTGATGATGCAACCTGATGACGAAACAGTTTTTGCTTTGCATTTTCAAAATGAGAGGCAAAAACTCTTTCCAGGTCAAAATTTAGTATGAAATGCTTAACATAAAAAAATGCCTTTTCATCTTTGACCTCAGAATAGAAGTGGGTGTTCAGAAATACTAACATATGCTTGAGCTAAAGATCAGAAAGGATGAGATTTGTAAGGTATTTCCCTCTTAAGATGATTATGTAAAGTTGCAGGTCAGATTAAAATAGAGATGCCTAATGTCTTTACTGTTATGCAAAATACACATTTTAAAATGTTAATGATAATAAAAATACATGTTTGTCATATCTATTGATTCATTGTGTGAAAAGCAACAATACTGTATTGACGCTGTCACAGAGCCGTGTGTTTGTTAAAGTGATCAAATGAATAATAATTCGAAATCAGCAATGCATAATGAGATCTTATACATCTATAGTCATACTTATCAGACATGTCTGAGTTGGATGTCTCGAAATTTCCAGAAATGCAACCATTTAAAAAAGGTCATAAGAAACCATTTTGACAATAATGTTTGAATATTCATTATGTGAATAGTTTTTGGGGTTTCTGGTTTGTTTGAAGAAAATTAATAAATACTTCTGAATGAAGCACTTGTTTGGACTTTGTTTTTTTAATTATTTGGCATTTGACAAAACAATAAGGGGTCGTTTCTGCGCAATGAGGTGACTATGTTAACATTTTATAAATCAACTGATATGACTGAAGTCTAAATCTCATACGAGTAAACAAAATAAAAAAAAATTCAGGAGAACTTTTAATTTCTATTTCCAAAACATTTAAATTTAGATAATAAATTAGAAATGTTGGTAAAAAAAATAAATAAATGTACATCGATGAATACTTGGATAATGGCAACACTCAAATAACGTGAGACAAGCCTTTTGTAGTATTCAAAAAAGTTATTCAATTCAGGAATTTTAAAGTAAGCAGTAAAAGTTTTAATGTCTACGTTAAATGTATAAGATATTGAAAACCTGCTTTTTTTTCTTTTTTTTTAATTAATGCTTTGTAACATAAGAACATTGTCAAGGAATTGCATACAAATACATATAAAAACAAAACAAGGTTTATAAAAAAACAAAAGATGACAAGACAAAGTTACACAAGAATGCATACACTATCATTATTGGTACAATAACATACAGACGTCGATATATAGGGAAAGCTTTTAAATACATGTATTTTCTTTAAACATTTCTTCATAATATTTTATACATTTTAGGGATTTTTTGTTATTTATATAACGAAGAGATTTGAGAAGTTATATTAATTCAGTTTTGAAATGGGGATAGATTGGAATATTGTTTGCAAACTTTTATTTATGAATAAAGAATTTGCCATATAAAATAAAGAAATTAACAGTGTACTCTAGGGGTCTATTTTTGTCATCAGTATAATAAAAAATGTCTTTTAGACTGAAAGAATGAGTAACATTGGTAGAATAAAAAAATATAGGAGCCAAGGTCGGACCAAAATTGTTTGGATACAGAGCAATTGAAAACCTGCTTACTGTGTGGTAGAAACGGAGTATGACGCAAATATCGCGAGAGTCAGATGACCTGGCAACGCATACAGTGCAAACATGGCGGCGCACTGTGATTACAAACACGACGCGTGAGTTCCTGTTGACTGTAGCCTCAGCGCAGTGCATTTGTAGTGGAGATACTCTGAAACTGTCCTCTGAATTCAGTAAAATACGTACACTGAGGGAGATTGTTTGATTTGTAAGATCCAGAGCACAAGACACGTCTGACACGAATTAAAGAAACAACAGGTAGAGTGACTCTCTGGCTGGACGAGTCAAAATGCTGTTATCCACTGACAAATATTCATAATTTTAATACTGTAACCGTAAAAACCCTTTAACTTACACCTGGTAACTTGCATTACCATATATATATAAATAATAGATTGTATTTTAAATTTATCAGAACATTACGTGTAATTTAGCAGTTATGTTTTTGGAGGTAAAACTGCATGTGTAAATTACACACTGTCAACAAGACAATACATGTACATTAAAGTATTTTTAAAATATTACATTTGTTGTTTATTACGTGTTTTGTCAGTAAAATTTAGAATTTTGTAGTAAACTATATAATTGATATAAACCGTTATACTTATCTGACACACCACTTTTCATTAGAGTTTATGAATGGTAAATAAATTAGTAACTTAAATGTGAATGAATCCCAAGGTGGTGTTTTCTGGCTAGTTTGTTGAAACTTTGATATGCATATAGTATGCTTATAGCAGAAACTATTGTTTTAGTGAGTATTTATGGGTTTCATATAATGAAATGTGATGTGTCAAGTAGGGGAATCTCCTTTTACTGTTTTCTTTATATATACACACACACACACACACACACACACACACACACACACACACAAACTTTTACTACAAAATAACAAAGTACTACAAAATACTATATATTTTGATGTTTATTGTCGTCACATATCTGAATGTATAAGCTTATATAAGTTTAACTCTCACTGCCACTGTATGTACTCTGTATGTGAACTCCATGACTGAAATTATATGAATTGTGCATGTTCCCCAGGCCACTGGACATAGATTTACCTCTGAAGACAACATGTCAGGTGCAGGTCAAAGCAGTGATGGTGGTGCAGGACAGGACGCAGAGGCTGATGGAGAACCTCCTCACGAGGCCTATCTTCAGGGAGGGCTGTATGAAGAAGAAACAACACCACCAGCAGCGAAGCAGCCTCGAATGGAGCAGGACGATGTGGGTCTTGATTTACACTTGATACAGGCGCCTGTGGTGCCCTCAGTGGAGACATGTGGGAGTCAAGGTGCTGCTGGGACTCTAGAAGAAGGTGAAGCCATTTTTGCAAGCACTTCTGATTTACAGCATCCTGTTTGGCACAATGTCAGTATGCTCTTCTGATGTTTTAATATGTGATATAAACTCCATATGTTGCTCTCTTACTGCCATCTTTAAATAATTACATGAATATTGACCTTCAGTCTTTCATATGCATCCAATTTTATACTTAAGCAGCTCTCCGGAGGTGAAATGTTGGTTCCTTTTATAAATTTGGATGTGATGTTATTTTTCTTGGATCTGAAATGAGATGTGATTGAACAGTTCAGGGTTCACTTTTGTCATGGTTCATCACATGTGAATGCCATTGAACGTTGTTCACTTGTCCAATACAACTGCCTTTAATCACAGATAGCCTAGTAATGTCAAGTCAGTTTTTATTTGTATAGCACTTTATTCTTTATATATACTTATAGTGAACAAGCCACGGACAACTGTAGCATAAATGTTTTTATTCAGTTGGTACTTTTAAAGATATGTTTAACAAGAGTTATTAGTAAAAATAGATCTTAAAAGTCTTATAGGTTTTTCTTGTACTTTTAATCTTTCATCCCATAAAAATAGCCACAGAAGCTTAAAGGATTAGTTCACTTTCAAAAAATGTTTTCCTGATAATTTACTCACCCCTATGTCATCCAAGATGTTCATGTCTTTCTTTCTTCAGTCGAAAAGAAAAACAAATGATCGCCTTGCACGTGCTTCCGCCCAAACCGCGCTTCCGTATTCTTCAGAACGCTTACGCTGTATTAGAGCTTAGATTCTCTGCCCGAGCCCGAGCCCGGACTCGACGGGTCGGGCCGATATTTCCCGCCTCGGGCCGGGTCGGGTCGGGCCCTTGATAAAGCATGTCAGGTATCATGCGCAGCGTCTCGTCCACCCGCACTCGCAGTCTCGCACGCGTGACGCATCACACCTGTGCGTGCTGTAGCCTATTATTCAGTAGCTTAAGTGCAACATGGAGCTTGAAGAAGCAAAGAAAAAAATGGAACCAGGAGAATTAACTTTGAGCAAGTTTGGAGGAAAATCGGACGTACGGAAACATTTTAAACTAGTTTTAAAAAACAAACAACGCAGTTTACATGCTTCTTCCTTGACATGTTATTCATTAAGATAATAATTAATAAATGCACGCACAATTATGAACTTGATAAATGTTACAGATATGTTTTACTATGCACAAACAAATGCCTTTCAACTTACATGTGCAAAATTCAGAATTAAATGAATGTGCTGCAATTTGTACTAAAAGAGAGTCTGTATGTGTTTTAGCCATTAAATAAGCACATTTAGTTTCAAGTTTGTTAAGTTTTGTTTTGAAGAAAGATTTTCTTTAAAGTGAATTTCGTTTAGTATAAATTGTATCTTAATTTTAATACATTTTTCATCAACCAATTGCCTGGATTTAATACATAAAAAGCAATATAGCAGACAATGTAATAATGACATGGAGGCGCCGGTGCGCCGCGGTCACACTTACACCATTTGAAACTCGTAACACACGCTGTCACCGAATTTACAAATGCACATCTTGCTTGTTGCTCACACACATATTGTGTTGAAATAACAATATGTTGAAGTAACATTATTAATAATAATTAATCTTTAAGAATATTTGATTGAATGCTGAATGTTGTGCTTGTTCAATTTAATAAAATTAAAACTTTAATTATGATAATTAAAATAATTGAATATTTAATATTGAGTGGCCAATTTTTGCTCATTTATTAATAGTAGGCTATTTATATAATATATATATAACTGCGCAGCTCCCCCGTAGCCTAAATGATCTAGCACAGCAGCACCTGCGTTGAAATTTTTTATTTTTTTTTAATTCTGGCACCGCCCCTGGTTATAACGGCCCACATATTAAAAATGGTCGGGTTTAAATCGGGCTCGGGCTCATAATTACAGTGGACGTGTCAGGCCGGGCCAGGCTCGGACACAACGTGCTCGGGCTCGGGTAGGGTCGGGCTTGATTTGTTGGGCCCGATCTAAGCTCTACGCTGTATGTCCTACACCTTCCCTATTCTACTTACGGAACGAACGCAGTGCCAGTTCCATTTTTTTCCGTAAGTAGAATAGGGAAGGCGTAGGACATACAGCGTAAGCTTTTTGAAGAATACGGAAGTGCGGTTTTGGTGGAAGCATGTGCAAGGCAAACATTTGTTTATATAAAGCATATACATTTGCAATTTTTTTTGAAAATGACCGATCGTTTCGCTAGATAAGACCCTTATTCCTCGTCTGGCATCGTTTAAAGCCCTTTGAAGCTGCACTGAAACTGTAATTTTGACCTTCAACCGTTTGGAAGCCATTGAAGTCCACTATAAGGAGAATAATCCTGGAATAATCCTGGAATGTTTTCATCAAAAACCTTCATTTCTTTTCGACTGAAGAAAGAAAGACATGAACATCTTGGATGACATAGGGGTGAGTAAATTATCAAGAATTTTTTTTTTTAAAGTGAACTAATCCTTTAAACAAACAAACAAACATAAAAAACATTGTTTAGTTAGTTAATATTTGGCTTATGTCAGGTTTATTAAATTAAATTACCAATATGTTAAGGGTATAAATTAATATAATAATAAAAAATAATGAATTAAGTTTTGGATTACAGATACTTTGACGCATCTGATAATATAGTTTGCAACAACAACAAAAAATCAGCATTCAATTCTGTTTGTTAAATATTGAAATACTTAATGTTAATTTAAAAGATTTGAAGGAATAGTTCACTCAAAAATAAAAATTTTACAAAAAAATATGACATTCCAAACCTGTATGACTTTCTGAGATGCATTGGTCCCTCTTTTCCATGCAATCACAACGAATGAGGAAGAATCATGTCATAGGGACTAATTTTATGATGCTTTTTGAAAGCTTGAAATCCTCAGTCCACATTCATTGTAATTGTGTGGGAAAAGAGCGACCATTAGGGTACATCGTGCAACATATTTCTTTTTTGTTGTTGTTGTTGAGTAAATATCAACAACATTTTTGGGGTGAACTATCCCTTTAACTGTTCAACCAAAAATATAGATGAAAATTGGCTTAAATTATTCTGAAATTTTCTAAATTCTTTAAATATAGCTACTGCAATATAGGTCAACTAAGCTTTAACGTGACTTTGCCTTAACAGAGGATGTGATTGGATATCTGGACTAACCAGTGGACTAAAAATAAAAGACTAAAAATTTTATTCCATAGCATCTCAAATGTTGGTTTGGTCTGAAATGTTTATTGCAGTTCATCTGCTTCGCTCTGAGGCGCAATAATTTATGATGTACGAAAAAAGAGCCACAGTGGCTTCCCCGATCTCGGCGACTTTCGTTTTATTACAGATATTTTACTCCAATTTTCCAGTAAGTGACAGCTTTGTTCTTTTGAACACATGGGATGGAAACGCTGCTTTATTTGCAAATGTTTTATGTGATATTTCAATTTTGCCCACAACTTAAATTATGCAACTTTGGATGGAAACAAAGCTCATGTTATTTTGATTCTTTCAGTTGCCTGTCATCACACTGATGAAACAGAACGTGCTGTGGGACCTGAGGAAACTGAAGGAGACGTGGAATGGCATCAAAACGGAGCAGAGATCAAAGAAACGCTCGGACACACTGAGGAGGATGGAACAGATGAGTCTAAGAAGAAGAGTCCAGAAGACAACTCTGCTGAGCAGCACTAGTAAGTATACGGTCATCTTAAACTGTTGTAAAAAGGAAACATGGCGAGAACAAATGCGTTTTGACAGTTGCAGTGGGATAGGGATATTTCCGGCCAGCCATTGTGTGGCGGCTCAATGCTGTCTCTTTGCTGTGTCTGCAGTCAATGCCTCGACTTCAGTCAGAACCCTCAGATGCTGACGGGCTCCTGGGCCGAATACACCCACACCGCTGAGAATTACCTCAGAGGCTGCAAATGGTGATAACTTACAAAAGCAGCTCATTTATGATTGCTGTGTTGTGTAAACTGAATCACAGTATCAATCTTTCTTTATGACGCCTCTCTGCAGGGCTCCAGATGGTTCCTGCATTGTTTCAAACAGCGCTGATAACGTTCTTCGTGTGTATAACCTCCCGCCTGAGCTGTACAGCAGCCGCTGGGACATGCTTTCTGAGATGGTCAGCCTCCTCTAAATCTTCGTTTCATATTTACCATGTACTAAGCAGGGATCAGTTACCTTTTTATGTAGAACTGATTTTGGCCTGTGTTCAAAATGATAAATGTCTCATGACCAGTGTTGGGGGAAACGCATTACAATTAACGCGAATTACGTAATCAGATTGCAGATAACAAATATCATATCTCACCCAGCCTAGGTGAGAGAAAGTAACATATCCCAATACTTTCCATAAAAAGTAACTAAGTAATGCAATTAGTTACTTTTTCAGGGAGTATCGCAATATTGTAATGCATTACTTTTGAAAGTAACTTTCCTTCATTTTGAAAGCCTTGAGACAAAGGATTTTTTTTTTTTTACTTTGTCTAAACCTTTGATTTATGATTTTATATAAACATTCTGGTTTGCTTAAAAGACATATTTAAAAATACTGTACACAATGTATGAGCTCATAATGCTGTTGCTTCTGTTTGTGTCCACTCAGAGTCCAGTGCTGAAGATGGCAGAAGGAGACACCATCTATGACTACTGCTGGTTCCCAAAGATGACCTCCATGAACCCGGATACATGCTTGTGAGTGTATATATAGTTTATGTGTGTCTGTACACTACTGTTCAAAAGGTTTTTTTTTTATGTTTTTGAAACTCTCTTATGCTCATCATGGCTGCATTTATTTGATCAAAAATATAGTTAAAAACAGTAATACTGTGAAATATTATTAATAACTTAATATATTTTAAAATGCAATTTATTCCTGTGATACAAAGCTGAATTTTCAGCATCATTACTCCAGTCTTCAGTGTCACATGATCCTTCAGAGATCATTAAAATGTTGGGTTTTTTTACTCCAATTTTGCTGCTCAAGAAGCAATTCTTGTTGTTATGACAGCTGTGCTGCTTAATATTTTTGTGGAAATTAGAATTTCAGAATTATTCGATGTATGGCAAGGTTATAAAGAACAGCACTGATTTGAAGTAGATTTTTTTTTGTAATATAAAAAATATTTTCTGTCACTTTTGATAAATTTTTTGTGTTGAATAAAAGTTTTAATTTATTTATTTTTTAAATCTCACCCCAGACTTTTGAATGGTAGTGTTTACAAAATATTAGTTTTCTTAAAGGGGACCTATTATGCAAAATTCACTTTTGCCTGGTGTTTGGACATAAATGTGTTCTGGCAGTGTGTGTAAAAAATCCACCCACTCCTTTTTTTTAAATCCCCATAAATCATACGCAGTGTCTCAGAACAAGCCGTTTCCAGATCCCTGGCAGTGTGACGTCACAAAAGCCACAGGCCCCGCCCACGAATGTTGACAGACTCTGCCGTTTGAACATAGAACCGCCCAGAGCGCGTTCACAGCAAGTCCGCCATTACTGCACTGACGAGAACGTCTCCCAAGTGTTTTAGGTGTTCTGTAGCTGAATGGATTAATACACAGAGTTCTCTCCATTTACTCCCTAAATCTGAGCTGCTGAAATCGAGGTGGATTAACTTGGTTTTCCAGGAAAATGCTCCCTCAGTTCTGCTGAAATTCATCTGCGCGAATCATTTCACACCGGACTGCTTTGTGAACGAATATCAATACAAAGGGACAAAACAAAACAGAAACTGTTCCACTCAAGGATATACAAGTAAAAACTGTTTGTGATCCAGCTTACAGTCTCCAGAGTGACACTAAATACGGCAGTAATGAAGGTGAAAGCACTTTATTACAGTTCATCGGAGTTGATTTACGGGTATAAAGTTTATTAAGCACCACCCGAAAGGCATAAGGTCTTTATATATTTGTTTACTGTTAGTTGTAACGAGTGTTTCTGTGTAATTCGCAATGTTAGGTGATGATAATACAAGGGAGAGAGAGAGTTTATTGATAATATTTTAATGCACACTTGCAGTGTTTTATTAAGCTCTTACACAGATTTTCTAGAGTGAAAATGGACGCTTCATCTTTTGTGTGAAGTACAATAAACATCATTAAACTCATCTGTATAGTTTTGGCCATCATTCGGACGGTACGACAGGCTTGTACTAATATATAGTGGATAAAAAAAGAAGACAATGTAAGTTATAACCGTAATTTAACTAAACTATACCTGTTCTATCTCCATGCAGCATATATTCGCAGTTTCTGACATTATCGTGCGTCCTGACTGACTCCTGACACCGGAGAATCAGCTCTTGAAGCTCCGCCTTCTTAAGCTGAGCGCAGCAGCTCATTTGCATTTAAAGGGACCGCACTGAAACGGCTCGTTTTTGCTCAACCACTAAAAGTAGCAATTTTAACATGCTGTAAAAAATGATCTGTGGGGTATTTTGAGCTAAAACTTCACATACACACTCTGGGAACATCAGAGACTAATTTTACATCTTGTTAAATAGGGCATAATTGGTCACCTTTAATGTTCTGTTCCTTTTGGGTTAAGAGTACATCTTCTCTTAATAACACCATTTCAAAAATCACTGTTATTGTGGTTTGTGTTTGGAATGCTAAGGACTGTGTTTGCTGGGTGGTTTGAAACCCTCTTTAATAGTGGTCATTTTGTATTTATCTCAACAGTTTTGAAAGCTAGTAAGCAACAGAAAAGCTGAATAAACTGCATTATTATCCATTCAGCAGTGCAACTGACAAAGTCAGACTCGTGTAGCAGTGCAAAAATTGATATGGAATGTGTGCATGGTTTATTCTGTGGAGAATAATGGTTTTTGGATTCCCATGCAGCTCAAAGCGAAATAAAACATGCTGTACATGCCAATGTTTGTGATCCCAGATCTAGAGGAGGATGAGAAGAAGCTTTTTTCCCTCATATTTCTTGTGCTTTTCAGTTTACAAAAACTACATTGATAGATACTTTGTAAAGACTAATGTAATGTGCTCATGGAATCACATTCTTTGATTCTCTGCCGACTCTATTTTCAAACCTGTATTTTTTTCTAAAATGTGTCCATTTGGTCTTGACTAGGGGTGCAACGGTTCAAATTGCTCACGGTTCGGTTCGTGTCACAGTTTCGGTACGGTTCGGTATGTGCTATGTTTAGGGAAAATAGTCAAATAAAAATAAAGAAAATAAGAACAAACAATCAAACTACAAGCAACATCACAAATAAGTACAATAAAGCAAATATTCAAATAAAATAAACAGTGCTTTTCAGGTTTTTCAGGTATCTAACAGTAGTTTTCAGGTAACCTACAGAAAATGGATAAAGTAATCAAATATAAAATAACACTGCATATTGATTAATCATTATTGAAGTTACAAAAACTATTCAGTCAAGAGCAGTGAGTGATTTCTTTGTTATT
This sequence comes from Anabarilius grahami, assembly GCA_003731715.1. Taxonomy (NCBI): domain Eukaryota; kingdom Metazoa; phylum Chordata; class Actinopteri; order Cypriniformes; family Xenocyprididae; genus Anabarilius; species Anabarilius grahami. The sequence goes on from RJVU01042551.1 coordinate 2,163,126, forward strand.
TGTTGTTTGATTTAACATTAAAAACAGGCAGCAGGAATAGTTTTTTTCCCTTTAAGACATGCACGATCCAGTACATATGCTGTTACCCATGCGCTGTCTTTCTCGACTAATATACGTTCACTTAAGACATAACTGACTATGTTTGCTAGGATACTCGCCAAGACGGGCATGTTGACATCATTTTTGTATGAATTTGTCCGCTGAAGCGCAAGACTTGAAAGAGAACTCAGTATTTGCGCGCTGACTGAAATAAGCGTGTGCGCGCTTCGGATGAGCGCACACACAAATCTTCTCACAGCACGTGCGAGTTCTCTTTCGCGTCTTGTTTTTGAAGGTTTAAATCAGCAAGGTTTAAATGAGTTTGGTTTAAACACAGATAGCAACGTGTGCTGTTCAGGTCTCACCTGCGCTCGCGCGCTAACACCCGGGTGATGACTGGACATTAGAGCAAACGGCACTCGCAGTTAACAGTTTACAAAGAGTGACTGTTTTGTTCACGCTTTTTCATTATCGTTGTTGTAACGTTTTGCGCATCCATCGACTGAAACATACAATATCTGAACTCTGTCTGTTTGTTTTCCACGTTGCTATTTTAAACCATATTAACCAATAGATGCGTCGTCATTCGAGATGGACCGCGGTGCAAGAGCGTGCCGAACCGTAAGTGGACGGTTCGATTTTTTACCGAGAACCGTTGCACCCCTAGTCTTGACTAATATTTGGACCATTTGGATAAAATGGTCAGGTTTCATTCACTAATTAACAGTTACATTTTACAATCTCCATTACCTTGTTTACAAAGTGGCCCAGTTAATCATTTCCAGAAGCATGGCACGTCTTTAAAGAAATTGAGCTTTAATTAAGCTGCTATTGTTCCAGATCAGCATTGCTATGTTTCTTTTCTGTTATGATCAGTGCTGATGAGCCTTGTCTCCTCTGGTGGAGATTGTTGGATTCAACCCAGAATTAAAATTTCAAGGCTTGTATTTATTGTGGCTGCTCACATTTCCTGTACTTTCTGCGAAACCCTCTGAAGGGAGTGAGTGGTTTTGATTGTGCCTATTTATAAAACTGTTAGTTCTGGCTCTAAAATGTAATCTATCTATCTATCTATCTATCTATCTATCTATCTATCTATCTATCTGTCTATCTGTCTGTCTGTCTGTCTGTCTGTCTGTGTCTATCTGATCTATGTGTGTGTTTATTAGGGTTTGCAGAAAGTAAGGCTGGAATTATTTAGGGAGGAAGTAAGTGGTCTCTTTTTCTTCCTCTCCAGTTCTCTGTCGCTCCAGCTCTCGTTTAATGATGTTCTCTTTGATGGTTATGTTTTTTGTTGGACAAAAGGCAATGGAACAGAAATCAGTCCAAATCAATGCCAGTCGTCACGGATAACTGCGGCAGGTTGCTAACGAGGGCTCGTTAACTGCGGCATGTGCTGTTTCACCCACACGCAGCATCAGTTCTGATCAAACGTTGTTTGGGAATACAGAATCCGCCCTGCAGCGACCGAAAATGACAAAAGAAAGGGAGGAACGACAAGTTGTGGGTCAAGGACGAAGCTGTAAACTTCATAAAGAACTCATAAAGATGAAGGGGATGAGGTCAAAGAAGACAGATGAGACGTGCTCAGTAACAATTTGTCATCTTCTATCTGGTCTTAGTGATATTGTTTACAGGTATTTCTGAAGCATTGTGAAACACAGCAGTTTTCGAGCATTTCTCTTCCAGGCGTGCATAGCATAATGTTCTGACTGCTGGCATTGGCTAAAGAGCTGCTTGAATGTCCACAGGGGTTGATCATTAACTCTGACTTATGATTGGCCGCTCCCTCCAGGGGAGGTGCTTAGTATTCAGGTCATTTACTTCCTCCATCTCTACTCAAGTCATCTCATTATTCACATTTAAACTATGTTGCCCTTCTGCTGAGATAGAACGTCGGATCTGTACTTAAGGGAATGGTTCACCCCAAAAATAAAAATTCTGACATCATTTACTCACCCTCTTGTCATTTCAAACCCATGTGCCATTATTCTATGAAACACAAGCATATTAGAGAATATCTGGTTGGGTGGATTCAACATGATGGCAGTACATCGTGACTCACTTTAATGCTTGATAAAGTAATTAAAAAGTGACTTTTACCGCTGTTCATTGAATTTTCACAGGTGAAATCCAGTCATTTCTAGAGGAATCCACATGATCGAGAATTTCACTTTGGGGAAAGATTACCCCATGCAGATTTCATATCGGGTTTCGTTGGTCATGCGAGTTCAGCTGCTTGGCTTGAAAGTGAATTCTGTGTGCGCTGTGCTTCATACATCACTACACTATTGACATTAGACAATGGACCTATTTTGCTGAAATTTCACAAGTGTGACCATACCTATTTAGACAAAAATTTGCAGGCAAAAAAAGGTCTATGGTGCGACGATGTCTTGCTCTAGGTCCTGTTTACACCTGGTATTAATGTACCAGGTTGATCGGATTACAAGTAGACAAGGGAGTCACATTTCCGTTTAGACCTGATATTTTAATCCGTCTCTTTTGTCCACTTTCATCCAATTCTGTCCTGATTTCTTCGAGGGGAGGGTCTATGGGCGGGTAAATGTATGTTTTTTTTTCCAGATCTTTAGATCTATTGGACAAAATAAGCTTGCGCAATTTACATATGAACGTGCACAGACAACGGAAAAATATACTCTGCTCTGACAGCCGCAAGACCACGTCGAATGCAGTGAGTGCGTGTTAGAAATCAGGAATGGTGAGAGAACATTGTGCTTGGTACATTTTTCATCTTCAAACCAAACTTGGGTCTTCAGCCAACAAAGTTCATATCCCATCTGGCTAGAGTGCTTCCCATAATGTTTACGCATTAGGTCAGTAGGCGGTCTTTTGTGGCTGTTTGAATGTATACGAGCATCTACACTACGAAACTAGTCTAGTTGAATGCTTTTTCGAATATCTCTGGAAGTGGTTGAAAGTCTCTCTCACAGATCCTGTAATATCAAAACGAGCCGTTTTTGGAGTTTTATTAAATAAATCCTTTGTTTATAATGAGGAGGACGTTTTAAGCTCTGAAACTTCCAGGATGTTTTAATGGTACAAATGTCAAAAGATCAATGCAAATTTGATTTCTCATGACAGGTCCCCTTTAAACATGAGCAAAATCTGCATGGTAAACTTTTTTCCTCTAATGCGAAACTCTTTGCCAGATTTCTATTGCAATTGCTGGATATCGTCTGAAATTTCACAGAGTAATGGCAAATATTACTGCACCTTAAGAGTGTGAGCAAAATATCCATGTGGCTTGCTGATAATTTTCCAAGTGCTTCAATCAAATTTGGTGAAAAACAATCTGATAATTTAGCAGTTTTACAGTAAATTCATAGCGGTCACTCATATTTGTGAGTATTTAATCCTCACATGCAAGTTTCCAAGCAATAACTTGCTTTGTTTTGTTACTGTACATCCCGAAGTGCAGAGATGGTTTATAAATAGCTCCGAAATCCTTAATTTATCTAATAAAATGTATGTAGTTGTGTATATATAGTTTGTATTGTCCCTTATCAATGCCAAGAATTTCTACTAATATGATATAAAATTTTTTGCCTAGGGATTTTCCAATCTTTTGGAGGGCATGTACTCATATGCCTGATGTCTTTTATCTAGCTGTAGTCATAATTTGTCACTTAAAATTGTCTTAGTTCTTTATTTGTTAGATTCTCTATTGTGAATAGGTCTTTTGTGCTGCTGGTTTGGATGAAAGCCAGACTGATTGTCAAGTCTGATGTTGAATTCTCTTGTTTTGGAAAAAAAAAATGTTTTAGATTTTGCAATATATTTCAGTAACATGCAGTGTATTTCAGTGTATTTCTCTCATTTTTCACTTTTCCCTTCAGCATTGCAAGCAGTAGCCGGGACAACCCAGTCCACATATGGGACGCGTTCTACGGGGACCTCCGTGCATCTTTTCGACCCTACAACCACCTGGATGAGCTGACAGCGGCCCATTCCCTGTGTTTCTCTCCCGACGGCTCTCAGCTCTTCTGTGGCTTTGATAAAATCGTCAGGGTCTTCCACACCGACCGTCCTGGGAGAGACTGCGAGGAGAGGCCCACCATGGGTGAGGGTCCCTCTTGTAGAGGAATAACCACTACATCAATCACTCTCACTCTTCAAACGGTTTTTAATCGGGGTCATTAAGACGGCTGTCTGGCTTGCATGGGTGTGGAATTCCTGTAATCCTATTTAATTTCTTTTTGTTTGTATGGGTGGATTCATTCCAAACACATTCATGGCAGGAAACACATATTTGGCTTGATTAAGCTAACATAGTATGCACGGCTCTGATCTAGACAGTGGCTGTGGATATAATTATCTTAGCATGTTTAAAGTGACTGACTCATTCACATTGTTTCAACACTGATATTGTAATTATTGGTCTGGATGTAACACAAAAGATCTTTGTTGAGACTGATTGTGTTTGAAAAGATACAACCTATTATATCGTGATTTTGTAAAATGGATAATATAGTACCATCTTTATATTCTGATTGGATGAGCCACATAAAAAGTTGTTGTGCAGTAGCTGATATATGTACACTACTGTTCCATAGTTAGGGGTCAAATAAAAAAAAAGAAGAAAAAGAAATTAATGTTTTTATTCTTTAAAAGGACATTTATAGTGTTGAAAATTATTTCTATTTCAAATCAATGTTCTTTTGAACTTTCTATTCATCAAAGAACCCTGAAAAAAAGTGTCACACGTTCCATCATAATATTAAGCAGCACAACTGTTTTCAACATTGATAATAATGAGAAATGTTTCTTGCGCAGCAAAACATCATATTAGAATGATTTCTGAAGGATCATGTGACACTGAAGACTGGAGTAATTATGCTGAAAATTCAGCTTTGTCATCACAGAAATAAATGACATTTTAAAATGTACTGAAATAGACAAGTTATTTCAAATTGTAAATTGATATTTTATTTATTTTTTGGAGCATAAGAGGCAAAAAAAAATCTTACGACCCCAAACCTTTGAAAGTAGTGTACATCTGACGGCACATCAAATGAATTCTATATTTATTCTGAAAGTTGCAACGTTGTTTGACTCGCATAAGCAAGTAAAATCAGCGTCTCGTCTCGCCAGATTTACTAAACGGGGCAAATTAGCATTCCAAAGATATTAATACGAGTGGAAAGTATTTTCTCCCTTCTACCACGTGCTCTCTGTTCTCTGCGGTGTCTCTTCCTAGCAGCAACAATTGCAGCCATATCGCAAAATGGGTTAAGAAATGCTTTTTTTGGGCGTTTAATAATAGCACAAATACCAGTAAATTGACTAGCGGTAACATTAGTAAATCACGTTGCGTGATTTATTTAAATACTCTCCTCCCATAAATTTTGCGTCTGAAAGGGAAACTCCTACAAATGCATATGCAATAAGATCAGCTGCAAAAACAACTCAGTCCATGCCTTTTCAGCGCTAATTTTGCACTGCATGTCTTTAGTAAATCCCGACAGTAGTTTTTTAATGCCAAAAGAGGGTTTGCACTTGTGCAAGCTGTTAGTAAAACTGGCCCTAAATAACAAGTTCTTCCTTGTCTGGACTTTGGGACACTCCCCTCTGTATTTTCCCATTACTCACTTATACTTTATCATTCTCTAATTGAAACCAAACTAATTACAAAATAACTTTTTCTTCCTGATCATTTCATCTTTCAAGTGAAGAAACAGGGTCAGACTGGCATTATCTCATGTATTGCCTTCAGTCCATGCCAGACAATGTACGCCTGTGGGTCGTACTCTCGTTCGGCTGGCATTTACTCTTGTGACGATGGTTCTCTGCTGGCTCTGCTGCCCACTCGACACCACGGAGGCCTTACACACCTGATCTTCTCACCCAATGGCTATCACCTGTTTACGGGCGGTCGCAAGGTCAGTGGGCTCATACGCGCTGTATTTCTGTCCTGTATTTGTCAAAGGAAATATGATGGATATGAGATACATCAGTCAATCAGAAGTACCGCTGTTTGATTGCATGTTTTGAATCCTTTAGCTAATACCATGTGTCACTGCCTTTAGGACTCAGAGATCCTGTGCTGGGACCTGAGAGATCCAGGACGGGTTCTGTTCTCCATGTACAGGAACGTCAATACAAACCAGCGTATCTACTTTGACATGGACCAGTAAGATCAAGACTTACAACTCGACTAAAACTCAACCATAGTAATTAGATCCATTTATGTTTTGCTCATGTTATGTTGATATTTGTGTGTCTGAATTAGATCTGGACGATATCTACTGAGTGGGGACACCAATGGTGTGGTGTCAGTGTGGGACACCCTCACAGCGCCACCTGATGGGAATGAGGAGACACTACAGCCACTGCTACAGTTTCAGGCACACACAGATTGTGCTAATGGCATCAGGTACAATTATCACCACTTAAATAAAGTTTAGAAAATGCATGAGATCAAAATAACATGCTAAGTTCACATATTTGTTTCTCTGAAAAACAATGCTACAGCCAGTTATTTTACTTTGAAATGTGCGTTTTTTTGTCGGAATGTCTGTTTATGCCAATTTACCCAATAGTATTTCAACTCCCCGGGTCGCCAGTTGGCGGAAAACACAGCATATTGCAGCCATGGAAGCCAGCTAACGAACTGGGTCAGAGATCGCAGATTCTACCTGACCTAAAAATACTCTGCATCCATCTATAAATCTCTATGACCAGAGGCATATTAATACACAGATAAATCAACTCATACAGTGTAAAGGCCCGTTCACACCAAGAACAATAACTATAAAGATAACGATAAAAATATAGTTCTAAAATTTGTTCTAAATATAAAAGAATAGCACAGTCCACACCACAGCTATAACGATAACGATATAGAGAAACAATATCATTGGGATCACTTTGATGTTAAACATTTTTTTCCAGTTGTTGAACGATAAAACACTGACAGCCAGTCAGAATCCATTCTAATGTCAGGGCTCGCGCATTTATAATGGCAGACGTCTTTGCAGAGAAGTTCATCGCCAAGGTCCAGAAAAAGCCACCACTGTTTGGCAAGTCAAACACCCTTTTCAAGGAAATAAATAAAATGGATGTATGGAAAACAATAGGTCATACCCTCAGAATAAATGGTGAGAAGTATGAACTATGAGATCATTATGCCAGGTGTAACAAACCGCAAACAGTGTAACATAAAATTACCTCAGGTATCCAGCACTATTTTCAACAACATGTTGTCTTGCTTCCTTTAAAGGGGTGATGAACTGAGAAATCTAATTTTCCTTGAGCTTTTGACATATAAGAGGTCATACTATAAGAATATCCTGTAAGTTTCAGAACTGAAAACTTCCTTGTTAGTCCAATGGGGCAGTCGTGGCCTAATGGATAGAGAGTCGGACTTGTAACCCAAAGGTCATGGGTTCGAATCTCAGGTCCGGCAGGGATTGTCGGTGAGGGGAGTGAATGTCCAGCGCTCTCCCCACCCTCAATACCACGACTGAGGTGAGACCCTTGAGCAAGGCACCGTACCCCCAACTGCTCCCCGGGCGCCGCAGCAATGGCTGCCCACTGCTCCGGGTGTGTGTTCACGGTGTGTGTGTTCACTGCTGTGTGTGTGCACTTGGATGGGTTAAATGCAGAGCACAAATTCCGAGTATGGGTCACCATACTTGGCCACGTCACTTCACTTCACTTCACTTCACTTCAATAAAAGCTTTTATTGACACCAGGCCCAGCAAACGACAGGTTTTTCAAAGTGGGGATCTATGACGCCAAAGGGCAGCAAGCACCGCCTCTGCAGAAGAAGATCAACTCCTTCTTCATCACTGCCTGTTTAGCCCCGCTCACCGATTCGTGCATGACATGCAATAGAGTAGGTAGCCTATAACATAGGACCACGTGGTGCTAAACCAGATCGAGCTACCAAGCAATAAACATACCGTTGAGGATTACAAAATATTGTGCAGTGCCTGGACTCGACAGTAATGCCACAACATGTAAGTAACTGTGTTAAATCTAATGCCTGATCTGAAATGTAATGATTCATGTTCAGTCAGATGTTCTTTGTCTGTGTGTCAGTAAATCAAACCAGTGTCTAAATGTCAACTTGCGTTGTTTCTCTTAGTAGGATGAAAATAATCTGTTATTTAACAGTGATTAAATTATATGAAGAAAGCTATCAAAGAAAGCTCCCTTTGCAATAGTTGGAGCAGCTCGAGTTTATCATGACTGACATGCAAAACTCCCATTTTATTCAACTAATCTCTTTATTATATCACGTTTGCACTGTTAGTGAAGATGAAAGCATTTGTTAGTGTACAGAAATTGAGTTGCAATGACGAGATCACTGCTTTCATGCGCTCAACGTGATCGGTTACAGTGTTCATCTCTGCAACCTGTCATGCCACGATCTAAATATAGTGCCATAGATCTAAATGTAATGCAGCACTTTTCACAATTAGTTAACCTTGAGAACTGTAATAGTAAAAATGCGCTAAAAGAGAGAGTAATACTTCAATTCTATTTCAAATGGAAACACATTAGCCAATCACAGCAGTGGGCGTTTACACTGAAGTCTCACAGCAGACACGCCCCCTAAAACAGAGCGGTTAAATCAGAGGGCTAAAATCAGGGTAGGAAAAATGTCTTTTATTTATAAATTATGACAATTTTGGATGTAAAAAGCATACTAACATTATAAGTGCACCCCAGGAAACATTATAAAACAATAAAACAATGCAGTTCATGACCCCTTTAAAGTTGCAGTGAAAAAGACTAAGCGTTGTTTTTATTCCACTATTGAAATTGTTAGCTGAATTTATTGTTAGATTAGATTGATTACACTAGCTCTTCACTCAAAACATAGCATGCTGAGGACATCTGCTGGTTAAAGCTGTGTAAATGCAGCAAGAACAGCAAAAACATGTTGTACGCACTTTGAAACCACAGCGCGAGAGATTAGAATAAACAGACCGTTATCGTTCGTTGGTGTGGACGCAAATATAGTTATCGTTCTAGTTATCGTTCTTGGTGTGAATGGGCCTTAAGGCTTGTCGCCTTCCATTGTCAATTGCGCTCATTCCTGTTGCATGTCCTCAATCTGGCAACCCGCATGAGCATTGAGTCTAAGGAGGAGGGGGCGGGAGAAACAACTCTCTCCAGTATTTTGCAGTACCCAGTTCAACCACTAGCTGTCAATATTACATAGTGCGCCTTTAATGTAAAAATCTGCTAAATAAATAAATGTCAATGACTAAATATTGCTTTTCTCTTACTCTTTCATTTCTTCAGTGTGCACCCTTTCATGCCATTAGTAGCTTCATCCAGTGGTCAGCGGAAGTTCTGCTGGCCGTCTGACAACGAGGACTCTGAGTCAGATTCAGACGAGGGAAATGTGATGTCAACAAACAGCGTCCGACAGGACAACGCTCTGGTGCTGTGGTGGGCCGGCCCATTGGGCTCAACCAATGAGAGAGTGCAGGAGGAGGAGCCAGCAGTTACTGAAAGCTAGAACTTTTGATTGTAAAACTGCACTCCAGACAGATCCATAATCTACTGCCAAACCTATAATACTGTTTGTTTAGGTGAATTGTAATTCTGCATTGATTTTAATCGAAGAATAGTCCTTTTTTTTTTTTTTTCTCCAGCCTTTTTGCATGTCGCTAGGTTTGTAAACCTCAATCAGTAAAAGTCTAAAAGTCAAGACAAACCAAAATCTATTGAATTTAAATTGGTTCAGACAACAAATTATGATTTAGATGACTTGGAACACTGATCTGAAATATGAATAATTCATTCATAGATTTCATTTTGTTTGGATGGATTTTGTAAAATTGATGTTTAGGTTGTGATTGCTAGCAATGCTTTCAGGATCTGCCCTGTCGCTGCTGGAGTGTGATGCCTCTCAGGTTTGCGATTTAGCTGCGCAGCCTTTTCCGATTTTGCATTGGGTTTGTTTTCCTTTCACCATGTAAAACCTGTTTTCGGGAAACACGTAGAGTCTTGCCTAGGACTAACTTTAAGGCCTTTCAGTGAAGACAGAACAGTTATTTCAGGAGCAGGTTTAATCCGTGTAAGAGATTATTCTGACTTTGGGAAGGTCTGTGTATGATGGACTGAGACAGTTTATTTTATGTTAAATGTGCCATAGAGCTACAGTGGACAGCTGTGAATATATTTTTATAAGCCTGTAATCTGCTTTATTGTGTGTGAATGTGGTTGGTTTCCTGCCTCTCAATGAGCCTCGTTGCTTTAGCTGAGGCTGCACATTCCCTTTTATAATAACCCGTGTTTATGTTTGTTTTGTGTGTGCACGCTAGAGAGAGAGTCTTTGCATATTCTAATGTTAGCTGTCGTCTTGACACAATGGTGTGCATTTTTACGAATGTACACTTTTAACAGCTTTACCTTATGTGTGTGTGTGTGTTTTGTGCCTGCAATTTTCTCTTTAAAGCAGTGGGTTTGAATGTTTTAGGCTTACTAAACATGCTCTAGTCAGAGTGCTGAATATCGTATTACATCCACTGCTGAAAGCTTCAGTTGTTTGTACAAATGTGTAACACAAACCTTTTCTGTACAGTTTTCCTGGATTGTAAGCCACCTCATTCAGGTCTGCTTGTGGTTCTTTCTGCTCAGAGGAACCGTTTGCGACAGGTAGTCATGGTGGCTGAAAAGATTAATAAACATGTTTACATAAAAAAAGTCACTGTCATTCTTTAATTATTGGTGTTTGCAGAGGTAAGTTGCAAGGTAAGTTACTATTGCTCATGCTTTGAACAAACTTCTAACTCAAAGTATTAAACTTCAAAGTGTTTAACTTCTCCTGCCCAGCAATTGTGCTTGTACAAGAATGATATCATGCAGATTTTCAAAGCAGTCAGCGGCCCAGTTCATGAAATTTGTCTGAAGAAAAAATTCTTAAAAACATAAATTTTAAGAAGTTTGTTTGGATGTTCCTAAGTGCAAATCTTGAAGTATTTTCTTTAGAGCATCATATTTTTTTGACACCAGTTGTATTACAACAAATTCAGTACAGACAAATTTTGTAAGGCTTAATATTTGGAACAAGTTATTATAAAGTTATTTACAATTACAGTTTTTGAATTCTCAAATTTTGTCTGAAGCACAATCTTAAGAAAAAAGATAAAAACATTCTTAGTTGGTGAAACGGCAGATCTTTTCTTCTATATTGTTACATAAAACCTGAGTGTAATGGATTATCGAAAAGAAGAAAAAAAAAAGTGGGGTGGGTTTTATTGGATTGTTGCACTCAAAAATGAATGTGAGCTTGCAGTCAATTGTGGAAGGGCAGGATTTAAGTTGACTAAATGATTAGAGAAGTCATTTTCACTGGAAGATCAAGTTAACATTTTGATTAAACATTGAGGACACAAAGTATATGCATTTACAAAATAGATGTAACGGTGATTTATTTATTTTTTTTCATTTCATACCAACTTAAATAAGTATTTTTGTAATACAAAATTTGTTTTAATACTTTTTTGGAGTTAGAAAATAAGAAAATAGTTAAGTATAAAGCAATAGCCCCAAGAAGCCGTGGTTTATAGTGAATGTATAACATCTAAGGGGCCTAAACCCCCTCAGCGAACAATATATTTCAGACCTAGTGGAGTAATAATAGTATCACTCCACTTGGTCTGAATTGATATATAGTGTATGTTTTAATGGATCACGCTACAAACATAACAATCTTATAATACATAATGCATTGCTGTCCGTTATCCCATAATTCCAACTTTTGGACACTTTTGCTTTAACGGACATTAGACAAACACTGCAAAATCAAGCTGTTATATTCATATATTTATTGTCCAACATTCATTAATGCTAATACTTGAACTTCCAAGAATTTTAACCCAAACTGACTGGGTTTCTAGAGAGCAAAGGTTTTGTGAAAAAAGTGGAAGACTTAAAATAAACTGTTAAAAGGATTTGAGGATCACTAGTGATAGTATTTTATTCTGTGTTGTCATCATTCAGGTTGAATTTTAGCTTTAATGTACGTTTTTTTTAAACAAAGCAGCTGATATTGCCATAGAAACTAGTGGACCGACGACTCGCTTTCACCACAAAATGGCGGAAACGCAGGGCCGCTGCTGGGCGCCGCTGTTTCAATGGAACTTTCTATCGAGGGTCGCTTCTCGTTAGTGTATATTCTTTGATGTCAGCAGCAGGGCACGAGAAAACCCATTAAATGTTAAAAGGGACAGAATCGCAGCGGACATTCAAAGGGAATTGTTTTATATATTATGAACATAGGACTGACTTGAAGGAAAACAATAAATTTGAATGCAGGTAATACATTCGGTAACTCGTTTTCTCTCTTACAACACTCTTCTACATAAGCTTTAATGAACAAAATTAAGAGAGAACAAACATATGTTTACGTTGCTAAGACAGACGCATCAACATACACATTCATTCAGAGGCGCAGCGATACTGTAATGCGGTCAGCTGGATGTTTTCGGGAATTTTACAATTCGAACGCGGCTCAACCAATCAGAATCAATGGCCGTTTTACTATCCGTTTTATAATTGTATTTTTTACTCCAGGCCAAGATTTGTGTTTTCATCTGGTAAATAAAACAAGTGAACACTTTGCAAACCACATAGCAACATGCTATGAAATAAAAAAATATTTAGAACTACATATATCTCTTATCTAAAGCAGCTTACAAAAAGTTCTTTAGCTGTGTCTGCATCTGAAGATTAGTAAGAATATTGCTGTTCACACATGAAAATAGCATATGGATTTCACCATGTGGGTGTGAGGACAGCAAAGCTCTTTGCCCTGCAGGACGAGCTCTGAGTTGAAGGTGTGACATGCAGCATTGACTGCACATAGGATCGTGCCTGTCTGAGAAAAGGTCTGACTAGATGTTCTGCTGGGTGAATCTGATGGTTCTGGTTCATATGTGGGCGCAAATGGCAAGAAGTTGTCAAGTGTGACTAGAAGGTTGTTTGCTTTCTGTGTGGGTGAGTTGAGAATGATGAGGTCTTGGCAAAGTTCACTGGGATGAACAGAGGTTTTTGATAAATTCAGCTTCAGACGATGGCCTTTCATCCAGGCATTAATGCTTGCCAGACATGTGGTGATTCATGTTGATACCTGGTCTTTAGAGGGATGAAATAAGATAATTAGTTGGGTGTCTTCTACATGAGAATAATAAAGGAACCCATAAGAAGCGATGAATACTGATTTGATGTAAAGGGAGAATAAAAGCGGTCCGTGTACTGAGCCCTGTAGCACCCCAGTGGCTATTTGCTAGCGTCATGGCAGCAACTTTTGCACGGGCACGGTCATATTGTTTTTAGAAAATGTAAAAATCTGTTGTTGTTTTATTCTATTTAAATTTAAATATGTATTTTTTAATATGTGTTTTAGTTTTTGCATTTGTTTTTTATTTGATTTATTATTTTAGAATATTTCTGTTACTTCCTATATGTTTTGACTTCAAAATGTCTGTGAGATTCCATTTTGGGCTCTTTATATTGCACAAAATGTGACCCACAAATGAGCATGAACCCTGAAGCAAAACATCTCAAATGACTAGCGCAGTGGGAGGCTGCTCATAAAACACTTCCACACAATCAAACGCACACTCATACACACACACGCTGGCAGGCATCTTGTCTGAAATCTCTTGGATCAAATCATTCTTGAATGCTAAGCAGCGCAGTCTGTTGTTTTGTTGTCCATGTTGCTAAGCGACCATCATCAAGTCAAAGGCTGAGAGAAAAGACAAATCCCGAAAGAGAATGAGACATGGTGGAGGGCAGGAAATTGTGAGTTTTTAAGAGCCAGTCTCTGATGCTTCTGTGGACCAAGGTGCAGTGTTTGTGGAGGCAAAATGTGGAACACAAGGTCTCTCGAGAAGATGGTGAACAGGACGACTCTGAGCACACAGAGAGTGCTCCACACACACATTCTGGGTGAGTGTAGCCTTAATACCACAGAAACATACTCTCTCTTCAAGCCTTCATTAGTGCATACCAGGTCACATCTAGGTTCTTCTCCAGTAGTGTAATCTGAATTCATGCCGAAGGGCAGCACAGAACATTCTCTCTGCCTCAGACAACTAGAGCAAAACACATATCAGTGCCATCAACCTTCCCACGTCCAGCCTAATGATTTTGGCATTTACTACCGCAGTGTCTGCTACTGGACTTTTGTCCAACAAACAGAGAAATATAGGAAGAGAGGACAAAAAGTATACTCAAGTTCATGCACAAAAAGAATATGTATTTGAGAGACTTGCTTAGAAGTTGCTCTTTCACAACTCAAAGGTATAGTACACCCAAAGTCTCAAAGGAATATTTCATCCAGAATTCATCATTTACTCACCCTCTTTATTACTTTTGTTCAACAAAATAACTACATGACATTTGAAAAATGTCTTCTTTTGAATTTCACAGAAGAAAGTAAGTCATACAGGTTTGGAATGACATGAGGGTGTGTAAATTGACAGAATTTTCATTTTTTTGTGAACTATCCCAAGCTAATGGAGTTCTTGGTTATGTTTCATGTGTGTTATTAAATGTTTCTCCTGAAATTCCTTACACCGTGTCTATACTCTAGACACAAGGGGCGTGACAAAACGACAAATGCAAATAGAACCCATCAGTGATGCTGTCTACACTGGAAGCGGCGTGATGCAACGTGACAACAAATCTCCGACAGTAAACTGATGACCAGTTTAATTTCTGATGTACTCCAAGTGCTTGCGCTACTTCTGATATGAAGGACAAATGGATTTGCAATGGTCGTTTTGTCCAGTGTGGACTGCTTCTAGCAACAACGGTTGCATCTGGTTTAGACACGGTGTTAGGATAAATAAAAAGTAGACATAAGGCAACTGTTGACAAGCCCACCAGCAACTTTGCCGCAGTGTATGGTTGTCATTTTCCTTTTGTTAATTTTTTTCTAGATGTTTTCCATGTTTTATGTCTCAATGACATGCAAGCAAACAACCAAATAAAGGATTTCAAAAACAAAAAAAAGGTATTCACTTCCTTCCTGTGACATGAGGCTGTCAATTTCAAAGCCCTACTTCCAGGAAGCATAGCGAAGGCAAACCCTCCCAAAGAAAAGTAATTTTAATCTTAATATTAAGAATTTTTTGTTGACATATACATATCTACATAATCGTGAAGGTCTCTAGAATCATCCAAACAAAACAAATGTTACAAGAGATCTATAGTTTTTTGTATACATGGGCAAATGACTTGTAAGTACATGTGTTTAATGGGTCAATAAATCAAGGTTATTGGTCTTGTATAGTGCTTTTTGCTTTCATAATATTTTATAAGGTTACATATTATATATTGTTATTTGTAAATTTATTTATTTTTTAATTTATTTATTTTTTGTTTGTTTTTTATATGTGTCCCTGGACTACAAAACCAGTCATAAGGGTAAATTTTTTGAAATTGAGATTTATACATCATCTGAAAGGTGAATATATATAAGCTTTCCATTGATGTATGGTTTGTTAGGACATTTGGCCGAGATACAACTATTTGAAAATCTGGAATCTGAAGGTGCAAAAAAAATCTAAATATTGAGAAAATTGCCTTAAAGTTGACCAAATGAAGTCCTTAACAATGTATATCTATTCACAAAAATAATTTTTTAGATATTTACGGTAGAAAATTTACAAAATATCTTCATGGAACATGATCTTTACTTAATATCCTAATGATTTTTGGCATTAAAGAAAAAAAAANATTCTACTAGAGCAAAACACATATCAGTGCCATCAACCTTCCCACGTCCAGCCTAATGATTTTGGCATTTACTACCGCAGTGTCTGCTACTGGACTTTTGTCCAACAAACAGAGAAATATAGGAAGAGAGGACAAAAAGTATACTCAAGTTCATGCACAAAAAGAATATGTATTTGAGAGACTTTAATATGAAGTCCTTGAAGTCCTTAACAATGTATATCTATTCACAAAAATAATTTTTTAGATATTTACGGTAGAAAATTTACAAAATATCTTCATGGAACATGATCTTTACTTAATATCCTAATGATTTTTGGCATTAAAGAAAAAAAAAATCAATCATTTTGAACCATACAATGTATTTTTGGCTATAGCTACAAATATACCCATGTGAATTATGACTGGTTTTGTGGTCCAGGGTCACATATTAGGAGTAATTTTTTCTAATGAACAATGTAATTTAACATTTTGATTCACAATGCTCTGTTGGAGCAACTTAATGGATGCACTTTGTTCTGCACTATGTTCCACCACTTTAAAACAGATTTGTTGTTTGTTGTGTTTCATATTCAAGAGATTATAAGCTAGATGCAGCTTTTTTGTGTTCACATCGAATGTTCTTCAACTTTGATTGATCTGTTAATCTGTTAAAAGCAGTTATGTAAATTAATAAGGACAACATTTCTCAGATACTTTAGTCTTGGAAGAATTTAATGAGGGATATTTGGAAAAATCTCTACATTACAGACTTGGGTATCTTGGCAAATCTGAACACAGTTCGAGACGTTTATCATCTGAAACTCTAGAAAGAGTCATGTGGGTCTTTTTCCACAGGAGAAACATGTGGAAAGACTTAAACCAAAGTTTTCATTTGCTCTCCATTAAATCTTGTCAGTGTCCAGAATGAACGAGTGAGATATTAGAGATAACATTTATGGTTTTTCTTTCCTATGTGCATCTGAGACACTTCCTTATGAAGCATGCATAAGATCTTCCGTTTATAATACATATTTAAAAGCCATATGTAATTTTTTATGATTGCCACCTGTTACAACCACTGAGTCTCATGCTAAAACTACTTCTTTCAGAACTAGGAGAACAGTTGTGTCCGTGGTCATCTCCCAACACCAGAACAGACAACCACTTAAAATTGGCTCCAAACTCGGTCAAGTCACGACCTGCGATTGGACTGGAGCAGCCTGACTCCCCTGCCATGGAGGAATTTAAGCAGTTGGCAGAGGAGGAGAAACGTGCTGCCCTTAGACTACAAGAGGAGGTGAATATTTGTAATCCTCAAGTGAACCATGTCGAAAAAGTAATTAATACAGACATATTAGACTGTAACACTGTGTCTCCTGGAATTCAGAAAGCCATATTTCAGTCTCCAGGGGAGCAGTCTGGAGAGATTTTATTAAGACTTGATTAAAACTTTCTGATAAAAAGAGTCAGCTTCTAATTCAACTTCTTTTTCCCTGTCCAGCAGCAGAATAATCCCTAACTTCTCTCCTCGCTGCATCCGAGTGTCAGATTTAATGAATGGTCCGGTTGCTACTCCAATGCCAGTAGCAGTCAAATCTTTGCCATTGTGTCAGAGAAATGAGAAGAGCTTTTGTAATAGGGTGTAATTGCTTGTGTAATTGCTCTCCAGGGAAAACAAGCAGCAGCCAAACCCATAGACGACTCTTCTCTTCAAAAGCACAGTACAGTTGCCCTGCCAACACTGATCATCCATCCCTTTCTTTCTCTCCTTCCCTAATGCCCTCTGTCTCCTTGTGTTCTCTGTACCTCTCCATCTCCCACTTTCTGCTTTCACCCCAACATCTTCATCATCTGACCTTCTCTCTCTTTTTTAATTCATCCTCTTCTGTCCTCCCCATTCGCTTTTATCCCTCTTCCTCTGTTTTCTTCTCGTCTTTATTTCATCTCCTTCATATTTTCCCCAGAGTCTGCAGGCCTGCTTTCGAGAGGCCCTGCAAGCGAGGGACAGGCTGGAGGCTGAAATGAGGCGAGAGCTGCAGGTCGAGCTGCAGGCCCAGTTCAGAGCTCATTGTGAAGGCCTGAGGGCTCAGATGGAGGAAGAGAAGGTCCAGGCCGTAGGGAAGGCCTGCAGGAAGCTGCGAGAACAGCTGCACAAAGAGGCAAAGGAGACCAGAGAGACAATAATACAGACTGTACGAGAAGAGACTCAGGTTTGTGTGTTTTGGTCTTCGTTTGTCTATCTTTATAATTGGACATTTGGTTCCCACAATATTAAACCAGATAAACCTATATTGTGGTGATCGACCTTGAGGTCAGCTTCGTAAGAGCACTAAATAATGTCTTGTTTTGTATGTAAACATGTTAGAATGTTTACATGTCTATTATGTTATTTGGGGCAATAAAATGCTGCACGTCTAATTTTCCACTGGTTCCCTCATTCCCTCGACCCAACGTATGACGTAGAATGTAACTCCTCTTACATAGAAATCCTCATTTTAGACTTCTAATTCATGACCGGCATTTTGTTTTGCTCTATCCTCTGTGCTTCTGTTTCTCTATACCAGGGGTGTCCAAACTCGGTCCTAGATGGCCACTGTCCTGCAGAGTTTAGCTCAAACCCCAATTAAACACACCTGAACCAGCTAATCAAGGTCTAATTAGGCATACTAGAAACTTTCAGGCAGGTGTGTTGAGGCAAGTTGGAGCTAAACTCTGCAGGACAGTGGCCCTCCAGGACCAAGTTTGGACACCCCTGATCTATACAATTTATAAAGTTTTAAATATGGATATTTTTTCTTACAAAAACCCACTGTTCAGAAGGCATATATTAACCCACTGGAGTCGTATGGATTACTTTTATGATGGATAGATGTGCTTTTTGGAGCTTCAAAACTCAGACAATATTCAATGCCATTACAAAGCTGGGAAGAGTCAGGATTTTATTTAATATAACTAAGATTGTGTTTGGCTGAAAGAAGAAAGTCATATACACCTAGGATGGCTTGAGGGTGAATTACAGAATAAATTATGGGATAATTTTTATTTTGGGGTGAACTATTCCTTTAACACAGGACAAGGAACTGAGCAAAACCAAGGGCTTAAATACACAAGGGAAGATAATCAACAGAACAGGGAACAGGTGTGTAACTCAATTAGAAACCATTGGAAAAAACAAGAAACTAGAACTCAAGCAAACGGGAACAGGGAAAACCAAACTAAAACTAAACATAATCCTTACAGACATCAAATAACAACACTGTGTGTGGTTGAATAATGTGCAAAGTGAAAATTTGCATCAGGTTCTTTTGTAGTCAGACAAGTCAATATGAAAGAAAAGTGCTAGTTTTATTTGAGTATTTGCTTCCATTAACAACTTATTATGATTTAACTACTGATTAACTGACTAACTACTGATACTAACTACTTGATATACTAATATATGAACTGTAAATAGTGAAAAAAAAAAAAAATTTCCCAGTTTAAAATCTGACCAATCAGAATCAAGTATTTCAGAGAATCGTGAGTCACTCTGCTTATTGCCTTCCTCTGTCTCTCAGGAAAGTGTGAGGAGGTGTGTGCAGGACGTCGAGAGAAGTGTTCGTGAAGAGTGTGACATGAAGGCAGAAAGAGAGAAACGGGTCCTACAGGACAGACATGAAGAAGAGATATCTGAGCTACAAAACAGGCAAAAAAACACATGAAACACTCCTCCTGCTGAGCCCAGATTCCTGTTGTGATGCATCTCAGCTATTCTCTTTCTCCCTCTCACCTTTTGTAAATTTCATCAGTTTCTGCATGAATCCTGGAATATATAGATTTTGTTTCGGTCGTCATCAACACTGCCTCTCCAGCACTCTTTTTTTTTTCTTTTAATAATGTTTTGAAGTCGTGCATGACTGTGCGTGTGTGTTCCAGGCTACAGCAGCTGCAAGACAGTCTGGAGCAGGCCTGCAGGGAGCGCATTCAGTATGAAGCAGAGTTTAAGGTCAGCCCCTGTAATGAGGTCATCATGAATAAATGAACAGCTCTAAAATGGGACCTGCTCAAATCCAGCATCTGCAACACCCTGCAACAAAAATGATGGAATAACAGAACTGTCTCTTCCCGAGCCAGAACGTCCTCTGACGTTTGGTTATTATGAACTCTTTCCTCACCATTACCGTAATTTTTTGTCAATTATGAATTATGACACAGCACTTCCCCGCCAGTGACGAAATTTTACGGTAATCCATGTTTTCACTGTTATACCGTAGGGGGCGCTATTATGCATCTTCTGAAAGAGTACAGAATCTCTGGATCAAAACACAGGCGAAGAAGCAGAAACAAGTGAACCCTTTTTTTTTCCAAAATGTTGCTTTTTAATGAGACTTCAGAATTGTGAGATAAAAAGGTGCAGTTATATATATTTTTTTAATTCTTCCATGGCAGAAACAAAAAACTGAATTGCGAGATAAAGCACCCTCAAACGAAAGCAAGAGCACCCTCAGTTGATACTGTAATAACATCATATTGACGAAACAGATGAAACGGTCCAGTGCGTATGAGAATATAAAATGTTTCTATTTACAACATGTTTTTGCAGCGGTGAGCAATGTAGCCAATCACAGACATGTTTGTTGATCTCTTGAACGCAGTGGCCAATCAGGGGGGGGGTTTCATTTAATCAGAATCCACTCATCGGTCAAAACGCCAGAGTATTTTTGTTCAGCACTGAGTTCTGCATGCTCGCGAATCTCATTAATAAACAAAGACACAATGTAAGAGATTCATTGTGTAGTCAGCTTCAATGAATATAACGGAACTTAGTGAGATTGCAATAAACTGTATTATAAAGGGAGCGGTCTTAGCACGTTTTTTGGCTATGTATTACATTCAGAATTTTAATAAAAGTTTGTTTTTCATGCTGCTAAAGACCGACGACTGATTAATTACACACTGCGAAGTGTTGGAAGTGACATCTACATACATCTACATTCATTCTTGAAATTACAATAATTGATGTATGATAACCATAGCAAAATATGTCAAAATAGATACGCATTAAGCAATGTAAATACAGGCTAATAGATATTCAAAATATGCAAATTTTTGTATCCGTTTTTTTTTTTTGTGTAAAAGTAATGACTTGTAAATAATCTTAAATGACTCACTGCTTGTCTTGTTATGGTGGAGCCGTTGCTTACACATTACATCTGCACTTGAACAGAGTGACCTCACTAATTTCGGAAGCACCCTCAGTAATTTGATTCTGGAATCGGGCCTGGTTCCTCCCTCCCTGTCTTAAGATACAACAGTTTTGGCATTTGACCTTTTGCTTGAGGACGTTTCCATCTTTGGTCATTATGATGAATCCACCTGTCTAACTAACTGCATCTGTCTAAATGAATTCAGCATGTTCATGTGTTTCCATTTCTCTTTCAGAAGGTGCAGGCCAGCTACAGGCAGTTTGTGGACCTGACTGACTCCTCCCTCCACTCTGATTACCTCTTAAAACTCCGCAGACTGGGGAGAGAGCCAGGGCTCATGGACACTGCGACACAGACTGATGAGATCACCCCTTAACTGTCATCTTGAGAAGGCAGTGTTCTCACGCCGTATTTGACATGATGTCACAGCACTGTCCTGCACTGTGACATGCTGTACTGTCTAAAATCATTTTAATAACTGTTTTCTAGAAACTATAGCAATATTTGTAGTTTTTATAAATGTATTGCATGTATTGCATATTATATATATATATATAATCTCCTGTATTTTCCAGTATATAAAGTGTACTTAAGCACAAAAAATATGATCATATATAAACATTTTCATATATAATTTTTTTTTTTGCAATTTTGTTGAACTAACAGGTTTATCACATCAAATATTTATAAATAATTATGCATATTTAATACCATAATTAGTATTTTTTTTAACATTACATTGTGATTGACAATGCTGATGAACAACATATTAAATATGAAATAATTTCCTGGAGCAGCTTACATTGTTATTGTTAATCCTGTTTTTATTACATTAACATGCAATGTGTCTGGTGTTACTCACTGAATCAAAATATCCAGAATGCTAGACATCAGTTTTTCACACGAAATTGTTTGCCTTTTATCCTCTTTTTTTCGAAGCAACATTCTATAATGACAAATAGGCACAAATATAACAGGAAAATATACAATACAAAACGTATTGTTGCTGTTGCTAACTGTTGCTGTATACGCCAATAAAATCCAGCATTTACCCTGTTTACTAGACGTTAAAATGCCTGTTATTTACAAACTACTCCTCTTTAAATGTATTTTTTTTCAAGTCTTTAGATGAAATATAAATTTATTACGTTTTTAATTAGTCTACATAAAATGTTTGTTGCTGTCCAAAGGAGCGTCCTGATTTGCCGCGTGCCTGAGTGGATTGTAGTACCATTACTTTACCACTGGGTGTCAGTGTAGGCAAGGCTTTAGTCCTCCGTCCAGACGCCTTGGGTCCCATCAGCAGCGCTTAGTTCATAGTACACTTCTTAATTGTAGTTTTCAGATGTAATAGACAGGCATACAAACACAATCAATTGCAGATTTAATTTTTTACATACGCAAAACGTTGAAAATCATTCCAGATTCAATTGGACGGTAGAGATATTTATTAAACAAGCTCTTTATCGGCTGCATATCTTACTAAGCTTGTCATTAGTGTCGTTACCACCAGCATGAAATGTTATTACATGCACCGTTACCAGCGAATGCACTGGGGGCGCTGTAACTCCGTAAGCCGTCGCTTCTGAATGCACAGCGTTGATCGGGTGCCAGGGATCACGATCATCATATCAACCGGAAAAAGAAGCAGTCACAAAATGTACGTGCTCAGAGACTATTATTCTTTATTTATGAATATAGAGAATCCTTTACGTGAGCATTGGGAAATATGTTTGCAACGCATGGTATATGGATGTGTTTGTGACTGGCGGGATTTAATAGCACCTCTACATGCGGAAAAAACAAATCCCCCAAAGAAAAATCCGCTCCGTTAGTGCGCACTCCAGCCGGAAGATGGGATTTTTCTTATTCGAGCGCGCACACCTCCTCTTCCCCCCTCCCTCTGCCTCTCTCGCTCGCTCGCTCGCGCGCTCTCTCTTTCTCAAACAACTCAGTCTGTCAGTGTGCGCCGAGCGTTAGGAACAAGTCTCACTAGTCGGATTTGCAGCCAGTGAGAGAGACACATCGAGAGAATCCAAGCAGGACAGACGAGAAATGAACTATCTAATGACTTGCCACATCCGATCACATTCTCAAATACCCTGCAACCGAAACCCATGAATAAGGATTGCAATATTTTTCCACCCTGGAAAATCTGGCAATAATTTTGTCCGTATCGACACATTTGTAAATTTGTGGTTTTAATTTGCATTGATTAGTTTCGTTTTGCTGTTTGTTTTTATTTCCGTTAATTATCTGGATTGCAACATTTAATTTGTGTATGCGGAATTACTGGAATCTCAGAGGCAAGCAGGAAAATCCAGTAGGAGAACTAGAGGTGAGGAAGAGAAGCAGCGAGATCTGTCCAGCATCCACATGTTCTTCTGAAGAGGCGAGGAAAAGCTCATCCCAAGCCATCATCCATCTACCATCACATTCCCGTCCTAATTCGTCGGAAAAACAGAATCAAGTGGGAGCGAAAAGGGAATGGGAAAGATAGGTCCAGCCTAAACGCCGAGGAAAAGAATAAGCATCACGAATTTTTGGAAAAGTAAACTCTTTGCAAGAAAAAACGGCTGTGGGAATTTGTGGGAGTTTTGTCCACGAGCTGCTTTTCCCCAAAAACGTTTTTGTGTGTGTGTGTGTGGAATTCTCTGCTTAAATCCACATTGACTGCACCTTTGTTTAATCTACTCTCCTGTGTTTAGTAGATTTTCCAAAACACGTTGTTCCTGATCACACTGACGGATTCACCTGAACCAAAATACGCTTTGTTCCGAGTCCAGAGATCTCCATCCTCTGGGAGAGTATCCCACACAGCTTTGATGGGAGTAAATAGAAGGAATTCGGGAATTCAAATGGCGAGTCGGAGCTGTGAAAATGGATTGGGAATTCTGCTGATATTCTTAGTGGATTTACTCGGGATCACGGCGACCAACATGGAGCCCATCTACTGGAATTCCTTGAACAAAAGGTAAGAGCCGCAACTAAAGGCATTGGGCACGGCGTTTATTCCCGTTTATTTAAGAAGAGCTTTGCGTTGGAGATAGTCAAACGCCTCGTGTTTTCGCACAAATCGTTGAAGGACGGCTTTGAAATGTCTCTCACAAGGGGAGAGAAAGCTGTTAAGCGCTATTACGCCGACAAGCCCCTTAGTGGATAATCACGAGTCTGCAGAAGTTACGAGCATCAATGTCGCCAGACTAATAAATGCCACATTTCATTGACGGTGTGTGTTGAGGAATTTTACGACAGTTACCGCTGTTTATTGACGCTGCGCTATTTCACTGCCTCTCCTTCAGATACGCTCCAGTTAGATTGGCATGAATTTTAGTTGCTCAACACCAAGTATTTTCCCGTCTTAATGCCGCTTAAACAATGTAACCTTTGTGAAAATGTTCTTGCTGAACTTGTGAGAACGTGTAGACATCCTCGGGACTGGTTTTTTTAGTCAGCGTCTTCTGTCAATACAGCTTGTTGTTAAACAAAAGATAAAATGTCAATTTTTGTGACACATATTTACACCAGCCATGTAAAATATTGACATGGAATCTGTGACTTTGATTTATAGCTGTGAGCTCTGTGTAAGACAGGAACTCAAACTTTAAACGAAACTTAAAAATGTAAACTGGTAGAACCGTATAGAAGACAAAGCACTGTGGACTATTTAGCAACTTCTCTGCTGTCATGACAGTATAGTTAAAACAAAAGAAGGTGTAAGCTTTCACTCTTAATCGACACCTTCCACTGGACTAGTTCGCTAGAAGACACCTAAAGCGAAAAGTTTTACACGCAAGTGTTAACTTTAGATGGTCAATCAGTCGCATTTCACGCTGCAAAATTTATTACTCTAGTCACGGAGGTGACACGGTTTTCCATGCCGCAGGAAGGAATAGTGGGCAATTCACGGCTAGATTTCTCGTAGTATGTATCAGTAAATAAGGGGGAGGTTTCTGCAACCCAGCAACTGTGAATTAATTTAGTAGGGAGCCAAAGAAACCAATGCAAACGGCGTGTCCGGCACATAAACGACGATTTATGGCCGAGCAGACCCTTTTCTTTCTTTCGCCCTTCTGTCATTACTGGGCTTGTTTAAATGGACACCCGGCGTCGTGGGAGCACTTGTGTGCCCGGTCTAAATCGGTATGTGGGTTATGAGGGGCTATTAGTGGTGCCACGAGCTCTTGAAAGACGAATAGGTTTTTAATGTGTCCATGTGGCGCATATACCGGGCTCTGCGCTTCAACAGATGCTGCTGGGGGGGGATGGAGGGGGTTTATTCTGTCCCAGTGGCCGCTGGCAGACGCTCTTAATGAGGGTTCTTGTCGGTGTTGCTTGTGTTAATCTAGCAGGGGTTTGTGGAACCTAATTTGAAGCGGGTGCGCGCGCAGGTGGGGGGGCTTGACCGTGACCGCGCGTTTACTGCTTGACCTTTACCTGGGAGTGAGAGAAGCAGCACCTCTGATAATCGTTTTTAACTGATTCAATCACTTGTAATCGATGTAAATCGATTTAAAGCGATTAACAGCGGGCGCCGGTTTTCTCACGTTTTTATTTGCACTTTAAATGCTCCGAATTCGCTTCATTTCACAGTGTAAACACTCACAATTAAGGGAAATGGCGTTTTGCTAAAAGTATACATTGCAGTCCGTGTTCAGTTGACATATTGGATGTGAGTATGCTATGTATAATTAGCAGTTACTGGTAGATTGAAATTGGTTTTTCAGTGGCCTAGTGCGCATGACACTTTTATTGGCTTACTCACTAAGTAACAATCGAAAAATGAAAAAAGAAATGTCTTTTCTATGGACATTCCAATGAACTGGCAAATTAAGCAGCGGCTCATGTTCTTCTTAATCTCAAATTAGCCAAATATTGGCAGATTAATCTTCCTGGACAATCTGCCTACATATTAAGCACTATAAATGACATATTATGATCTTGTTTATTTGTATTATACACTCTGCTGTGTTGTAGGTAGCATTAACACTGTAATGTAAGTGTGTTTTCTTTACGTACACCCACATACACACACAGCATCGCCATATTCGTGTTTGATTCGAAAATGCACTATGCAGTATGACTTTCTCTGCTCACACAGATGCAAACTTACAAGACATCTGCACCGCGTGTTTTTGCTCTAGGCTACAGGAGTCTGCACTGTTCGCACTAAAAGTAGCTGTACGAAGGTTACATTGTTGGCAGTGCTGTATATTTAATAGGGATCAGTGAACCTCTGCTCCTCGGTGCTTTGAAGATGAGGGCCTGCACCTGTAGAATGTTTTATTCACCTATCTATATCACTCTCTCCGTCATGACTATACTCTTTCTCGCCCTCTCACGATGGCGCTGCCACTCTCACTCTCCTCCCCATGTTAAATTAGAAACATGTGTAGCCTTCAGAGGAACGAAGAAAGATTTGAGAAGTGATGGGAGGAAAGAGGGATCGAGAGATGAGGGAGGAACAGCGGGGCTCATCCTTAAATGTACAGAAATCAATATCTTCTAAGCCATGAATGTCAGTTTGAGTTAGGCTTAAGAAAATGCAAGTCCAGCACAAAGATCACCTTGAAATTGTCTGCTTCAGGGGGAAAAAAAATCTATAAAGCAAAAATTGTATTTGTTCATGGACACTTTAATGTAATTTCGGTATGTATAATTAATTAAGTGTGCATAGATGAAAAATGGTTGCTGGAGACTGAAAAGACATGAAGTAGGACTTTTGAGGGCTTTTTTTTTTTAGTAAAGACTAATGGTGTTTCTTAGGGAGCCAGCTTGTCTGGGAAGTGTCCTTCACCTTCTGACATTCACACTGCCCGATACATTGTTTACACACAAGAAAGACAAAGTGTGTTTGTGTGTCCTTGGTACCCAGCCCTCTCTGGATGAGCAAACACATCTCTGACTGATGTTCTGGGGCGGTCAGTTAGGGTCGGAAAAATCGTACAATTGACTATGTTAAGACGCTGGTTGGGTAATTTGATCCCAAATGGTTACTAAGAGTTCAGAAGGTTTCTGTGTCTTCTCTCTAAATCACTGTGCGTTTCAGAGATTCAGATCCTGCTCAAACCTGTGGGGGGTTTTCCGATTATGAATTCATATGAGCGATTGTGGGTAAGGATTTGTGTGTTATCATAAATGTCACAGGGTCTGTGTGTGTACATGTGATGGGTTTTTTTGTACAAGCGCTCGGTCTCAAAGAAATATGTTACCCCCATGGATTTTTAATAATTAATTTACCGCAGGCTAATTGGGCTCGGATAAAAGCGCTAGTTAACCAATCTCTGGCTTAAAACGAGGCGTATGAGGGAAATTTCGGGAGGGAGGTCATTGGAAGAAGAGATTAGAATAGACACGATTTCAGCAGGTCACTGACATGGTTGTGTTCAGAAAGTCATAATTTGCGAGTCGCTTCTGCTAAATAAATGTAAATGTAAAAACAAACAGAAACTTTTTTCTTTTTTTACATGCTTGCGAATGGATTAGTGGTTTGAATCTGTGTTAACTTGCTAAATTGAGTTGATCCATTCAAGCTTCCTGACTGGATTCGCCTCTTTTGGTCAAGGGAAGTTCAAGCATCATCATGGTCTAAAAGAAGGAATTAAGAGAGTCTGTTTTTTGTGCTTGTATATGCCACTGAAATTTTATTGTACTCTATGGATTACTCTCTCTAAGTAGTATTGCATTACTTTTTACAAATTAGTTTCTAAATCCCATATCAACCGCGACCAGTTACAAGGATAGACTTGAAACTGCTCTTTTAATTCTTTCAAATAAATAATATAAAATTGCATTAATTATTATTGAACTGACCAAAGTAGCTATTTCAAGGGAGAAGGTTACATTAGAAACCATACATATTAAAAAATGAGATAATGATATTGAGCGAATGCTCTCTGCACAAAGTATACGTTCATCAAATATTTTACCTTCAAATATGTTAAATCCCTTTCCCTTTGTCAGCAAAAGCCTCTAAGTCCACAAAAGAACCAATCAGAAGATGCAAATCGAATCATACGATTTCAAGATGAATGACGGTGTGCGTACGAGCCGGCTTTCTATTGCCAAGCTGCAAGTTTTTATCATGTTTTGTCCATCGTTACAGTGGCAATGAATGACAGGATTTCATGAGTAGCAAGTATACACAACAGTGTTCCTTTTACTGCTGTAAAACTGACAGAAACGGATGTTTTTGTTGTCCAAAGATGTGGACTTGGAGGTTTTTTGCAAAAAATAAATACCAATGAATTGACTAAAGTGACATTTTTGAAAATAAGGCATTTCAGTAACTGACTAATAATAAAACCTTTTCATTGCCATTAAAGCCTGGTAAAAAAAAAAGGCTATATATATATATATAGCCTATATAAAGAAAAAGAGAGAGAGAGGCTATAAGTTTGTGGTAAGTAAGAGTTTTTGAATGTTTTTTTAAAGAAGTCTTATGCTCAACTAGGCTGCATTTATTAGATCAATAATACAGTGAAAACAGTAAAATTATGATAATTTATTTGAAAATTTAATTTGTGTTATCAAAGCTGAATTTTCAGCATCATTACTCCAGTCTTCAGTGTCTCATGATCCTTCAGAAATCATTCTAATATGCTGATTTGATGCTCAAGAAAAATTTCTGATTATGAAAACCATGATGCTTTGATAAATGGAAAGAAAAAAGTGTTTACTTAAAATACAAATCTGTTTAACGTTTTAAATGTTTCACTGTTACATTTGATCAAATGAATGTGTCCTTGCTGAATAAAAGTATTCATCACCCAAACTGATCCAAATAATTTACAATTTTTTTTTACATGTAGACGCATCTCTAAGTTTTCAGTAGGTTTAGGGTTTGAGTTTTGGTTATTAATTATTAATAGCTTTCCATAAAATGTTATCTCCTCTTTTAGAAGGCAAATTAAATGAGTGTGTGTATTAGATGAAAGGTGTGTATAGCACAAACGTGTGTGAAATAACACTTGAGCTCTTGTATGGCATCTGCTCAG
The DNA here is from genome assembly GCA_003731715.1 of Anabarilius grahami. Lineage (NCBI taxonomy): Eukaryota > Metazoa > Chordata > Actinopteri > Cypriniformes > Xenocyprididae > Anabarilius > Anabarilius grahami. Next base: position 2,192,062 of record RJVU01042551.1, read on the forward strand.
TACCCTGCAGTGAGAAATAGGTAAAATTGTGAGCGTTTGTGTGTGTGGTGCAGGGTCTGCTGGAGGCTTTACGAGCTCTCAGCAACAGGAGCTGTGAAAATGGCTCTCAGCTGATGTGGCAGAATAACTGCGGCCTGCCTGCAGACCCTGCACACACACACAAGGCAATATAATGGGGAACAATGGCGCCTTCCCTGCGGAGACAGCCAAAAGTGTGTTCAGGGGCTGTGTGATGCAAATATAAGGAACACATGTTTACACAAACACACTTCTGTGTGCCGAATGCATCCAGATGTTTGTGGGGTGTTAATTTAAGCTATTTTGAAATAATTGAAAGGACGTAGATCGTCACACACACGGTTTGATTGTTAAACTCATGCTGATGCATGGGGAACGGTGTGTTCCTGAGAGCGAGGCCACGGGGACCGGGCCTCCTAAACCCCTGCAGCGTGGTACGAGAGTGTGTGTGTGTGTGTGGTCTCGCTCTGAACATCTCTCATCACTCTGTGTTTGTTTGAATCTGTGTATTTGTGTGCGCAGGTTAGTGATGACAGTTCTCGGAAACTGGGCCTCCTCACTTAAACCGTAATCTTCAGACGCAGACCGAACACGTATGCAAAACAGAGAATCAGTTCAACTCATTCTCCGGCGTCGTCCTTGTGTTTTTCCGTTTCTTTATTTCTTTTAAGAGTAATAAAGCTGATCAGGGTCTGCACCCACCTGCTGCTACAGATGTTAAGACCTTCACTTCTTTTCTCACTCTCTTTCTTTCCTGGCTAATTCCATTCACAGGTTTAAAGGGTCACATGAGTGTTGGGCAGGAGGTTTTCTGCCTGTGTATTTGTGTGTGATTTGGTTAGATCTCACACAGACCGCCTTTACTAATCAGGATCATCCTCTCCTGCTGCCATACGCTCCAGCCTGGGTCAATCCACACACATACACCATCAGCTCTGGATCTGACACATTCTCCTTTCTTTCTTTCTTGTCCTTTTCTTCTTCAGCCTTTCTTTCCTTCCTTCCCCCGCCTTTCTTTCTTTCTTTTGTTCCTTCGTTCCTTCCTTCCTTCGTTCTTTCTTTCTTTCTTTCTTTCTTTCTTTCTTTCTTTCTTTCTTTCTTTCTTTCTTTCTTTCTTTCTTTCTTTCTTTCTTTCTTTCTTTCTCTTTCTTTATTTCTCTTTTCTTTCTTTCCTTCCTCCCTCCCTCCTTTCTCTTTCTTTCTTTCTTTCTTTCTTTCTTCCCTCCCTCCTTTCTTTCTTGTCCTTTTCTTCTTCTAGCCTTTCTTTCCTTCCTTCCCCCGCCTTTCTTTCTTTCTTTCTTTCTTTCTTTCTTTCTTTCTTTTGTTCCTTCGTTCCTTCGTGCGTTCTTTCTTTCTTTCTTTCTTTCTTTCTTTCTTTCTTTCTTTCTTTCTTTCTGTCTCTTTTATTTTCTTTCTTTCCTTCCTCCCTCCCTCCTTTCTTTCTTTCTTGTCGTTTCCTTCCTTCCTTTCTTTCTTTCTTTCTTTCTTTCTTTTGCTCCTTCTTTCCTTCCTCCATCCCTACCTCCTTTCTTTCTTTCTTTCTTTTGCTCCTTCTTTCCTTCCTCCATCCCTACCTCCTTTCTTTCTTTCTTGTCCTTTTCTTCTTCTAGCCTTTCTATCCTTCCTTCCCCGCCTTTCTTTCTTTCTTTCTTTCTTTCTTTTTTTCTTTCTTGTCCTTTCCTTCCTCTAGCATTTCTTTCTTTCCTTCCCCCACCTTTCTTTCTTTCCTTCCTTACGCCCTCCTTTCTTTCTTTCTTTCTTTCTTTCTTTCTTTCTTTCTTTCTTTCTTTCTTTCTTTCTTTCTTTCTTTCTTTCTTTCTTTCTTTCTGTCTGTCTGTGTCTCTTTGTTTTTTTTTCTTTCTGTCCTTCCTCCCTTCTTTCTTTCTTTCTTTCTTTCTTTCTTTCTTTCTTTCTTTCTTTCTTGTCCTTTCCTTCCTCTAGCATTTCTTTCCTTCCTTACTCCCTCCTTTCTTTCTTTTCTTCCTTACTCCCTCCTTTCTTTCTTTCTTTCTTTCTTTCTTTCTTTCTTTCTTTCTTTCTTTCTTTCTTTCTTTCTTTCTTTCTTTCTTTCTTTCTTTCTTTCTTGTCCTTTCCTTCCTCTAGCCTTTCCTTCCTTCCCCCACCTTTTTCTTTCTTTCTTTCTTTCTTTCTTGAGTATCATTCAAAAGATTTACATTAAATTGGTCAAAAAAGACAGCAAATGCCTTTTAATGTTATTAAAGATTTCACATGCTGTTCTTTTGAACTTTCTATTCATCAAAGAATCCTGGAAAATTACTGTTTCCGCAAAAATATTAAGCAGCACAACTGATAATAATAAGAAATGTTTCTTGAGCAGCAACCACAGGCAATGTCTTTGCACCATCATTTTATAGTTGTTGTCCTCTTCTGGCTTCCTCTATCCTATGAGTTGATTAGATGAACATAAAAGCCTGAGGAAAACTGCCATGTTACTATAGATTAGCCCATGTCACCCAGCCCCGCTTTTATTGACCCCCCTGCCTCTCTGTCTGCCTTCTGATCTGGAATCAGCTCTGATATGGCAAACAAAAGAAAGGCAAGTTGTCATGGCTGATTGCAGATCTAAGGGAATGCAAGCTCAAATCTGTGCGAGACACTATTTACTCATTTCTTTAGCTTTGAGGTGTTTCTCTAGTGGTCAAAATCATAACTGCTCAATAATAATCAAGAGGATACAGACGGTCTGAAGTCAGTTTGGCCAATTGTACCTTGTGATTAGGATCAGATATCTGTGTCAGTCTGTGGGTCTGTAATAGGGTCAGTGTCACTGCTGGGGCCGAAGGTGACTGATCTTAGAGCTGTAAACAGGAACGGCAGACAGACGCATGGAGCCAGACTTCATTTGCATTGTCGTCTCTACAGTTAAGAACACTCACAGTCAGGAGACAGGAGAGGAACAGCAGTTATCAACGGAAACTGGGACATCTGTAGTTGTATTCAAAGCGTGCTGCACAATGTGCAAACCTTTCCTGTCCTCCATGGCGTCTGACTGTGCCGTTGTAGTGATAAGTGTTGTCTGATTTTGACTGAAGCCTTATGATTTGTGTTAATGCCTGTGCTAAAAATAGAGAGAGTGTGTGTACGAGGACCTCTAAGGCCTCCATCTTTATGAAATCCTCCTGACCAGTTAAGATAAATTGAAATATATGAGGAACAAATACGGGTTTGTGTGTTAGGGAAGACCAAAAGTATATGTATATATAATATCATTCAAAAGTTTAGAGTCAGTCTTTTTCTCTACTAGAAAATAATACTTTTTATTCAGCAAGAATGCATCAAATTGGCAATTACTGACCTCAGACTTTTGAACAGTATATGCATTCTTTATTTAATTTAATTGTATAAATCTGACATGTAAATTGAACAACGTTTACAAAAATAGCGCAGATGTACCCCCACCCCCCATTCCTCTCAAGCAATCAGTTGATTTTTCTGTGGAGTGCTTGAGCAGACAAAATGACCAAAATGCCCTAGTGTGTGTGTAGGTGTGACAGTTTGTAATTGTCAGTTAGGGGGCCTGGGGTTTGACGTGACCTACTTACAGAGTGTGAGAGATGGTCAATTGATCATGACCCTGAAGGTTTCCTGCCTCATACACAAACACACACACACACACACACACACACACACACGGTCTTCCCTTATAGAAAGCAGAACGCAGTACTCACAGTTGGTGACAGCGCTAAGGCCGTGTTCCAGCCTAACGAGAACGCACGAGCCTCCCACGGCTCCCCGCACACTTCACCTAGAAGAATCCGTCATGTTAGGAAACATAAACCAGTCCCACCAGCAGCGCTGTTTCCTTCTATTGTCATTGATTGCTTTTTAGATGGACAAAACAAATCACGAAGACTACAATTACTACCGTCAACAGTTGTAATCAGTGCTGAATCAGTTCCCTTATCCAAAAATGAACATTCTGTCATCACTTAATCACCCTCATGTGATTCAAAACCCATATGACTTTCTATATTGAGCACCTAAAGAGATTCAGTATATTAAAAAATGTACCATATTGGTTATTTATTTTAGATTTTAATGTTTTATTTTTAATATTCTTTGTTTGTTTTTCATAATTATTTAATTTTTTTATATAATATGACATTTTTGTTATATATTAATACCATGCTGATTTTCATTTAATAATATAAATAATTTAATAATAAGATGATCAGCCAGAATTGTAATATTGGTACATTCCTACTCTTTCTTTTTCATAATGGGCTTTGAGGCTGTTAAACTTTTGTGAAGTAAAAAACTCAAAACTCAAATAAAATTTTGCGCTATATATTTAAAAAAAAAGCTATATGATATCTTTGTGTGAAAAAGTCCTAATTTGCTGAAAATGTTCTGCTGTAGCTCTCAAATCTCATTCAGTCGCACCAGGTTTTATTATGTCAATATTGAGAACAAATGACATTTAACCCTCTGGTGTTGCTCACGTGCCGGTCAAATATGACTTTTTTTATTTCAGTGAAGTGAATGTACTATAGTTTGATAATGTTTTTTATTTCATATTTTGTATTTTTTAGAGATTTTATGGTTCTGAATTATATTTATGGAATAGTTATGATCCATTTATTACCTGTTAATCACTTTTTGAGCATAGACCTGGAAATGAAAACTGTTGTAAATCTTGAATGCTTTGGGGCACAGACTTAAAGGGATAGTTCACCCAAAAATGAAAATTCTGTCATCATTTACTCACCCTCAGATTGTTCCAACCCTCTATAAATGTCTTTGATCTGTTGAACACAAAGGAAGATATTTTGAGGAATGTGGGAAACTGAACAGTTCTGGGGCACCATTGACTTCCATAGTTTTTTTCTCCCCCTACTATGGAAGTCAATGGTGCCCCAAATTTGAATTAAATGTGAGCGCAATTGAGATTTGAGAATTACATGATACTTTTATGGTGCTTTTTTATCCTGCTTAAAGTTTGACAGACCTTCATTGAATGTTAAAGAACGTTTTCAACATTTCTTACTCACTTTTCCATGGAAGAAAGAAAGTGATACGGGTTTGAAACGACATTAGGGTAAATACAATCATTTCATTTTTTGGGTGAACTTTTCTTAAAGTTCAAAGTACAGCATTCATCACATGACTATAACATCAGATGACACAGCCATTGTTTTTGAAAAGTGTTTCCTCAACAGTAAGAGAAGCGTTAAGCGTTTATGTGTTTGTTTGTGTGTGTTTCAAGAGACTGGCAGTACTGCAGGCAGGGTGGCGGGGGCGGCAGGGTGAACCCTGTATTCATGAGCTGGGCGGCAGTTCCAGTTTGGCCCCCGGTGCTGATGCCATGTTTTAATATTGCTTCAGTATTTCAGCTGAGTTTCCTATAATTCAGCCCAGCCTTGAGATGCACTTCTGAGTGCAGTCGGCTTTGAGCTTCACCCCTTTTTTTCCTTGCTCTTTCTCTTGCACTCTTTTTCCTGCAGAAAAGCTTTAACGCATACGTCTGTTTAAAAAATGTTATAGCTTAGAGCGCTGGATCAAATCCAACTTCAGGGGTTAAATTTCCTAGGAGGCCGGACTCCCTCTCTCCCTCCTTCAGTAGCGTATCGCTTGCTTTTCTGGAGTCTCTCCTCTTCTGCTCCCTCTCCCTTTCCTCCCCTCAGAACAAAAGAGGTCTCCAATGCGCTTCACTGAAAGACCTCAAACACACACACACACACACACAAACGTCTTAACACATATACTCCCGCTTAAACCTTGAATCATATGCCAAAAATTATGCCTCTCTTGATGAATCCCCCCCCCACCTTCTCCCTCATTCTTTCACTCTCGCTTTCTATTAGTTTTCCTGTCTCTTAATCCACTCGCTCTCTCATATTACACATGTTTGGCCAGTCTGTGTGTGTGTGCTGGGTTTAAATAGTTGCTTGTGTTTCTCCACTCTCGTCTTTTCGAAGCGGGTGGTTTGACGGGTTTGTGCCAGTCCGAACACCTCAAACGCACTTTCACACACAGATATTCTCTTGAATACTCTTGATTTTTTTAAAGGCACAGGCCCTTGTCAGAAAGTTGTATGTGCTTCATGATCTTTGCGTGTTAAATATTTTTGTGAATTTGATTATGCTTTCAGTCAGAGGTCCTTTTAAGAAAAGTTGGTTAACTGAGCTATCTTGATAACACTCACAAGTAGCTATTTCAAGACTGCAAAACTCAATATTAACTCAATATATGTCAGAACCATATTGAATATCGGCCAATATTAGATGCTCACTTAAAGTTAATATTTAAAAATTGTAATAAAACTGTTTAGGGTAATTTTTAAACAAATTCTTAATTTTTTTTATACCATACTTTATAATATTGTTATGACTAAACTTACTTGTCATATAAAACTATATAATATAATTTAATATAATATAATATAATATAATTAAATTAAATTAAATTAAATTTTTTATTATTTTATTACAATTTATTATTATTTTTATTTCATTTTTGTATTATTTTTTTACTATTTATTTTAATTTTTTAAAAATGTTATTTCATTATTTTATTTTTAATTCCCTGCAATATCAACTCAATATATATCAGAACCATATATATAATATAATATAATATAATATAATATAATATAATATAATATAATACTGGCCGATATTAGACGCTCACTTAAAGTTAATATTTAAAAACTCTAATAAAACTGTTTAGGGTAATTTTTAACAAATTCTTTATTTTTTTATACCATACTTTATAATATTGTTATGCCTAAACTGACTTGGCATATAAAACTAATATATTTAATTTAATTAAATTTTTTATTATTTTATTATTTTTATTTAAAAAAAAAATTTATTATTTTTTTTACTATTTTATTTTAATTTTTTTACTATTTTATTTCATTATTTTATTTATTTATTTATTTTTAATTCCCTGCAATATCAACTCAATACATATCAGAACCATATTGAATATCGGCCGATATTAGACGCTCACTTAAAGTTAATATTTAAAAACTTGAATAAAACTGTTTAGGGTAATTTTTTAACAAATTCTTAATTTTTTTATACCATAATTTATAATATTGTTATGACTAAACTTACTTGTCATATAAAACTATATAATATAATATAATATAATATAATATAATATAATATAATATAATATAATATAATATAATA
>RJVU01042551.1:2201669-2221831 GCA_003731715.1 Anabarilius grahami
ATTAAGATTTGTGGCAATATTGGAATGTGGAATATTTATTTGATGCAAATCAAAATGAGGCTGTGAGAGATACAGTTAAACCTTTTTAATGCGTTGTCTTTAAAGGAACAGTTCACCCAAAATTGAAACTTTTTAAAAGATTTTCTAGGGTTGATGTTTCACAGAACGCTGAAGCTGCTCTTTTCCATTCAGTGAAAGTGACTGTCTACAAAAAAGGACAAAAAAGCATAAAAACAAGACGTCATACAACTTATATTTCAAGTCTTCTCGAAGCCACAATAGTTTTGTGTGACAAAAAATGTAAATATACACCTAAAATGGTCTTCAAATCTGATTGAAAATGTTTTCATCTTTGGGTGAACCTGCGTGATGAGTTTTTTTGTCAATGAAAACAATGTATTTTCTCAGTTTCATTGACTAAACGATTGACACAATGATACGCAAAAGTATGACATGTTCCCATCAAGTTGCCATCATATATATGTGCCAACTTAAGCCCAAAGTTTTCATGTGAATGCTAGCATTTACATACAGCTGAACACATAGGTTTTCATAGATAAATGGTTGGTTCACCCAAAAATTTCTGTCATTAATTACTCACCCTCATTTTGTCCCAAACCCGTAAGTCCTTTGTTCATCTTCGGAACACAAATTAAGATATTTTTGATGAAATCCGAGGGTTTCTGAACCACTCATAGGCAGCAACGTCATTGCACCTTTTGAAGTCCAGAAAGGTTGTAAAGACATTGTTAAAATAGTCAACCTGACTACAGTGGATCAACCTTAATGTTATGAAGCGATGAGAATACTTTTTGTGCGCAAAAACAACAAAAACAATGACTTGATTAAACAATTTGAACTGTTGTCATATGCAGCTGATGTAGTGAACGCAGTGCAGGCTTCCGTGTTTACGTCTGATCGGCGGCTCAGTATTGCTGCCTATGTGTGGTTCAGAAACCCTCGGATTTCATCAAAAATATCTTAATTTGTGTTCCGAAGATGAACGAAGGTATTACGGGTTTGGGACGACATGAGGGTGAATACTGCAAGACAGAAATTTCATTTTTGGGTTAACTAACCCTTTAACGACTAAAAATGCTGTATTATGCATGCCGGACCACCAGTAGTTGGCAATGTCACTTTGTAAATAAACACTATGCACCTATTGACTGAACATTTAATACGCACATGCATGAGGTCACTGTTTTCACAAATACGCGTTTTTGTAGTTTACACAGAGATTATAATGGTATCGTTTTCAAAAACTTGCACTTTGAAACCCGTTTTCAAATATTTTCAGGCCCCCAAAAATGTAAAAGAATGGCCAAAACGCATGAAAAGTTTGAAAATGTTTAAATAGTCCTAAATTTGAACACAGGCACTCAACACATGCGCATTAGAAAGTCGCATCCTAGTTCATTGTCTGCACCATAAATGTGAATAAATTTCTTCATACTCATTTAAAATTTCTCTTAACCCCCTCACACAATCCAGTCCCTCCAGTATTTCGTGATTTTGCGATCGCTGAATTTATTGCAAAATCAAGCAAACTCCGCAAGCTTGCATTTCTTCTTAATTCCACAGATTTTGGGCTTATGCTGCCTTCACGTGCTATTGGAAATTTGATAATTCCGACTTCTGAAGTCGTAATTACGAGCTCATTGCATTCAACTTTTGAAATTGGAGGGCGTTCATGTGCAATTTTTACCTAGGAAACTCGTATTTACGATAATTCCGAGAGCACGTGAAGGCAGCATTAGACACGTCCCGTGATGTCATTTCAACATCGCAAACTCTGTTAAATTCTCTGGTAAACCACAGATATCAGATCAAACAGTTTCCACGTCGGCACTGTTTGATCTGTTATCTGTGGTTTAACAGAGAATTCTGCTTCGAATGTGAATATTTCTCACAAGATTTCACAGCGACGTTATTAATTATGTGGTGAATTCACGTGCTTTCTTCCCAGCGCTGTGTAATCTGGAAACCATGAGAAACATTGTGCCATGAACACAAAGTGTAGGCTAAGTGTAACGTTGTAACACTAACAGAAATAATTTGTGGCACAAATGGTCTAATGTTTTCGAGTGCTTTTAAGTGCTTCACAACTTTTTTACCAACATTTCAAAGCTTTAAATATTGTCCAATTTGAATGTTATTTTTAATGTGATGTCTAAAACATTATTTGTTCATCCTTCATAGTTTGTTCATCATTTGTAAAACTAAAAGTTTCACGATGTAGGAAAGCAAACACTTATTTAGAAATAAAAAAGACAATAAATTACCACTGTTGTAGATACTGCAGAGGAGCACTTATTGGCTTATTAGCCATTTCCACACCCTAGTATATATGTTTAATATTTAGTAAATATAATAATAATAAAATAAAAGTTAATATTATCTGCATCTCAACTCAAGCTCAGTGCTTTTTTGTCAGACAAAATCAGGGGCTGGTGCCACCTTAGAACTTAATGGCACCGGTGCTACTGCCCTCAAATGTTAGTCTGGAGCCCTGCAATGGTTCTCGAGGTCAGAAAAGTAATAATGTTATAAGAATGTTGTCAAAACAACAAGAAATGCTGTAAATATTGCTGCAATTTTTGAGAATTCAAGTCATTTTAGGTGGCAAAAATCTGAAAAAAGTCCCGCAAAATCCTGGAAGGACTGACAAGCACTCATCAACACAATTGTCTGTTGTTTTTTTCAGTGTTGCCACCTTGAGGACAAACAAATTAGGGCAAAAAAATGAATGGCACATGTTTTGAAAAATGGTTGCGCACATACAGTATGTGCAGACTATGCTGATGATGAAATTAATGTCATGCACACTATACACAATATGCATACCCTAGTAATGTATGTGTAGCCTAAAAAAATTAAGTATACTTTGGACTTCAGGCATCTATAAATCAACATAAAATTTGCCAGAAATCACTGTTAATGTTATATCTTTAAAGTGTGGTTCTCTTGAGTGACAACATGGTTTGACAGTCGGTTTAACTGAGCGAATGTGTCTTTAAAAGCAAACATAATTATGTCAGCATGCTGAAAGGACAGGGGTGGGAAGAGAGGGGGTGTTTTGATTTATCCGTCCATATTAAGGCGACATTTGCAAATCAAAACCATAAACAAAACAGAGCAAGTCGCTCAATGGACGTGTGAAAGTGAGTGGGAAAACAAGAGCCAACGGCCTGTACCACTTGACCCTGTCTTAGGGGTGTATGAGCGATGGGTGGATAATCCCCCTACACTCACACCCCTCTGAGACCCCCTCCAGGGCCGCCCCAGTGTAGTGCACTCGGCTGTCAATCACGCCACAAAGCTGTCTGTTAGGGGATTAGGACCCTCTCTTTCTTCCTCTAGACTCCTCTCTCTCCCCATTTCTTCTCTTGTGTGTCTCTATCTCATTCACTTATTCCCTTCATTGGCAGCTGTCTTTAAATTCGGTTCATTTTCTGCCTTCCTGCTTCCACACATCCTCTCGTTCTTTAACTCTCTCTCTCTTTTTCTCCTTGGTTTTCTCACCTCTTGGCTGTAATCTTCACGCCGTACCTGCTTTTCCTCTCAAGCCGCTTTCTCTAACGATTCTTCGCGCCTGTCCGCTCTATCTCTCCATCCCATTCGTCCCTCATCCCCCGTTTCTGCGGGTGAGATGGAGGGGTGTCTGGCAAGGATGCTGCCGCTCAGCTGTGCCAGGAACCGCAGTGACAGACACACATGCGGACTGCAAAAAGGGATGCCAAGCATCAACCTGAACTCGTCCAGACCAACACCATCCATAGGAAAGAGAAATCACGAATGTGATCTCTTATATAACTCAATTGTATCTCCTAGACTAGTGGTTCTCAAAGGATTTTGACTCAAAGGATCCCTGTTCTCCAACACAACATTCGAAAAATCCCTGATAATATAAGCGAGTATTTCTCCTGTAATTATGACAAAGCTGTTATTTTTTTCTTAACAGTAACTAAGTGTTGATATTAAATTAACTTAAATAATTAATTTATTTTTTGGCTTCAGAAGTTCAGAGAACTGAAATGTTAATGATTTTAATTATATTATATTATTATAAATTTCTTGATTTTGTGTTTTTTAGCATTGTAATTTAGATTAGAGTTCAGTTATTTAGTAAAGTTAGAATAATTTATTCATTTATTTCCATACAAACTGGGAGTATTTATATTAAATCAATTAACCACAATTAATTTTGTGACTTCAGAAGTTTCAAGAACTGCAGTTTTTCAATTAAAACAATTGTTGTTTAGGAGGAAAATAATCATAAATATTTTTGTTATTTTATTATTTTTTATTTCATTATTATAATATAATTTAAGAAATAAATTTAAGTTTGCATCTTCAATTATTTTAATATATTATTAATAGTTTACTCATTTAAATCCATAAATTGGGAGTATTGATATTAAATAATTAACCACAATTAATTAAAGAACTGTGTTTCTTTGATTGAAAACAGTTATTGAAGGGGAAAATAAGTTTTATTATATTATAAATAATTTTCAGTTTACATCTTGATTTCATGTTTTTTAGCATTTTAATTTAGAGTTAGATTATTTTAATATACTTTTTAGTCATCTTGAGAAAAATTCATACAAAACCAGATTATCTTAGCAACAGTCAAACCAAAAATTATTCAGACATTTTTCATATATTTTTTTATATTTTTACTAGTGGGTGCAGGACACTATAGTACATTTATGGAAGTGAGGATAGCAAAATAAAGTAAACTGTGACATATTATACCCAAACATTTTTCATACAGTGGACTACCAATAAAATTGATATAAATTTGGAACCAAAAATTATTCAGACACTTTAACCTGACCATGTTGTGCTTAAGTGTTATCTGACATAATTAAGATTTTTTTTCTGACACAGTTTAACTCTGTGTAACGGATGGGAGCGGGACAACGGAGTTGGAGATCCATGTGCAGGCTTTAATAAACAGAATGAGTGTAGTCGTACAGGCAGAGGGTCAAACACCAGCAAACAGATACAGGAAGGCTAGGTAAAAGAGTAATCCAAACACAGGCAAAGGTCAAGACAGGCAGCAAACGTTCATCAAACAAGAAAAATGGTCCAGAGTCAAAACACAGGCAAGGCTAGGCAAGGACAAGGAACACGGCGACAAGGTAGAATACAAGGCAAAATCAATAGTCAGCCCTGTGTGTGTGTGTGTGTGTGTGTGTGTGTGAGAGTGTGAGTTCAGCTTATGGTGCGTTCAAGTCCTCCTGGGAAGTTCGTATTTACGAGGTGGGAAGTCGTGTGTACGACGGTAGGTGCGTTCAAGTCACTCTAAATTAATTACACAAAATAACAACACTTCTGCTTCTAAAAAATGTAGAGAAAAGAATGTGCATTAGTTGTATGTTGCTTTTTTATGTTTTTTAATTAATTTATGAAGCCATTGTAAACTTTATTGTTACATATTACATTTTTATATTGTGATGCTATCGTATTTTTTGCTGAGAATCAGCTTACTTTGTTGTAAATAGAAAAGCCTGATAATGTCACTGCTAAATACCTGTAAGGATTGTGGTATTTCACTATGTTTCTGACTGACACGCCCCCAACTCGTACAGATCGGAGCTTAAAGAAAATTATGAGCTTCCCACTGGTATTTACGACATTGTGGTGGCGTTCATGTCGGTTCTGCTCGTAAATACGATCTTTCCGACATGACTTGAACGCACCATTATAAAGGGTCACTGATGGGAAACAGGTGTGAGTGCATGATTAGTTCCTAGATGGGGAATTGTGGGAAATGGAGTCCATGTAACCAAGTTGATGAACACAGACCTAGGGCACATGTAACACTCTGAGATCTTGTCATATTTTATTACCATTTTTTTAAACTATAGTGAACAAACCTAATGAATGAAATGTTCAAGGTGTCTGAATAAATTTTGGTTTGACTGTATGCCATCCGGCATCCACATTAATTTTAGTGCTGCTTACTATTATTGAATGTCTACAAACAGCAAAGTAACATAGCAATTTTAAGAGAAACATCTGATAAAGTTACTTGAATGAGACATAATTGTGTCTCATTTGAGCCATCTGGTGTTCTCAAAAAGAGCATCGTCATATTTGGGTGTCTGTGAGAACCCCTGTCTTGGGCAATGAAAGCAACATCTAAGAACGCCGGGTTCATGTCATAATGCTGTGGAAAAGATTGAAAGAGGTTAAACTTTTCCTCCTGTCCTTCACCTTTCTGTAGTTCTAATATCTCTAATGTGAAAGTCTTGGTTTCTTTCCTAGAGGTTAACATGATAATCAGCTAAAATACCAGGAATAATCGCAAGCTTTAATCCCTCATGATTAAAGCTCAGAGAGAGAGAGAGAAACCATTTTCCTGTTATTACAGAAACAGGTCTGTGTGTGTGTATGTGTGAGGGAGAGAGAGGAAGTGCAGGGTGATTTAATGTGGTTGTCTCTAACGTTATCTCTGTCTTTAATTCATCTTCTGAATGATCTGGTGTAATTAGATTTGTTTTTTATTCTCTTCCCCTCTACTAGAGATTGATGCCCTGATTAAACCCACAGTCATGAGTGAGAGTTAGGCTCGCTCACTCGCTCGTTCTCCCTCTCTCGTCTAAATAAGAAAATCCGTAAGTTCAACAGAGTCAGGAAACACAATGCAACACAAGTGCCTTACTCTACCTTACTCATTAACCTGACATTAAATTGATCCAGACGCATATGTATCTAACTGAATCTTTCCGGCACATCCTTTCCGGGTAGTTGAAGTGATTGTTTATATATGTGTGTGTGTGTGTGTGTGTGTATATATATATATATATATATACAGTATATATCACCTCACTTTGTAAGTGATTAAATGTTGAGCTGGTCACATGGCTTTCTCCCTCTCTGTTTAATGCACACATTCCATATGCATTCATGCACACACTCACAGACAAAAGAGTGAGATGCCCCCCACACAATACACTCACAGTGGAATGTATAAGCAAAAGAAGGAGTGATGGAGAGAAAGAAAGAAGGAGAAAAGGGAACATATAGGAGGCTAGAGCAGATGGATATGCTTGCGTTATTAATTATGCCTCCTCTGGAGAATGGCAGCTTCCTTTAAGCTCAGCTCACTGCTGTTCCATAGTGTAGCACAATCAGACAAAAGCCAATAAAAGAACGGGGGAGAGAGGAGGAGAGAGATAATCCATCCTGCCGTAAGCTGCGTCATTAACCGTTTCATAGTGCCATGTCATGGCGAGCTGCCGGCTGCGTCTTTGTGTCAAATCATCACTCTTTCTCTCTCTTATTCTCTTTCTCAAGGCTGGATTGTGGTGCGGCTTTTCTTTGGTGGTGGTGAAAACTTTGTGTGTGACTCTGGGAGTGTCATTGTCATATCTTGAATTCTTGGTCTCTTGAAGTAACTTTTTCCCCCCACAGGGTTTATGTATTTGAAACATATTTTGTAAAGTAATATGCGACATATAAGAAGTCTAGTTATATCAGCGCCCTAGAAAACACAGTTTTATCCTTTATAGAGGGCCCCACAAATGTCACATGACCAGCTGAATACTATTCAGTTTATCTTGGTTGCCCACATTTTATTCAACACTTTGGTTTTGTGGGATAAATTAATCATTTGTGACAAATATGCCTGCCAAAAAATTATTTCTGCATTTGCATTAGCAACGAAACAGTTTTGTAATGCTGTTTCAACGTCAGTAGGTATCCAAGACTGTTGTATCCGCTAACAGAACATAAATTAAAAATGAACTAGTTCACATTTAGCCCCGAAACATACTCTATCCAAGCTTGATTTCATGCATTGTTTTTGTTATTAGTGTAATCGTCTTAGTTTATGGTCAGTTTTCTCTTTCAGGTCAACTACTGAATCTTTCACAATAAGACCAAGAAGGCGCATTTTAGAAAGTACATGACGTCTGCTCTACAAATGAGTGACGAAAAGCGACAAAACCGGATCGATCTTGTTATAATCTTCATACATATGCAGTTTGGCTTTGTTGATTGTAAAGGAAGTGCTCTACTTTTGTCACACCGCTGGCTTGTGGCATAGACACGATGCAGGGATATTTCAGGATATTGTGTGAGTGTTGGTGCATGTGTGCTTGGCACTTGTCATTGGCAGAATGTTGCTGTGTCTGGCACTGAGAGAAGAGGATAAGAGGAGACCATCAGAGATGGGATTAGGAAGAATTACACACACACACACACACATAAAATGAGCCTGCCACACACAATCCTCCTAAAAATTTACAATCATAGACTCCGTTCTGATTGATTTTCATACAACCAAATACTGTATAGAAAAAAACGGTGTTGATTAATAATTCAATTTCTATAAGAATAAAGAATAAAGACATCCACACAATAACTATAACGATTATGAAAAAGAGAAATTATATCATTGGAATTACAAACTTTTGTTTTCCAGCAGAGAATTTGAGCACTGTTTGCGCTGCATGGTTTTTCACTAAAAAAGAGCTGGTTCATAAGAGTCATTTATTCAAGTATCACTCTACACCAGTCGTGTTGTATATTTTCTTTTTCTTCAAGGGATCTCCGCTGCCAAAAGTAATGCAGGAAGCACATTTACATGCCCACCGAAAAATAAAACGGAAGACACAAAAACTGTGTTTGCATTTAAATTATGCCCCTTTTCACAATGTATTATCACGACTTTTCAAGATGTATTATAAGTCTCTGGTGTCCCCAGAATGTGTCTGTGAAGTTTCAGCTCAAAATACCCAACAGATAATTTATTATTGCATGTCAAATTTGCCCCCATTTGGGTGTGAGCAAAAACACACTGTTTTTGTGTCCCTTTAAATGCAAATGAGCTGCTGCTCCTGACCCCCTTTCCAGAAGAGGGCGGAGCTTTAACAGCTTATCATGCAGCCTAAATGACGATTGTCAGTAACTGTGTTCACTGTTCAGCCTTACATTGTTCAAACCGGAGTCGACACTGATGGAGAGACTCAGGAAGAAGTTACAACTTTTAGAATGCATCTGGACGTTTCTGAATGGTTAGTTGATAAATGTATGTAGTTGCTGTGGAGTTGATTAACTCATCGACTAGCATGTACTGTCATGTTAATCTTTTGTGCAGATACAGTGTTAAACTGACCCTCGTTTGTGAAGCAGTCTGGCGTAAAATGATTTGCTCAAATATATAACACTTTACTGACTTTCTTATATAACACATTTCCTTCATAATTGAAATTCAAACACCGTGGCTCAGATGCAGAGAGGCTATGGAGACTCTTATGTTAGTTGGTACATCCAATAACAGAACATTTGTAATGTTTTTTGGCACAGACATTGTATATCTCCAGCTGCTACAGCCATGTAAACAAAAATGGCGGACTGCCGCGGCTCACTTAGGGCGGTATCTATGCTAATAGGGCAGATTGTCACCAGTCAGTAGGGGGAAATCTGGAACCGCATGTTTGGAGAGACTGTTTATGATTTATGGGGATTATTAAAAAAAGGAGTGGTTGGATTTTTACCATTATAGGCTAGTTATTTAAACACCCTGTGAACACAGATCTGTGTTCAAACAGAAGTGAATTTTGCATAATAGGTCCCCTTTAAACACAGTGTGTTCGTTACTTCAGTTCTCCCAATCACATGGTCACGTAAATCGTGATCTCTGCTAGAAACCCAGGTTTGCTCTCTCTTAATCTCATTTTTTTAAATAATACTATGGTAAATCTGAGATGTTTTAAATATGTTTCACTCCAATAATAGTGTAATGTATAAATGTGAATGTGACGAGAGCTTGAGTATTTCTGACTGATAGCTGTGTCTTTGTGTGTGACCTGTTGATGTCTTAAACTCTCACAGACATCATGTCTGTCATTCTTACTGCAAACACGCACGCACACACACACACACACACACACTCTCGGGGCCGGAGATGGAAAACCTAATTCTGTCTTTTCTGTCTTTCCTTTTCAAAAAGCCACCAATTACATCCACTTCTCTCTCTCTCCACCTCCCTCTCACACGCTCATTCTCTCTTTCTCTCGTTCCCTGTCCCCTTGCTTTAACGAGCTATCTTGTTAACGTCAGAGCCTCTCTTACTCTCAGCCTTTCTCCTTCTCTCGTTTTCTTACCCTCTGCTCTTTCCATCTTACTCTCTCTCTCTCTCTCTTTCTGTTTTTGTTCCACTCTAGCAGATAGAGGTGTACACCGAAAAGCTTTTGCCCTGATGAAAGATAAAAAATGGAGGAAAGAGAGGAAAGTGCTCTTGGTTTCAGAATAGAGGGATGTGGCAAAAGAAATGGAAAGCGAGAGGTGAGGCTGAAGGAACAAAAATGGATGGAAAGAGACTTGGAAAAGCAATAATAGGTGGACCAGTGACAGAGATTAGAGCCCTGCTAGACAGGGGAAGTAATTGCGTGGTGCACATGTTATGGGAGGGTGATATTTTACAGCGTGCTCGTTTCTGGAAGGGATGCTTGTTGCTGTGGGGATTCTGGTCCTCACATACAAAGGGACGGCAAATGACATTTACAAAAAGAATTCTCAAATGTTCTCAGATCTCAAATGTTTCTTCTAGACAGCAATGTGAGTCAATGTAGAGCAAACGAAGACGTTTGCTCAAGTTTCCTGCTTCTCTGATTTTTTGAAAAGACACAATCTCGCATGTCTCCAGAAGAAATCTCACAAAACTGCTCAACACCTCAAACAAAAGTTAGGTTTTTAAAACATGCAGATTTCCAGATTTGATTCAGTTCCCATTTACAAACATTTGATTCAATTTCAATTCATTTTGGTACTGTATATATCGAAGACTTTAGATATAAAAAGATGGCGCAATATGGCGGAATAAGTCCCACCTTATAAATAAAAGATCTCTAATTGGTAAAGTTATTGCATCACTACAGCTGCCGTTAGAAGCTCCGGTTGCTAGAATTTCCTATCCAATCAGTACCAGAAGAGGCCTATATGCATAGCCGACTCGCCTATGTTCCTCAACAGTTTTCTGCATCCCTCCATCATCCCATCTCTTCACACTCGCCTGGTTACTATCCTAACCAGAGATACTAGGGGAGTACTCTGGGTTCGGGCCAAATTCCAAGCTCGGAGCCCTCCTCTCGGACAGCATGCCAAATACACATACTTTTACTCTTAATTTGATTATTTGTAAGTGTGAACTCGTGAAACAGTCGGTGTTCTGAGACGCGCGCTTATGGTCTTGTTCACTCAGAACGCGGTTTTGCTGTTAAAAATGTGAGAAGCAGGTCAGTGGAATGACAAAAAGTGCATGGTCTAGAGATTTTAACATAGAAAAACAGTGGAAAAGTAGCGCAGTGGAACAGAAAAACCCGTTCTGTGTGATGGCCCCTATGACTACACATGCGCATTGGCTGGCCCAGCCTGAAAAATACAGTTTTTTTGGTCATGATTTGAGTGTTTATAAACAAAATTTATGATACAGTTGTTGTCAGATTTCATTGTTGATTTCAAATATGAAATTGAATCATAAGCTTGGTGAACAGCTTTGGACAATTTGATGTTTTCCCATTCAAAAAGATAGGAGCTGTACTTGTATGACTGAAATGGCTGCCCGAGAGGCGTTTCATAGATGGCCACTCAGTGAAATGACTTTCCTTAAAGGGACTTTGGTATATATCTGTTTATATTGTCCATTTTTCTTGCATATAATACAAACTATCTTA
The DNA here is from genome assembly GCA_003731715.1 of Anabarilius grahami. Taxonomy (NCBI): domain Eukaryota; kingdom Metazoa; phylum Chordata; class Actinopteri; order Cypriniformes; family Xenocyprididae; genus Anabarilius; species Anabarilius grahami. Next base: position 2,213,363 of record RJVU01042551.1, read on the forward strand.
TAAAAAAAGATATATTAATATAAATAAAAATAAATATTAAGGTGGAGTGTGTGTATGGACTTATACACTCTGAAACATACACCGCATATATTAGTTTAATTAAATCACAGCCTTTGCGATTGGATTATCGCATTAAACCATATTACGATTTCAATTAGTCATGAAGCTCTTGGTCACACTGTATGTTTTTGATTCACTAAAAAGAATCAGCTCAGAAGAGTCATTTGTTCATGAATCGGTCTACACTTTCTGCTGGCGAATGTCACATCTCATGATTAATATTAATGAACAGAGCTGATTAATTTTATATTGTGCCTCTTCCGACATAGGATTACGCTCCTGGCTACTATCCACATTAATTTTATAGCTCTGTACTCTTTACTTTGTCAACCATTGTCTAATGTGTTTCTATTTTTATTTCTCTCAAGGAATTTTAGGAGAAACATTTGAGGCAAAGTTGATACTGAAATGAAGCATAGAGTAGCTCTGAGATTCCCATTCAAAGTCCTTCCTTAGAAAAAAAAGTCCCTGCATCAGTGAAGACTCATAAATAGAGAGGGCTGGAGAGAGAAAACATCACTTGACTTTCGAGACCAGTGAAAGATGTAAGTTGGGAGGTAGTGCGGAGGAAGGGGGCGGGCAGAGCTCCCACAAGCGGCGTTAGCTATGCCTGAATTGATGCAGTAATGAACGTCCTCGCGCATAGATAATTAATAAGAACTCTTGATTAATTACACTGCGATGAGCTGCTATAGATGCAGGCGTGGAGGAGAGAGAAAGAAGGAGTGATATGAATGTGAAAGATTGCTTAGTTCTGACTGTTTACTGTTTGTGTGGGTCCCTGCATGACCTTCACAGAGAAGTTTAATGTTGTTTGGAGATTAAAGAAATGTTCTGGGTTTGATACAACTCAAGTTCTACTGATTTGTGGCAATTATTTCGACTCAACGTGTTTATAGTAATGGACATTATGCCACAAATGCTGTTTGAGCTTTTCTTGTATTGAACTTAAAATGGTCCTTTAAAGGGGTCGTGATATTTGTCTTGATCTTTTGACAAATAAGAGGTCTTTGTACCAATAAAAGAATCTTGTTTCTTAGCTTAAAATGTCCTCCCCATTAGAAACAAATTATTTATTTAATAAAGCTCCAAAAATGGCTCTTTTTGATATTGCGGGATCTGTAATGCCACAACGGCAAATACATTTGCATATGTCTGCCTCCAGAGCAAGACATCGACGATTAGATATACATCATCACACCATAAGCCCCGCCCACTGGCATTCAGTCGTTTAATAGCTGACTGGATGCTACCGTCTCATCGCATCAAAAGCAAATAGAACCCATTATAATCACTGATGCTGTCTATACTGGATACAATATATAGATGCGCATTCAGTTTCTGACATACTCCACGCACTTGAGTCTGTCGACAACAGGACAAATGGAAGAGTGAAAGAACATTTGCTTTGAATCGTCCAGGTTAAACAGCTCACGTGGGAGGATTAAATGTTTGTTCGGAGCATTTTGTTTTGTAAATGAGGCACAGTGTAATGGAGAGTTTATTAACAATTTTTTTTAGCAAACTGTATTAACGTTATAAGTGAACCTCACAGAACATATTAAAATGATAAAAAAGGTGGCTGAATGGAAAGAGGATGTTTTGTGTGCACATGTGCCAGCTGTGGTGCCATGGCCCCTTTAATACCAGTCTAGAGGCATCAGACCACAACCTCTGCAAAAACAAGACACGACCTTTGGCTCCGAACCAAACGCACACACATGCTGTATCTGAGGATCAAATGGCAAACTGTTAAATGAAACCCGCAGGGACCTGTAGTTGAAGATGGAGGAGCTTCATGGAGTTACGTTTTCTATAGTGAATGACCGCTGTTTATTTGAAGGCTGGAGAGAAAAAAAAATACTGCTAGTCTTCAGTCCTGAATATAACTGTGCACATTTGTGCTTCAGAGGAAATTCAATTTTCAAAACAAAATTGCAGCTGATTCTGATTCTGGTCATCTGTGACCTTGAGGATTCTTTACAGCCATGTTCTTTAGAAGCAGAATAAGCTGTAATTTTCACATTACTTCCATCACTGTAAAAAAAAATGTGTTTGTTAACGTAAATATGTGATTCATGTTAAAATTTTAATTAGCTGGGTTTATTCAGTCAAAGACAGTATTTAATATAACTGAACAAACCTAACTACATTGGGTTATACCAATGAAAGCATTTCGTAAGGATCAGATGAAACAAAACGTTTTATCAGATAACCTTAAAATAAAGGAATCATCATATATACTTTATCATATAAAAGTCAAAATAGAGTCATATATACACTCACCAGCCACTTTATAAGGTACACATAGCTAGTACCCCCTTTTGCCTTCAGAACTGCCTTAAAAGGATAGTTCACCCAAAAATAAAAATTCTGTCATCATTTACTCCCCCTCAAGTTTTTCCAAACCTGTATGAATTTCTTTCTTCTGCTGAACACAAAAGAAGATATTTTGAAAAATGTCGATAACCAAACTGACTTCCATATAGTATGGAAAAGAAAAAAAGCCATAAAGGTTTGGAACCACATAAGGGGGAGCAAACTGACAGAATTAAAATTTTTAGATAAACTACCCCTTTAAACCTTTGAATGATGTAGCCGTCTCTATAAACCTCGGAATGCAGGAAGTATTTTAACATATCCCTCTTTAAAAATGGTTTCTAATATGATTTAGTTCCTGTACTTCTTAAGGTAATAACTACACTTTTTTACTTTGTAAAGTGTAGAAATAATACATTAAGCACTGCATTTTTACTAATCAATGTACTTACACACTGAGTTCAGACGGGCTTTCTAAAGACAGATGCTAACAGGAAGTGCCATAATGTCACAATGAATCTCTGCGGTGTGTTTAGGTCACCAAAAACACCACTGAGCTGAACTGATGGATAGACAAATGCTCATTGTTGTCCAAAAGGGGCCGGGGTCATGCATTTTTGTGATTTCTCTCCCTCTCTGTCTCCTTTTGTCATCCATTCTTTTGTAAAATGATGACAAAGGGCATTTTTCAAGCTCTTTCTCTTTCCCCAGCCCCTCCCTCACCTCCTCATTTCTCTTCTTTTATCCTTTCTTCTTTCCAGCACTCTCACTTTCAGACTCTCTGTCCATCCATAGTTGTCTCGCTTTTAGTCTCTTACCTCACTATTCTCTCCCTCTCTTTCTTTACCTGTCAGTCTCCTCGGCTGGAGGTCTGACTAATTATTCTCCTCTCTTTCTCTTCCCCTCTCTCCTCTTGTGACATTCTGCTGAAGACACCTGGCTTAACCCAGCAGGACATCTCTGCGTCCATCTTTTCTCTCTCCATCCTTCACTCTGCTCTGCCGCTGCTTTCATTGTCTGATTTTACCACTGGAGCAGATATATATATTCTTCTGTTTATTCTTTAATATTTTCAGTAATCTCTTCCTTTTTTTTCACCTTTCAAACATTTTTTTTATCTCAGTCATCCTCTTTTTTGCCTTGGAAGAGTTTGGGTCGTGTTGTCAACATGTTGAGAAGATGCTGTTTTCAGCGCTGCGAATCCACTTTGCATGCTCTTCAAAATGATGAGGACTCGCGCTGGAGTTGATACTGAAAAACTGACGCCATCGTTACTGCTTGTATCACAAGTGCTGAGGAAGCCTCTGTAGCTCAAGTTTAGATATGGTAATGAGCGTTTAGTTTCAGACACGCTCTGTAAGCAGTAGACCAATCACAACAGACTGATCCGTCTGACCAATTAGAACAGAGTAGGCTTGCGGAAAGGAGGGGTTTAGAGAGACAAATCTTCAAAGTAACCATTTTCAGACTCTGAGAAATGAGGTGATGTGCAATGTATATTATAAGAAAATTAAAGTGTTTTTTTTGCATGTAAAAGTATTGTAGGAGACTCCAAAACAAAATTAGGAACCTTTAAAATAGCATAATTGGGGCATTTTAAGAAATGGTTTTTGAGCACCAAATCAGCAGGAATAAATTACATTTTAAAATATATTCAAGTAGTAAACAGTAGTTTTAAATTCTACAAATATTTTGTTGTATTCCTGTTTTTACTGTATTTTGATCATGTGCAGCCTTGGTGAACAAGAAACTTCTTTCAAAAACATAAAAAAAATTTTTTTTCCCAAAATGTCAGTTTATCCAAGAAATTTGTATTTGATCCTGAAGGGATTCTTATTTGATCCCATTAGGATTTTTTAGGATTGGATCTAAATTATGATAGTAATCCTGTAAAGGATTTTTTGACAAGTGAATTTTAACATCTAACACATTTTCTTGTTCGTCACACCCTTTCTAACTCTCTCTGTCACTCAACCTGTTAACCTAGTCGGCAAGTTGGTGTGAAGTTTCTTTTTCCAAGACTTTGATAGGAATAATGATCAACCATTTTTTCTCCCTCTCTCTTTCTCTCGGGAGACAGAGGGGCGGGAACGGTTGAGAGAGAGAAAGAGAGTCAAGAAAAAGTGAATAGGGAGTTTCTGTTTTCCTTTTTTTCCAGCGTTTTCATGTTCACTGTTTTTGTGAATGGTCTCTTCAGAATTCCATGATACTAAGGAGAGAAATGTGGTATTTTTAAACCCTTTCATTTTTAATTATCATAATCATTAGGGATTTGCTGCATCTTTTCAGAATGAGTGTGCATATGGATCGCATTCTGTTTGTAACAGTGAAGATGTTACGGATTTGAGTTGTTGTTTTCCTTCTATGCGAGTGTGTGTGTGTGTTAATAGAGCGTTTGTCGTGGTATTCCTCTCGCGGGACTCTACATGTCACCATGTTCTCGAAAACGTGCCTCTACCCCGCTGGGACACTCGTACTTCACTTCCAAAATTCATTCGCTCTCTTTATTTATCCATGCAAATGAAAGGGTTGCCGGCAGAAAACTTTCCTGTGGACCAATGCACAGCTCCAAAGCCTCTCTCGCCAGAGGCCTGTCAATCATAGCTTCAGCTGTCAATCTTGCCCCCCGACAGTAAGTGCTCTTGAGAACACCGTTTGAGAGGCTGTTTCTAATTGGCTGGGGGGGGGGAGAGAAGAATGTCATAAAGACCCCGTGACCCTGTAAGAGTTTGAGATGAAAGTTTCTGTGTGCTAAAAAGATGCCCTTCGGCACTGTGGAGGAGATGAGATTCTTGCGGTACAGCGCACACACACACTCGCGGCAGAAACTGGCATGACGCACATCTTGACAGGATTGGAAGCAGAGGTGTTTGAAGCAGTAGTCAGTCTCATCAGTCTGCTGACACCTCTCTCTCTCGCCGTCTTTCTCTTGGGTCTCTAGCTGTTGATTTTACCACAGGGTTCCTCAACCTTGGGTCCTGCTGGGACCCTGGCCTGACCGCACTAGACCCACCGGAGAGAGAATAAATGGAAGAGATAAAGGGAGTAAGTCAGAGGGAAAAAATGCTAAATGAAAGTGTGTAGAAGGAAGAGTGAGAGAGTGGAATGACTTTCAGATGCTGGGATGGTTGATTTGTGAAGGCGTCGGGCTGTTTTCGGTGTGGAGTGGAGTGCTAGGCCTCAGGGTGTGCAATAGCAACCTGTCATCACTCCACACTGGCCCTGATTCGCCCCGCACACCACACGGCCCTGTTAGGCCACAATTCAGATGTTTTTCAATGTTTTTTGTATGGTGAGGCACTTTCAGGTAGATTGTACAGCTCACAAATTTAAGGATGCCACATAACGTCAGGTAGTAAACCAGCATACACTCTTAGAAGAAAAGGTTCATATATAGAACCTTAAAGGGTTCTGTCAGGCGCTTCATGTAAGGGGCTTTTGCACCAGAGGAACATTTTCATAGTTCCTAGAACTAATGGCAGAAGTACCCACTTTTTGGAATGTTCGCACCGCAGGAACTGGGAACGAATTTAGTTCCCTTTCGAAAGGGAACTCAACTCTGCGTTCATCACGCATTGGGGAACCGTCGCTCGCAACAAGAATCACAACACTTCAATCTATTGGCCGGCGACAGCCTATGACGTCATAATGGCGCGAACCATGACGTATAAAGGGAGAGCCTGAGGAAGCAGTCAACATCTTCTCGTCTTTTCGGGACTGTCTTGTTCATGCCATTGTTTCATAACACCGGTAGGAATTACTCCATTTATGTCTTACAAACGTTCAGGAGAATGTGTTCATCCGTGTCCCAGGGGTTTGACACTTGATTTACACGTTTCTGGCGTTTTTCTGTCAGGAGAGGAGCGAACGCATATACGGGGCTTGAGGGCGCCGTCTGTGTGTTTGTCTATTGTTTGCTGTGAGCGTCTCTCCTATCGGGACGCTCCGTTCTCGTTTGACACTCTTCCCGAGGGAGGAGGTGTCTGCATCTGTGCCTGGTGAGTCTAGCCCCGTGTGTGCTGAGGCAATACGGCGGCTGCAATCATAGGGCTCGCAGGTGAGCTCGTTGGGAAGTTTGAGAGAATTGTATCCTCTCTCGGCTTCCCCGCGGCTGGCGAGAATGAGAGGCTGGATGACGGTGACGTCCGTGTTTGACGTCACCGCGTCCGATAGCTAGCGCTCCTCTGGCTGCTGGGTATGTGGAGCTGCTGTGTTTTCTCAGCTCAGTTCTCAGGGAACTATGGTTACATACGTAACCTGAGACGTTCTAGGAGCACCTTTTGGGGGATCTAAATTAGCTCCCACTTCAGAGTAGGGTCTAACCCCAATAGGAACTACTAGTGACTTAAGTGTACGTTGATTGGTCGAACACATCATACGAAACAGCACCCGCCATTTTTAAAAAGCATATAAACGCGTACAGTTAAAAAAAAAAAAAGATTTATATTTGGTGATTTTTTGCCTTTATTATGATAGGATAGTATAGAGTGGACAGGAAGCGAGGTGGGAGAGAGAGAGAGAGAGAAGGACTGGATCGGGAAAGGTCCACGAGCCGGGATTTTAAATCGCCCGGAGCACGGCGGTGCTACATGTTGGCATGCTGCCCAAGAGGCTATCGTCACCAACTGCTTAAACTTTACACTATGAAGGAAATCCAACGCGACTTTGAAGGGACCAAGCGAAACATGAAAATTGTCTCTTAGCCCTCCTTTTTGCTTTTTCCATTGCATAACTTATGTCTTTCCATCTCCGTAATGACAAATCCCACGACACAACAAAAACACAGCTGTGATCACGGCGTCCTCCAGTTGTTTACGTTGTTGAATGCTCCACATAAATGACTTCGCACTTGGCAGGCTTACGTCACTTCAGAGTTCCTACTGGCGGTGCGAAGGCAACCAGGAAAATGGCCCTATAGAAAAAAAAAATTCTGATGGCTAGTTCCTAAGTTCCTATAACTGTGATTTCACGCAAGATGGCGCCGCGCATGGCAGCTTCAGTGCATAGCTCTTCAGTGTTTGTTCTGTTTTTGTTCGTTTTTCCTGTTTTTTGTTTTTCAAACACCATCAGTTTTACCAGGGATGAACTGCTGAACATTCGGTAGTACACACCACAAAATCTTTTACCGGATTTCGATTATTCAGACGTTTTGTTGAACGTTGTAGTCGGCGCAGCGGCAGCGCTGTTAAGACGCTTCAAGACGCGCAGACGGGGGAAGCACGCCGGTGCGCTTGTGAAACTCAGACAGCGCGGATTAAGAACGGCGCTCCCCAGCATCCATCTGGCAAATCTCCGTTCTCTTCCCAACAAAACAGACGAACTCCTTCTGCTCTCCCGGACAAATAAGGATTTTTCAAACTCTGCTGCTCTGTGCTTCACGGAGACCTGGCTGAACGACGCCATTCCGGACAGCGCGTTAAGTCTGCCGGACTTTCAGCTTTTCAGATCAGATCGCGACGCAGAATCAACGGGGAAATCACGCGGTGGTGGTACGTCCTTTTACATCAACGAAAGGTGGTGTTCAGATGTAACTGTGTTAAAGAAGACGTGCTGTCCAGATCTTGAAACACTCTTCATTAACTGCAAGCCGTTCTATTCGCCGCGGGAGTTTTGTTCGTTCATTCTGGTGAGTGTCTACATTCCTCCGCAATCGCACGTGAGCTCAGCTTTACAGATACTCGCTGATATGATCACAGAGAGCGAGCAACAACACCCGGACTCTGTTCTAATCATTCTCGGGGACTTTAATAAAGCCGTTCTCTCACGTGAACTTCCAAAATACAGACAGCATGTTACTTGTCCCACCAGAGACAGTAATACACTGGATCACTGTTACACAGCGATAAGGGATGCATATCACTCTGTCCCACGGGCAGCTTTGGGGCTCTCTGATCACTGTTTAGTTCATTTCATACCGACCTACAGGCAGAAACTAAAATCAGCTAAACCTGTAGCAAAGACTGTAAAGAGATGGACCACCGAAACAGAGCAGGCTTTACAATCCTGTTTCGAATGGACTGATTGGAGTGTTTTTGAAGCTGCTGCCAGCGATCTGGACGAGCTCACAGAGACTGTTACATCATATATCAG
>RJVU01042551.1:2230679-2260432 GCA_003731715.1 Anabarilius grahami
TTTCTATCTATCCATCATTCATTCTTTCCATCCATCATCCATCCATCACCCATTCTTTCCATCTATCCATCTATCCATCGTTCATTTTTTCATTCCATCCATTTTTCATCCATAGTTCTTTCTTTCTATCTATCTATCTATCTATCTATCTATCTATCTATCTATCTATCTATCTATCTATCTATCTATCTATCTATCTATCTATCTATCTATCATTTTTTCCATCCATCCATCCATGATCCATCCATCCATCCATCAATCTATTGTTCGTTCTTTCTATCTATCCATCATTCATTCTTTCCATCCATCATCCATCCATCACCCATTCTTTCCATCTATCCATCGTTCATTTTTTCATTCCATCCATTTTTCATCCATAGTTCTATCTGTCTGTCTGTCTGTCTGTCTGTCATTTTCTTTTTTATCATTTTATCCATCTGTCTGTATATCAGTCCAGTCCAAGTTTTAAAGTTTATAATACATTGTTATTTTTAATAACTAGATTCTTTCTCACTCACTCACTTTTCCTCTCTCTGTTTTGCTGGCCTCTTGGCGGTGTGATAAGGGCTCATATGTCTAACCGGTAGGTGTTGTTTAGTCTGGTCACTGGAGACCCAGGACAGGGTTTAATCGGGCCCTGGAAGCTGACGATATAGCCATGAAGAGAAAATAGAGAAAGCGAGATGGGAGATTTATTCTTCCTCTGAGAGGGCTGATATCTCCGGCCCACCGCTGGTCTGCTGGACGCCAGCCGTGACTCCAGCCCCTCCATGGCACTGCTCCTGATGAGATCAATGCACGCTTGGAGGTAAAATCAGCTTAGTGAGGTGGAATAGAAGCTGAAAATGAAGTGGAAATTGCAGAAGTCAAAAGTCATTCTCACTGCATATCAAGGTGATTCGAACTGAAGGATTTCAGCTGGTGTTAGCTCAATAGCTTGTTATCACATGTAATCACCAACTTAGATCTAATTCTTGAATCTGGAAAGCTTTTTTTGGCTGGTGGGATAGAAGTTGTTGAGCCTGCAGGAGAACATTTGTAGTGGTGTTTGCTAAAGGAGGCATGCTATTGCTCATACTTAGGATTAGAGATTGAGGCAAATCTTTAACCATAAGCATTAAAGCTCAACACTAACTCATTCTGTACTCTTTGTTCAGTGTTGGTGAGGAGAGTGCTTTTTATTTAATTGAATTTTTTAATTGAATTTAATTTTATTATTGTAGAATTAAGGCTGGTAGAAAATAAAATATGCAATGAAAAATGTCCGATACTGCTTTTTTAAATGTTTTTATGTATGTTTCTATTAAGCTTTTCGCTTGGAGGATGAGCAAATCCCATAATCCCATAGAATCTCATAGACTTATCATGGGATGTCATATAGAATTGAGGATTGGCCTCTTTTGACTTGGGGTCTTGGGCTAATAAAAAACATCTAGAACTCCCTAATAACCGCATAGCAACATGATAAAACCACCCAAAACACTTTAGCAACTGCATAGCAACATTTTGGCAACCTCTACTCATTTTCTTTTCTTTAAAAATCGAGTTTCTTTCATCACTGATTTTATTGCGATATGTGTTATTAATGTACTTGTAGACACAGTACATATTCACGCCAAATCTGTGGCTGATGTCCTCATCTAGGGTGTGTTGAAACCCCTGCATTTATCATGTGAAAGATTCTCGGCCATCTCTGAAATTCCATTTTTATATGCATGCGCACACACTCACACTCACACACACACACACACACACACACACACACACACAAAGGTCCACCTCACTGCACCTGTGCCCCGAGCTTGTTTTTGGACACAGCTCGAGTTTCTCGTGTGGAATCTTTGTAATGCAAGACTGATGAACAAGAGGACGGTGGAGGGGTTTATGGACAAGGGAAGGTGGGTTTGGGTGGAGGGGTTGAGGCTTGAGGGTCAATGCTGTCGGGGGCGGGACAGGGTGAAACTAACACTCGGCTCTTTTCAAGAGCTGTCAGGGTCAGGGAAGGGCGTCGGTGAAGTTTGACAAAATGATGTTTCTGCCCTCATAAACGAGCCTGGCGCACACACACTCCTGTCACCTCTGCCCCCCTCCATCCCCCTACTCCTTGTTTCAATGTGTGACCATGAATGCCACCTTTGTTCCAGAGCGGGAGAGAAAGGGAGAGAAACCGAGGGAGGGTGGGAGAGAGAGCAAAACAGGAATGATGAGTGTTTGGAATGAGAAGGAATGGTTGGAGGAGTGTATTATCATGTTTATATTTAGAGTAAACAGAGATGTCGATATAATTTCACTTTAATCTGCGCTTTGAAGGCCTGCCCGTGTGTGCGGTTAGCTTTTGTTGAGCTTTACGAACACAAACATTCACACAGCTCCTCCATGAAAGTCTTTCAGTGCGTATAAGACTGGTGTTTTCATCCTGCTTCAATTCCACACTCTCTAACTTGACTTTGTGGCTACATTTTTATATGTGTCCCTTTTCCTTCAAGTTTTTTTTCCTTCAAGCTTGACACATGGGTCAGAAATTCTTTGGCGAGGTTCTGCAAACGTTCTCTAATTATCTGCCGAGTGCTTGCTTAACCCTGAGTTTGCTCATTAGACATTGCCGGCTGACAGTTGTTCAATCACGAAGGCTAATGCGGTCCAGTGCTGAAACATATGTAATTACACAGGCTGTGCGACTGGGTCTGGCGCACACACATGCTTTTGAAAGGAGCGTTTTTTCACAAGGTTTGTTGTGTTGGACTCTTTATTTCAGTTTATTTATTTATTTTTTTACAAATCTACAATGTTTCCATTATAATAAACAAAGCTGTCTATATGCAACTAGTCTAGAACAATACCGTTAGGCTAGACACATACTTTGAGCCAGTATGCAAACAAAGACATAAATGTCTTGTCAATGCATTGCAAATAGTTATTATTATTATAATTCATTTAGCTAGCTGACTTTAAAGACGGCATTAAAAGGAAATTCTAATTTTCTAAATGCTTCTTAATGATCTTATTGTGAACAATTCATCCATGCATATGTTTCTTTCTTTTTTTTTCTTTTTTTTGAGCTTATAATTTCTAATCAAAATGTCATAACATCATAACGGATGCCGTACTTCTCCAATCATTTTGTCTGCATTAACCTGTCCCTTTCTTACAATCGACAGAAACCTCAAATTCAGATCTGCAAAGTTTTTTTTTTTTTGAATTCGAAGCACTCGAATGTGTTTCACAATACGGAAGAAACTATCTGTCACTACACCTGTTACATTGTGACTTTAACTTTATCAACAAGATTCTCCATAGAATCATTTGGGATCTTTTTATCATTATCTTTTTATACGTTCGGTATTATACCCCATTCAAGGTGGCACTGTCGAGCCCCCTGCAACGCCCGGGTACCAGCTTCAGCCCAGCCCTAATGGCAGCGGATTCTGACATGTGTGCAAATATTCAAGCATTTTTGAGCACATTAAGGCCCCAAAAAATATACAAATAAATATAGCTGCAAGCAGCGATGATGGGCCCAAGCCCCGGTTGCACCACCTCCATCAAAAGTGTCACTGACACCCACCCACCCACTTGAAGGCCCCTTCATACCAAGGACAATAACTATGATAATGATAAGATATAGTTCTAAAAATCTTTCTAAATATAAAAAAGCACAGTCCACACCACAACTACAACGATAACGGCACAGAGAAACAATCGTTGAAGCCACTTCAAGAATGATTTTTTTCCAGCTGATGAACGACAAAAGCGTTGACAGGCAATCAGAATCCATCCTGCTTTAAAAAGCTCAAGCATTTAAAGTGGCAGACATCAAAACTGCAGCACGCTTAGAATAAACAGACAGGTATCATCTGCTGGTGCGGACGCTAATATTGTTATCATTATAGTTATTGCTCTTGGTGTGAACAGGCCTTAAGTCGTAAAGTTTTGCAGACCATCCTTTATGTAACCAAAGGCTCTTTCTCTTTACCACAATGGTAACCCATTAATATAATCAGCTTAGTTTAATCTGATTTTGAGTTCATGTAATTTTTTCTATTAAGTATGATAAACTTCTAGTAATATTTGAGTGAAATAAATCAGTTTAATTAATTTCACTGTTTGATTTTACAGTGTACATTTGAGTTAATGAGCCATATTCTTCTGATTATTATTACTAATAAGAAGAATAAACAATTTACAATGGCTTGCAAGAGAGTTAGTGGAGTTTTAGGCAATTCGCTTTGAATTGTCACTAACAATACCACTCAAACAAGGTAAAAACACTAACACGTGGACTCAGGTCTCTTCTCTGATTATAATGTGAGCAATCTAGCTTTTTTGCAGTGTGTACTTGTGTGTTTGGTAGCAGTGAGTGTGAGTTTGACTAAATGGTGTTCTGTCACGCTGACACGGAAGCAAGAGAGGGAGGGAAAGAGAGAGAAGGTGTGAATGTGGTGATAAAAGACAGTATTCTTCTACTTCTGTGTCTGGGTCTCAGTAGAGAGTTCAGTGGGTTAAAGCAGACCAGCGTGACCATGTCAACAACACGGCCAGTACTGAGCGAACGGCTCCCTTATCTCCTGCATCCTCTGCTTGCTTGCTTTCTTCTCTCTCTGTGTCCACCTGTTTTTCCCTTCCTCATTGTTTGTCTCTGTTTACTCTGTTCCTCTTGGTTTCGTAAGCTATTTTATCTTTCATTCACCCCTTTCATTCTCTCCTCTGATCCGCAACACCTCTCTCTCTTTCTCTCTCTCTGTGTCTGTCTCTGTTCTTTTTCTATTCTTCAGATCAAGTCTACTGTGACGCTATCTACGATAAACCAACAGACAAAAATCTACCTATGCAAAAAATGTCTTTTGCATCTGCAGGATGTTTTTGTACTTTTGTTCATCAGTTCTTCCGGTGTGTGTGTGTGTGTGTATATATTGTCTACCTGAAAAAAAACCCCCTAGCAACAGTATGTCTGTGTTTTGTTTTTGGTTAAAGGACAAAGAAAAGTTATTAACTTAAGCGCAATCGACAGCATTTGTGTGTTACCACAGAAAAGTTTAACTCGTCCATTAGTTGTTTTTTTCCAAAATTGCAGTTGCAGTAACAAAACTCACAATGAACATTAAAATACACACCATTTTGAAAGTATAGCCACAAGACTTTTAGACGTGTTGGCATGCAGTGGTAAAAAGGGGAGTGATGTAAAGCTACATTCAGGTCTTCCTGCAAAGTTCCTACTTACAAGTTTGGAAATCGTAATTGCATTACCACATGATTTATGTTCAAGTAATTTCAGAACAAAATGGAACAAAAACAGGACAACTCTTGCTCTCTATTTTTACCTTTTGTCAAAACCAGGAAGCTTTTTAGCGCTAATGCAACCCAATGAAAAGCAAAGGAAGCACATTATGTGTGAAATGTATGCTTTATCTGTGTGTTTTATTATTCTAGTTTGGATAGAATGATGGGAAATGTAGTTTGATGTGATAAACAGGGCTTGATATTAACAACCGCCAACCTGCCAAATGCGGATGGCATCTGAAATAATAAACTAAGTGCAATGTAGTGTTGTCAGAAATATAGATTTTTCAATACATATCAATACCGAAATATCTGAATATCCGAAATACTAATTTTCCGCAGAATAGATACACGATGCAGCTGAGCTTTCTCGCTCTCTCATCTTTCCGACAGTGAGTTGACACACAAACCAGCCTCCCCTCACTCACTTGTTTCATTTGCTTTGGATGAATATTGTTCATCGTATTGCGCGTAATTTTGCTCATTCCCGCAGATTTCATGCTCACACTCAAAGTGCGTGCACATAAAGCTGCCTCTCAGTACTAAATTGAGTTATTTTTCACTGCTTATTGCGCTTAAATAGTCAAATACACTCAAAATAATCTCAAATGTTGCGATTCTTGAAATGACACGTCATGACAGCTCTAAAAGTCTGAGCTTTAAAGAAAGTCCCGAGTTTCCCACTTGTATCGATTTTGTATTGATGCTTATGTCAACTAGTGAATATGATCATTCAAACATGAATTAGCATTGCTAATGCATAACCAGGAGTTCATCTGCATAGAAAATGTATTTCAAATAAATGCTTTTCTTTTGACTTGATCAGAAGAATCCTTAAAAAATGCATCACGGTTTCCACAAAAATATGAAGCAGCTCAACTGTTTTCAAAATTGATAATCATATAGAAATTTTTCATGAGCAGCAAATCAGCATATTTGAACGATTTCTGAAGGATCATGTGACACTGAAGACTGAGGTAATAATGCTAAAAATTCAGCTTTATATCACAGGAATAAATTACATTTTAAAGTGTATTAAAATAGAAAACAGTTATTTTAATTTGTAATAATATTTACAAATATTACTGTATTTTTGATCAAATACATGCAGCCTTGGTGAGCATTTCAAAAACATTAACAAAAATCTTACAAAACCCAAACTTTTGACTGGCTGTGTACTGTTTGTTACTGTAAATACAAGTTAAGCGAAAAGAACAAATAGAAAATAGTTCAAAGAACAAATAGTCCATTATTTTCTATGCCACAAATACTAAAGTTGTTTTGAACCCAAGAACATTCCTTTAAAGTCATATGTGTGTGTGTGTGTGTGTGTGTGGCTATCGGTCAGTCTAATTGTAGTACGTGAAGTGTGTGTTGAGTGTCTGTTCTCTTCACTGTAAGAGCTACTGATAACCTTCCTAACCTGTGTGACAAGGACAGGAAACTCTTCTCCCATAGGAATGCCACACACACACAAAAGCCTTTTCCCCATCACACACGATTTCACACACTCTTCTTTTGTTTCTTTAGAGAAAGAGTGACTAGCTTTAATAAACATGCCCTGGGTTAGCATGCAATGATAATGTATGTGAATTATAAATGGGATCCACCCGTCATTACGTTAAAATATTTTTGCATTCCTTTTCACATGTAAACATGAAGCCCATAAAAAAAAAACAAAGCCCAACTGCCTTAATTAGTTTACATGTAAATAGCCGTTGGTGTGGCTGGCTGTTTAGAGATGATGATAAAATGGTAATTAGCGTCTGCAAGTCGTTTAGTCATTTGTTTACATAGAAGGAATTCAAAGGAAACTCCCTGAGATTGCACAACAGTCTAATTCTCCTGGAAATTGGAAGCTCTAGACTCGTCCTCTGCTGTGCTTTGATCTGACACGGTTTTCTTTGGAAACAAGCGTCTCGGGGTGGGATTTGGATCCAGACTAGCCTATTCATTTTCATTAGAGTCACTTGTTGAAGGTACAAGAACCGAATATCATACTTCTGGAAATTCAGTCGTCTTAAGCCTTGAAGTCTCAGCACCTCATATGATTTACACAGCGGAAGAGAGCACTTTCATTAGGGCTTTGAATAAACAGGAAGAGAGACGAGCAGGGTAGATGAATGAAGTGTAAAAGAAGAGGATAGGTTTCTACTTGTAGAGAAGGTGATTTATTGAATAAAGAAACACAGTGAGAATGTGGAGTGTGGTTGGATCCACACCTGCTCCTGTAAATGCCAGCCGGTTCCTGAGGCAGCCAGCATACCCACAGACGTTTCCATGAGAAGTGTGTGGTTCTGTCAGCCAATGTCCTGGAGGCAGAGGTTATAGCGGCAGATCAAACCAGGCATTCCTACACTATGATGTACCCTTGCCCCCTTTGCTGATCCTACTTATAATGGGCAGGTTTTTGCAGGCTTGCTCTGCCACAAACAAAGGCAAAAAATATCAACATAATTATTGTATATCAAGTTTTAAACACTTAGTATTTATAACTAAATGTATATTTTGTGACATGCACTTGCATGCCGTTTTATTTCTGTAATGAGACATATCTCTAAAGCATATATTAATCTTAGTTAATGTTAATTTCAACATTTACTGATACATTAGCAAAATTTAAAGTTGTATCTGTTCGTATTATTTAATAGACCTGAGCTAACATGAACTAGCAATGAACAGTTGTATTTTTATTAACCAACATTCAAGTGGTCATGAACTGCATTATTTAATTATTTTCTAAGGTTTGTTGGGGCTCACTTATAATGTTAATATGATTTGATGATTTTTACATCAAAAATTGTCATAATTTAGAAATAAAAGGCATTTTATTTTATTAGCCCTAAGAATTAAACGCTCTGATTTAAGGGGCGTGTCTGCTGTGAGACTTCAGTGTAAACGGCCACTGCTGTGATTGGCTAACATCTTTAAATATGGAAATAGCTAAGGATTAAACGTGGCGCTCTCAAATTTTTTAACGTTTTTACCATTACAGTTCTCAAGGTTTACTAATCATGAAAAGTGATGTTTATATTTAAATATATGACATTATATTGAGATTGTGGCATGAAAGGTTGCAGTGATGAGCATGTAGCCGATCACAGACATGTTGAGTGCATGAATCGCGAATACTTTGATCCTAACTAACAGTGCAAACACAAAGTAAATAAGAGATTCGTTGATTCTAACGAGAGTTTTAGCGCGAGTCCAAAACTCAGTCACTGACAAACTCATGCTATTTGATTGACAGCTCCAGCGCTTTCAATATATACAGTACAGTCCAAAAGTTTGGAACCACTAAGATTTTTAATGTTTTTAAAAGAAGTTTCGTCTGCTCACCAAGGCTACATTTATTTAATTAAAAATACAGTAAAAACAGTAATATTGTGAAATATTATTACAATTTAAAATAACTGTTTTCTATTTGAATATATTTCACAAAGTAATTTATTCCTGTGATGGCAAAGCTGAATTTTCAGCATCATTACTCCAGTCTTCAGTGTCACATGATCCTTCAGAAATCATTCTAATATGCTGATCTGCTGCTCAAGAAACATTTAATGTGTACAATTGTACAAAATATTTGTGTACAATATTTTTTTTCAGGATTATTTGATGAATAGAAAGTTCAAAAGAACAGTGTTTATCTGAAATCTAATCTTTTGTAACATTATAAATGTCTTTACTGCCACTTTTGATTGATTTAATGCATCCTTGCTGAATAAAAGTATTCATTTCTTTAATTTCTTTTCAAAAAAATAAAAATAAAAATTCTTACTGACCCCAAACTTTTGAACGGTAGTGTATAATGCTACAGAAGCTTTGTATTTCAGATAAATGCTGTTCTTTTGAACTTTCTATTCATCAAGGAATCCTGAAAAAAAAAGTACACAACTGTTTTCAACATTGAAAATAATCATAAATGTTTATTGAGCAGCAAATCAGCATATTAGAATGATTTCTGAAGGATCATGTGACACTGAAGACTGGAGTAACGATGCTGAAAATTCAGCTTTGCATCACAGGAATAAATTACTTTGTCAAATATATTTAAATAGTACACAGTTATTTTAAATTGTAATAATATTTCACAATATTACTGTTTTTTACTGTATTTTTAATTAAATAAATGTAGCCTTGGTGAGCAGACGAAACTTCTTTTAAAAACATTAAAAATCTTAGGGGTTCCAAACTTTTGGACTGTTCTGTATATTTTAAGCACAGTTTAAGTAACAGATCATTTTCATCCTACTAAGAGAAACAACATGAAGTTGACCGTTTAGTCACTGGTTTGATTTACTGACAATGAATGGTATGAAAATTATGGTATTTATAATTATTATTAATATTATTAATTATTTATTTGTTTTTAGCCATGCCATTTTTTATGATTTATGAGTTTCTAATAACATGACATTAAATTCTCTCTTTCCCCTCTGTCCTCCTCTTGCAGGTTTAGTGATGATAAGGGTTATGTCCTGTACCCTCAGATTGGGGATCGTCTGGACCTCATTTGCCCAGCATCTGAGCCGCCCGGTCCCCGCTCCCCTGCCGAGTATGAGTACTATAAACTGTACCTGGTGTCTTCACGCGACCAGGCAGACAGGTGTGAAGTGACCGGAGCCCCAAACCTGCTCCTCACCTGCGATAAGCCCAACAGTGACATGCGTTTCACCATCAAGTTTCAGGAGTACTCACCCAACCTGTGGGGCCACGAATTCAAAACCAATCAGGACTACTTCATCATCGGTGAGTGAGCACATGTGTGCGGTTTGAATCAAAGCGTGTTTGTAGACATGTAAAAACTTTTGATTATTTCAACCAGCAACATTTAGTTGTAGAAAAGATCTTTTGTTTGTAATAGGCTTGCACTTTGTGTGTTCATTCAGCATCCGCCCTTGTTTATTGTTTTAATCTGTGTTAGAATAGATGGCATGACGTTATTTCGGCATGATGGTATTTCATCACTGCATTTACTTTGGTTTGTTTTTAGTTTAGGCTAGTGGGTTCTCAATGAAGTCCCAATCTTCTGCTGGGATTCAGCTGATTGTGACTTTATCAAATGGAGCCATCTCGTGTTAGGTCGTGTTACTGGGGGTTGTTTTTAAAACAGTGCACAGTAGCGTGGAGGGAATGTGGTCAGCGCAAACGGAAGCCCGTCAATATAAACATTTCAGAAAGTAGATTTGACAAAGGAAAGTGATGCCCCAACACGCTCAGACCCAAAACACCCAGTGGGTGTGTTTTTGGAATCTATTCCCACTGTCACGGAAAACCTGCACATGAAAGGGAATTTTTTAAAATGTTTTACCAATCTGGCAAAGTCATGGAAGTGTAGTTTAGTGTTCCCAAATCCCCAATTGAAACACGCTCAAATCTCAGGAGTTTTTGACACATTTGTACACTGAAAAGTATAGTTGTTATCACGAAACCTGAAACTGCATTTTCAACCAACATTTTACTTCCATAATCTGATATCGTTCCAAAAAGGATATTCAGCTGGAAAAAATGTAGGACAGGGCTCAATTTTATTCAGCAGGAATTGATTGGATCATGAAATTGGACATTAGTATGACCCTGGTGTGTACCAATGAATCATGCAGAATAAAACCATGTGTACTAACAAAGTAAATAGAGTCAAATTTTTTAATACATACTACTGTTAAAAAGTTTGGGGTCAGTAAGTTTTTTTTAAAATTTTTTATAAAGAAGTCTCTTATGCTCACAAAGACAGTAATACTGTAAAAACAGTAATACTGAGAAAATATGTTTTAATATATTTTAAAATGTAATTTATTACTGTTTTGCTTATTACTCAAGTCTTCAATGTCACGTGATCCTTTAGAAATCATTCTAATATGCTAATTTGCTGCTCAAGAAACATTTCTTATTATCGATGTTAAAAACAGTTGAGCTGCTTCATATTTTTGTGGAAATTTGTTTGACTTTGATTTGAAAAGAACCTAATTTATTTGAAATATCTTTTGTAACACTATAATTCTATTTACTGTCAATCTTGATCAATTTAATTCATCCTTGCTGAATAAAAGTAATAGTTTCTTTAAAAAAATCTTAATGACCCCAAACAGTAATGTATTTCTCTAAATATATTAATTTCAAGTACCTGATGTATGGGAATCTCTCCCAGCAATTTCTATAATATGATTTAAAAACATAATTCTAGAAAAATCATGGACAAATCATGGAATTTGATTGGCTAAAAAGTGTGTGAGCCCTTATTCACATAAAGAAAAAGAAAGAGAGAGAGTGACAGAAAGGTTGGAGAAAAAATGGATAAGACAGAAGAGAGTTGATGGCTTTATGTGTCAGATTTTCTTTCACCAGGGTCAGTTGTCAGTCAAATTGTATTAATATTTTTTTAAAACCAGATAATGATATGAACAGCATTTCAAATACGGGAGGTAATAAATAGTTGGTGCTCAAGAGCCTGAGGTTATATATTTTTGTGTTTCTTTTTATGACGCGCAAAGTATGTGTGAAGGTGTAATGTCTAATTTTAGCAGTTACAGGTCTCACAGACACTGTGTCTCTGTGATAAGAATCAAGCTCCTTCCACTGGCTCCTTAATGGACAAACAAGTGTGAGATTTCTGGTATGTGGTCACCAGGCAGAGTCCGGAGCTCTTCTGTGCACTGTTAAGCTTTAACGTAGGTGTCACTGACACACACACCCACGCACACACACTGCAGGCTTTATCATTGCTCCAACAGGCCCGACAAATCGATCGACAGGCTGTGCCAGTCTATGAGTCCTCAAATGCAAGGTCAAAGGCACACACACACACGCACGCACTCACACACTCACGCAAGATGGAGAAAGAGTGAGAGAAACCATCAAACCAGCGTCCACATGGAAAAAAGGAGAAAAGTGATTTTAAGGGTCATTGAACATTTAATCTAGTGTTCATGTGTGTGCATTCGTGTTAAAAATAGTTGTGTGTGCATCTGTCATGAACGGTTGATGTTCTATTTTACACCAGAGTGCACATTTGATGGCTTCTGACATCTTCATGCCCATGTGTTGGCGCATATGTGTGTGTGTAAGGGTATGTGTACGTTAGAGATTTGGACCTTAGGGAGAATGGTATTAATTAACCTACCTTAACATGCGCTAATTTATTCAGCCTAGCTCAAATGAGCTGGAACAGGAATGATTCATGAAATAGAGAGAGAGAAAGAGAGAGAGTGAGTGTGTTTATGTGGAAGAGAGCATTGACAGGTCATTATGGCTGCTCCAATCTCGTTGTCTAATTATCACATGGGTCACGAAGATGCCCTTAGGTCACTAATAACAGTGTTTACACACATACACTTAAAGGGATAGTTCACCCCAAACTGAAAATGATCATCATTTGTTAAGCAATTGTCATCATTTACTCACCCGGATGACTTTCTGCACTGTACATGACAGAAAGTCTGTGTCATATCAACAGTGCTATTTCAGTATTATTTATAGACTATTATCAATATTTAGAATTTTTGTTTATAGGATTAGTTCACTTCAGAATTAAAATGTACTGATAATGTCATCCAAGATGTTCATGTCTTTCTTTCTTCAGTCTTCTTCAGTGGTTTTTGAGGAAAACATTCCAGGTTTTTTCTCCATATAGTGGACTTCACTGGGGATCAACGGGTTACAGTTTCAGTGCAGCTTCAAAGGGCTCTACACGATCCCAGCCGAGGAATAAGGGTCTTATCTAGCGAAAAAAAAATGAAAATGTATATACTTTTTAACCACAAATGCTCATCTTGCACTAGCTCTGCGATGCGCCACGCATTACGTAATCAGGATGGAAAGGTCACGTGTGACGTAGGCGAAATACAGCATTAGGGTGAAAAACTCCATCTCATTTTCTCCTCCAACTTCAAAATTGTCCGACATCTTTGTTTTACCTTTTTTTGTAAAAGCCGTTTGACTTAGTCTTTGCATGTTCAAGAGCTGTGCAAGATGAGCATTTATGATTAAAAAGTATATAATTTATTTATTTTTTTAGAAAATGACCAATAGTTTTGTTTTTTTAGGATTTTTTCATAGGGGTGGCCAGGCAGGGGCCAGCAACCAGTCGGGGGTGGCACAGAAATCTTCATTATTTAAAAAAAAAAAAATAGTCTGACTATAATGTAGCCTACTGGACTGTGCCTACAACACAACTGAATACAGTTAGGTTGTTCTTAATTTGCAATTTAGTTAGTGAATTAGATCATGGAAGGCTGAGTGAATTTGACTATTTAAAAAAAAAAAAATTATTAGACATGCAGATAACTAGTTTAAAGACTAGTTCAAAGATTATTTAACCTTCATTGAATTTATGTATTCAAAAACTAACCGAAAAAGTAAACACCGAATGTTTAACTTTCTATATTGTCAAAATAAATCATTGCAACAGTAGGAAAAAGGAAAAAATGTGTTCTCTTTTGAATTCCCATTTGCAAGATGCGGAAGCGGAAGTCAACAGCACATAAATGCCAGAATGTAAAATTTATTATTTTATGCATTTAAATGTGATACTTTTTTGTTTGTACTTTATAAATGAACGCAAAATTTGCATCTTCTATTACAAATGCACAATTCTCACATTTATTTATGCATTAAAAAATTACATATCAGCTTGTGCCTTATATTGTGATCTCACATAGCAGAATATTTTAGTTCAGAGACATGTATCAAATAGGCCTACTACATGCATGCGCAGTTTTAATCGCCTTTTTGGTTATTTTAATTATTTTAATTAATGAATTAATTGACAACAGAACTACGAGGTTGCATGCTCGTTCTTTTGCGCTTTATTTATAGTGAGTAATATAGCCTACAGTGCGCCGTATTTGCGCTAGATTGAAAAGTGCGCGGTCTTGCAACACACCAGTTGAGAAACATTGACGTAAGCTATAGTGTTCGCCGTTCACTGTTCTGCTGAAGCTCATTCGGCACCTGTATCCTTTCGAGGCGTTTGACTTGCGCCTGCATGGCGCTGAGGCGAAATTGTAGCGCGCGTCTGAAAAGTCTCAAGTTTTTTGTGGTGTTAAATAGACGGTTCTGCGTTCAAATAAATAAAATGAGACAGAAACAGCCGTTGTGAGCGGGGTGGCCAAAGGGACGGCCACCCCCTGGCTCCGCCCCTGCGGCTGGGATCATGTGGAGCCCCTTGAAGCTGCACTGAAACTGCAGTTTGGACATTCAACCTGTTGATCCCTCCTCTATATGGAGAAAAATCCTGGAATGTTTTCATCAAAAACCATAATTTTGTTTCGACTGAAGAAAGAAAGACATTAATATCTTTATGAAATTTGAAGTCTGAAGTGAACTAATCCTTTAAGTTTAGTTTTAATTTTAGTTTTAGTATTTTATGAACAACCCCATTTCCAGAAAAGTTGGGACATTTTGTAAAATGCAATAAAATCAAGAATCTGTGGTTTGTTAATTCTCTTTAACCTTTATTTAACTGACAAATGTACAAAGAAAAGATTTTCAATGTTTTCACTGACCAACATTTGTAAATATATGTATTTTGTAAATATAAAGAAATTTCAATTTTGATGGCTGCAACACACTCCAAAAAAGTTGGGAAAAAGGCAAAATAATAGTGAAAAGGTTATAGAATCATTTTAGGAATTAGGTAGAATTTCTAAAAAATTTGGTCGCAGCCTAATGACCATTGGAAAATGTGGGTCCTATGGTCAAACCAGTTTTTAAAGCATGATTTTCTTTGATTTGCAGTCATTCCAGTAGGCCTATCTATCTTACAGCAGAGTTGTACTTGTAAACACAAACACACACACACACACACACACATACACATGTTGCTGTCAGTCAGCGTGAGGGATTTGGGGTACCTGACTGCGGAGCAGCTCTGGGCTTCTTATCGCCATGGCATTGCTGTGGCAGCGGACACAGACAGATGGCTAACTGTCACTCAAACTGAGAGAAGAGAACTCAAGAGGAAAAGAGGATGAGAGAGTGATGTGGAGAGGAAGAAAGAACAAGATGGACAGACGGGTCTTACAGGGGTTTACCGTGTTTCTCCAAAGAACAGCCACTCAGACACACACGCAAATGCCGAAAATCTCTGTACGATTATTTTACGACCCCGTGAATCATCATCATTGTGCACGTACGTGTGAGGTCTTGTGAGTGTTTCATGGTGCCGTATTGTTTTGATCCATATTAATTGCTTTTTTTAATGGTTTTATTGCTGTTTTAAGATTTGAGTGAACAGAAAAACAACAGAGGGACAGAAATAGAAAGAGGGAAAGAGAAGAAAACAGAAACAGAAGAAGAGGCGGTCGAAGAGCAAAGGGAGCAAGGGATTCAGAGAGATCTATATTTGATGAATATTTGAACGTTTTAAAGCCCCCAGACCGAAGTTTTCCCTTCTTACTGAGACAAAAGCTAACCACAAACACCAGGGAGAAGAGAAAGGTAAATGAGCGAGAGAGAGAGAGAGAGAGATTTTTTTACACTTAAATTCCCAGCAGCCTGAATGTTCTGCCAGTTGTTTTTATCAGTGCACATCTGGCCCCCATGATCCAATTGGATCAGAAGAAACTCATTTAGCAGCTTTAGCCAATCAGAACATTTTGGTTCAGACGGATGAGCACAAGCATTCCCTGAGTGATGACAGTGATCAGAATAACAATGGCAGTAAGGATTTGAGGAATTGCACACACACATGATGAACATGTGAGCCATGTTGATCAATCCTGACAGAATGACTGATCAAATCAAATGAAAATGGATGAAATACTGAAATGGATGGCACTTGAAAATGTGTTTATGAGTCAGGTTTTGCCTTTATTGTCAGCAAATATCAAAAGGCATTTGAAACCCAAAATCACCTACCAGAGATTAGATTTTTTATTTATTCTGATTTTAATTTGATTCAGTTTGATTCCAATTAATTTGGGTGTATTAGAATTGTCCATGTTGCTGAATGGAATTCTGCTGAAATGCCTTTCAGTTGCTATTTAATCAGTGTTATCAACACAAGCACAAACTGCACTGTGCATACCAACTCTTCACTGTTTTAGAATGATTAATTTAAAGGAGTGTCATTTGTTCGTGAGTTGAACTATTTTGGTTTTTGATTCAGTAAAAAGAACTGGTTCATATGAGTCAATTGTTTGTGAATTCGAATACTCTAGTTGTGTCGTATGCTTTTGATTCACTAAAAGAACCGGTGCTTAAGAGTCAATTGTTTCCTGAATTAGATTTACGACGGAAGGACATCTCAATCAAAAGAGGCGGTTTCTTACATTATTTTCTAGCCTTTCATTTTATTAGACATATAATTCGGACTGCAAACTCAGGTAAAATATGACTTCTTTTGCCGTTGGGCTGTTGATTCAGCATCACAACTGAAAAGCAGTACAGAAAACACTGAAAGAGTAAAAAAGTTAGTTCTTGGGATTTTAGGAATCTATACTGATGTTGCTCAAATGAAGATCGTGGTTAATCTGAAAATCAATTTTTTACCCAGCTCTAGCACATTCTGTGGTATAGAGGGAAGGAAGAAGGTTTGGGAAAAAGAAGTTAAGGAGTCTGTTTGTGGAGTGTGAGTAAGTGAATGTGACAGTTCGCCTCACCAATTTAGGTCAAGAATCGGAACAGTACAGTGTATGTTTCTATACTTGTCAGGGGCAAACATTAGTGCAGCATGACCAAAAAAACAACAACTTGTGAGGACGTTTGAGGTCTTTAGGTCTTCACCTAAACATGACAATTCTGTCAGAATTTACTCATCCCCTGTCCTTCCAGACTTAGATATTTTGGTAACACTTTTGGTAACACTTTCTAATAAGGTTCCATTTGTTAACATTAGTTCACATTAGCTAACAACGAACAATACTTTAAAGCATTTATATGAATTTCTTTGTTCTGCTGAACACAAAGGAAGATATTTTGAAGAATGTTTGTAACCAGACAGCTGTGGGGCACCATTGACTTCCAAAGTATTTTTTTTCCATATTATGGAAGTCAATGGTGTCCCACAACTGTTTGGTTACCCATATTCTTCAAAATATCTTCCTTTGTGTTCAGCAGAACAAAGACATTTATACAGGTTTGGACCAACTTGAGGGTGAGTAAATGATGACAGAATTCATTTTTGGGTGAACTATCCCTTTAAGTTTAGTGTTGTAGTTTAGCAAATATCACTTCTGTGTAAAATCTGTGACATATAGTGAAACCAACGTGTGTATGTGTGTGTGTGGTTGGATGGATGGATTGGACAGATACTCCCCAAAGGTCAGACAGAAAAAAAAGCCCACACTAATTGGATTCCAACTAGTTAACATTGTGTGATTCATTTAACCTCACACACACACACACACACACACACACACACACTATGCAGTAGCAGACAAAGCCGGCATTGTGCCTCATTCTGCTGAGGAACCACTTGTGGAGGGATGTGTTTCCCGGGAACAGGGGGTGCGCTTATCCAGCGCTCACCATGCCATTGACCCTTGACATTGCCTCACTGGGCCGAATGCAGAAACACGACGACATGGCCGCAATTTAGTGTGCGAGATCACGCAAACATGACCCGTTAATAGCAGTAATGAACAGAGAGCACACACACATGCACACAGCTGCCACAACGGCTTGTGTGTGTGTGTGAAACACAACCACACACACATGCAAAATCACACACAAGCTCATATTGTAATTATCCCTAGATCATCTTCATAGATCATCTATTCATCAACCACAAACACACTTTTTGGGTAAACAGACTTTAGGCAGAGAGGATGTTTACTGTTTGTGGAAGGAGATTAAAGAGTTGGGCTGGGATTGGGGTTGACCAGCTGTCCACGAGAGAGAAAGAGTGAGATGATTGCAGTGCATGCTACTGAAAATGTGAGAAAGGAACTTAACAATCTCGTTTCAGATTCAGATTGTTCTTTTTAATTCACATTGAATAGTCAATGTAAAATCAACCTGAACCTATTGAACCTATTCCTAGTCTTTTTTGGAATTCATCAAGTTTATCTTCATAATCTTTTATTAAAATGTATTACCTTGCTCAGCCTCTGAAAAGACCTTTTCGGCTGATGTCACCTAGCGTGATTACTTTTCATTAATACACAATACCACTAATAAAAATTATTTAACCATTTTTAAGGATGCATTAAATTGATCAAAAGTTTGAACTTTCTATTAATAAAAAATCCTGAACACAACTGTTTTCATCCTTTATAGTAATAAGAAATGTTTCTTGAGCACCAAATCAGCATATTGGAATGATTTCTGAAATATCATGTGACACAAAAGACTGGAGTAATGATTTCGTTGACAACAATATATTATATTTTAAATATATTAAAATAGAAAGCACTCATTTTAAATTGTAATATTTCACATTATTACTGACTTTTTGATCAAATAAATGCAGTCTTGGTGAACATAAGAGACAAAACATTAAAAAATCATATAGACCCTAAAATTATCTTTTACTCTAACCGACTGATTGGAACTGGTTTGGAACGGCCCTTTTCACAATTCTGTAAGCAATTTTGGCTCTACATTATGCAAGTCAAATTGGTTGTAAATGCTATTTTCTGTTAATGAACACATTACCAATTCTTTTAGTACTTTGAGAAGGTGTGCAACTGAGATGTGTTGCCTGTTCATTGTCTGTTTTTTTGTAGGTGAATACATTTTCAATCTCAAGTTTCTTTTCTTAATTTCTCAACCCTAACTCACACACAGTCCTCTCTGTGGACGCATTAATCTCCCCGTTCATTTGGCTCTCTTTTCTCTGTTCTCATTTGTTGTTCCATCTCCTTCCAGATCTTCATCCACTCATCTGTCCCTGGTATAAATCTTTTAATCTTAGTTTATTTATTTTCTTTTAAGCTAGTGTATCTTACCAGCACAAAGTAGTTTCTTCCCCTTATCTGACCTTTTCTGTCATCTTTCTTGCTTCCTACCCCGTTTTGGCCCCCATTTTCTTTTTGGCAGATTTCTCATTCTGCTGTTCTTGATGCCAAAGCCATAATTCACCAAGCACTCTGGCTGGTGTGCCAAGATTTTAATAATCGTTAAAAATGCAAAGCCACACAGGCATTTTGGAGTGAGTGTGTGTATGTACCAGTGCATTTCAACTAAGCATTTCAACTAAGCTCACCACCTCAGTCATAGCAGGTCAAGAGTTCCCTAGTAGCATTAAACACATCCACACTGAGAGCGATTGCTGCGACACAACTAACAGCCTCATTTTGATCAACGGAGCTGTCTACTTTGCAAGTGCATGAAGCTGCTCCTTTTTTGCATAGTCTGATCTACTTTACATCTTATTTGCCCAAGAACCGACTGCTTAGGGGTTGTCTGAATGACTAACCCATCACAGTTCAGTTTTTATTTTATGTTTAGATGCTGTTATTTTTTATATTGGGTATAAGCGAGCACAGACATTTTTATATATATATATATATATATTCCGAAAACTGTATGACTTTCTGGAAGATGCTGGACCACAAAAGAAGTGATTTTGAAAAATGTCTTTGCCTGTATACAATAAAAGTCAATGAGGTCCAGAACCCAATTGAATTTTATTGTGTGGACAAAAACGTCTTTTTTGTTCTGCAGAAGAAAGTCATACAGGTTTGGAATGAAATAAGTAAGGGATAATGTACATCCAGCCGGTTGTTATCACAGAATTAACCCTGACAGGGTAATCAGGACCCCGACGCAAAGTGGAGCCATCCACTTATTACACGGTATTTCACCACTTAAATAATTATGGTAGCACTTTATTTTACAGTCCTGTTCCCCATGTACATACTATGTACTTATTATAGTAATTACAATAACTGGGTAATAACTAGGTACAAACCCTGAACCCTGTTTACTAACCCTGTTTTAAAATCATACCTGTTTGTTATCTTATAATAATCCATTACAATGTACAAAACAATTGTCACAAAATGGCAGCAGCTGCATTTGTATAAAACAAGAGAGAGCGAGTCCGTGATACCGGATGACATAATTAAATAACTGTACACAATATAATGATTTGAGTTTTAGTATTTTATTAGCTCACCAAACTTAAAACTTCCACAAGGAAAAACTGTTTCTAGCAAGCGTAAAGAGCCGACCTCAGTTACCCGGATGAGACTGTGTCATCAGTTTTTACCGGTTGTTATCGGGGGATAACATATCGCTGGATGGCCTGATTGACCAATCAGAATCAAGTATTCCACAGAGCCGTGTAATAAGGGTGACAGAATAATGACCAAATTTTCATTTTTGGATGAATTATTCTTACTACTTTTGAATATCAGCATTAAGTCATCCATTTAGCATTTTATTCTGGCCAAGAAATGACAGTAAGAGGCTTGTACGTTTGGGAACTTATAAACATGATGTTCCTGTGGAACAGATCAAAACCTGTATTCTCTGACTACCCAAAATTGACGCTTGCCAGTTTGAGAAAGTTCTCGGCACTTTTTTGCGCAACATGCATCCGTCCGTGAATTCGTCCGTACCATCTGAGGCCGAGACTATTCCTGTTATAATCAACGAATCTATGAAGCTTGAAGCCGAATGCTGAAAATAGAATAAGACAGAACCCTAACGTCACCCCAGCCAGGACAGATTAAATCAGCGGTCGTTTGAAAACAAGACATTACCTCAGTACGTTCTGTCCTATGGGTTAATATGCTCTTCTACTGACTAATGAGCTCTTTTGAGTGCTAATATTCTATCCATATATTTACAGCTATGCGAACGAGTTTATTAATATGGAGTAGAAGATGCATGTCTCAGCTGGGTTTGTGCCACCGCACCTTCTGCTCAATGTGTGGAGCCTGTTCCTCCCCTCTGAAACCAGAATTGTAATGCATGCAATTAAGGAGTCTAATTAGGGTAATTAATTCTGTGGGAGAGAGGAACCCAACACTCCGCCATTCACGGTTATAGATCTG
Source organism: Anabarilius grahami (assembly GCA_003731715.1). Classification (NCBI taxonomy): domain Eukaryota; kingdom Metazoa; phylum Chordata; class Actinopteri; order Cypriniformes; family Xenocyprididae; genus Anabarilius; species Anabarilius grahami. The sequence goes on from RJVU01042551.1 coordinate 2,251,901, forward strand.
ACTTAATCCCTGTGCCCTACACTCCAAACACAAAGCTGTCTCAGATAATGGGGGCCAGGGACTCTGTGTGCGTGCGTGCGTGCGCGTGTGTGTGTGTGTTTGCGGATCTGCTGTCTTCTCTCAAGCTAACAGACTGCTCTCAATCTAGAAAGCTCTGGAAACTCCTCAGGCATGGAAAATGAAGAAAATGGCGAAAGGTATGCTTTAGAACATTGTGAACGAATCTTCTTGGTGATTCATTTGAACCAATTCGCGAAGCAACTGTAAAAGAGAATTTTGAGAAAAGCTGTGATTGAGGACTTTATTTGAGCAGGTCTGTAATTTTAGGTAGAAAGAAACAAAACCAAAGGTCGGAAATAGAGTGAACATCAAACATATGTAGACGAAATACATCCAATATAGCCACAACTTAATCCCAAAAAATGTAATAAAATTAAAAAGATATTTAACCAAATAGACTTCTTTGAACACTTTTCAAAGAGGAGCAGAGAGAGAAAAAGTAATTGTCTTTTTATCTCACTATTCTGACTTTTTTCTCTCAATTCCTATAGTTTATATAAAAAAAAAGCTTCATCATACTACAACGATTTTACTACAATGATTCCACTACCACTGTTCCAAATATGCAGAATATGTGGTCTACACAGGGCACTAACAACCAAGGGGATACCATCCCACCCTCTACGGGAGCACCATCAACACCACACACCCACCCCCAGAAAGAGATTTCAACCAAGGGGGCAACTGAAGTTCTGCATAGGGGACTCATTTGACCAGTGGCTGCCCTGAGCAATTCTGTTACTTTCTTCTTCTTTTTTTTCTACTGTACATTCTATGTATGTTGCCAAGAATGCACACATTCAACACTCAACCAAAAATGTAGAATGGCTTACATGTAAGGAAACTGAGTTTTAAAAACTATGCATTTCATATTTTTTCTGTTGGTAGAACTGAAACATAACAAGTATTGCAGTTTTCGTAATGCCATCAACTGTTAGTATGTTTGTTTGTTAGTTTTGACAGAACGACTCGATTTTGAATCAGGTTTGCTGTGTTTTGATAGAGTCAGTATATGTCGAAAAAGGTTTTTAGCATTTTGAAATGTAGAGTTTGTGTTTATTTAACAAAATATGGCTTTGGGCAGAAAATTAACTATTTGGCCACATGTGTGATGTATGTGTGTTGCTGTGTTAAGAGTTTAGAAAGAGTATTTTAAGCATTGGTAAATGCTTGTTAGCAATTGTAAAAAACTGTAAGATCCAAACTCTTACGTATACTTACACATCCTGTCATTTTATGAAAACCAGCACGCTCTTGTTCACTCAGTGTGGCTTTGGAAATGCTTGAATAACTCATTTAGTTCCTTTAGATTAACACAGACAAACACCACTTTCTCTTTCTGTCCTTCTTTCTCTCGCACTCTCAAACACATCCAAAAGATCTTCCTCCCAGCCATCCGAACCCTCACTCTTCTATTCCTGCTCCAGTCTGTGAATCCACCGAGGACAAACAGACAACAGAAAGTATTTCACATTCAGCAAATCAAACCGCACAAACAAGCCTTAATCAAACATATTTCCTGTCACAGTAGGAACACACACACGCAAATTTGCACACAAATCTTAGTTTTTTTGCTTTCCCACAATCCATCATCTCTATTTCATCTGATTCTTTCTGTCCATCTCCCTCTTTTTCATTCTCTCTCTCCCTCGAGCCCTACGCAAGCACAGATGTCAGGATACATTATTTCAACTGGCTACCTCCCATGTTTCTCCTATTTCTCCTCTGTTCTCTCTGTGTTACTATCGTTCTCTTTTTCCCTCCATCCTGTGCTGTCTGGGTGATGGTGATGTTTGGGTTTTTGTGCATTTCGGATACACAAATGATAAAAGAAGAGCTAAAAGCTCAACAGGATCTCTCACAAAAGGCGAACATTTTGTCCCTAGTTGGTCTCTCAGTCTGTCTGTCTCTCCACACATACACACACTGCCAATGAATTATGGTCAGCTTTAGAATCTGTCCAGCCCTAAAGTACTCCAGATGTTGGAGTGTGTGTGTGTGCGGTTCTGGCTTTAGAATGGATTCAGGGTTTTTCCCCCCTGTGTGTGTTTAAAGACGTTGTTTCATGTTTGGCTTATAGGCACACACTCACACACACACACACATACACACACACACTGCTGTTCTCGCTGCTTTGCTCGTTTGGCAGTGTTCTGCTTGCTTTCATTAGAACCTGTAATTAAAACGACAGTGAAATGTGATTACAGTCTTTAAGATGTTCGACTGTGTTCGGCACAAACTGAAATAGGGCTGGGCGGCATGATGTTGCATACTGTTCAATGGTAGAAATGAGTCAGGCTGCAGAGAACCTGCTGTAGTGATTTGTGAGGTTGAATAGTGTTTTTATATACATTCATACATACAAAATATATTACAATATAAAACTGTTATTCAAAATTGTAATTATAATACAACATGTTGCTGTTTTAACTATATTTTTGATCAAATGAATGCTGCCTGGGTGATCTAACCTTTTAATCATCATCATGTTTTTGTGCTGATGCCAGATTTAACATTAATTATGAATAACCTTATCTTGTGTTTTGCATTTATAAAGTTCTGAAGTCATTTGGAATATTTAGTGGATTCAAAAAAAATATATAAGTCTTATTTAATCTATAAAATGTTTTTTATAACTATTTTGTGATATATATACCATTACAGTGATATGAAATTATTCACGATCCCGCCCATCTCTTCACTGAAACCACTTTAGCTGTCTCCCCATGTGCCCGTGCGTTTGCCGTTTGGCTTTTATATGACCCAGAAACAAACAGTCCACCAGAATTTTCAGCCACACTCTCTGCTTCACTACTCCTCTCCTGTTTTTTCTGCCTCATACTTGCCAGCATCTTTCTTTATATAGCAACCCCCCTCCTTCCCTCCTTCCCTCTTTCTCCATCTCTTTATCTCTCTTTCTTTCTCCCTCTTGCTTTCTTTCACTGAATGCCATCTCCTTCCTCCCTTCAGACCATTGACCCACTTCCCTCTTTTCTTGCTCTTTCTTTCCCTCCACACTTTTGTCCTTCACCTCAACAACTTCTAAGTCTTCGCTCTTGAAGTGAAAGTTGTCCGGAGGGCAAACAAATGTTTTGGCTGTGTTGCGTCAGCAGCGTGTTTCGTGTGGCTAGGCTAATTGAGCAAGTTGTTGAATGTGTGGTGTGCCGGGTCAAAGTGGAGCATAAGAACAGTCGATATTGATTAAGAAGAACAGAGAGAAACTAGTAGATATATAGATAGATAGGCAGGTGGAAGGATGAATGGATGAATGGATGGATGGATGGATGGAAAGATAGAATGACAGGCTGGTGGAAGGATGGATGGATGGACGGACGGACGGACGGACCAGTAGATTGATAGACAAATGGATGGATGGATGGAAAGATAGAATGACAGGCAGGTGGAAGGATGGATGGATGGATGGATGGATGGATAGACAGACAGACAGACAGACAGACAGATAGATAGATAGATAGATAGATAGATAGATATGGACAGACAGACAGATAGACAAACCAGTAGATTGATAGACAAATGGATGGATGGGATGGATAGATGGATGGATGGATGGATGGATGATATTACAGATATCTAGGTGGCCAGAAGCAAATGTTGAGCATCAAATGCATTGATCTCCTCCGGTCGTCTCTCACACTTTCTTTCTCTTGTCTTTCTTTAATTAAAATTCATTGGATGTTTAGGCTCATGCAGGCATGACTCATCCATTTTGAATTGAACCCACACAGTGTAAGCAGATATATCCAGATTCCTGTTGCAGTACACAACGCATAGATCCACACGCACGCGCTCCACTGAGGTCTGCACTCAAGCGCTGTTGCCCACAGACATGACCCAGTTAGGTTGGATGTCCTTCCTCCTTTTCGACCCACATCCTCACTGTCAGCTCGCCGCACTACCAGGGTTACAAAAGAGCCGTGCCGGAGCACCGATGACGTTCTTTCCATAACCCCACATAACCTAGGAGTCCTGCAGAGATATCCCATCATGCCTTGCTCCACTCTTTTGTTCTGAGATGGAGTGTTGCTTTCTAGAATGCTGGTGTCTGGAGAGGCTTGTTGGTAACATTTAAGCCAGTGTATATATAATGAATTATGATATTCTGTATGCACTGAAGAAGAATTCATAATCCTTTATGCAAGTCTTGCATATAATGCACATTGGTAATACAGTATGTATTTTTTTTATAAATACTTGACACTACAGTCATGTGCAATAGTTATATACTTATATTATCAGTTAAATAATTTGGCTCATCATCATAAAGCTCTTTAAATGCACAATATGTTAGATGGATTTGGATTAAAATATCCAAAAACCACTAGAACAATGTTATATATTTTGTTGACTTGTGTACTTACGTTATCCCAAATGTTTCCAAGAATGTTTAAATCCAGAGAAATAAGCAATTTTAACCAGGACACGGACCATGTCCGTGTGTCGCCTATCAATGACATCACACCCACGGTTTCCAGTTTTATTTTGTAGAAACCACGGAAACACCAAAGAAACTTTAATATATTATGTGTTTTATTAGACAGGTGAGCAACTGATTGGATACATTCATCGACAGAAAACTAATCATGTTATATAGCTCAACACAGTAAGTCTTATTGTTTAAATCTCATTTTCTTGATTTACAGCGAGTACCATGTTTTACCATGCCTAATATCGATCTAGCTTACTGCAGTGAGAACAAGCGTCTCATAGTAGCTGCCGAGTGAATGCAGAGTGAAGTGAAGTGACATGTGGCCAAGTATGGTGACCCATACTCGGAATTTGTGCTCTGCATTTCACCCATCCAAGTGCACACACACAGCAGTGAATACACACAGCAGTGAACACACACACCGTGAACACACACCCAGAGCAGTGGGCAGCCATTGCTGCGGCGCCCGGGGAGCGGTGGGGGTACGGTGCCTTGCTCAAGGGTCTCACCTCAGTCGTGGTATTGAGGGTGGGGAGAGCGCTGGACATTCACTCCCCTCACCGACAATCCCTGCCGGACCTGAGACTCGAACCCATGACCTTTGGGCTACAAGTCCGACTCTCTATCCATTAGGCCACGACTGCCCCCATTATAGTAGCATTATAACAACTTTCAACACACTCAAATGTATCTAATATGATAAACAGCGCTACGCCTGTTTTGAAAAAGCAAACTCTAATGGCGGAAATTTACATAGTGTGCCTTTAGCGGTGTAACCATTAAAGTCCCCCTGCAGTCAATAGTTTTATCCCTTAAAACTCATCTTTGATAATTAAAATGACATATTTTTATGTTTTGTCCTGTGAAAATAATTTAAAATAGCTTGAATGTAACTCTACACCCTTGCTTTATTTAGTATACGGGGATCTATAAATATGCAAATTAGTCCCCGCCTCCACTCAATCACACCAGCTCAAACTACCTGATCCAATAAACGCTACACAATGGCAACTGGAAATATTGATTTAATTCAGCCATAAATGTTTGAACCAGAAACTGATTCAGAAGAAGTGGAAGAGTGAATTATACAGGGTCGTCTATAAGTTGATGTATCAGAATGTTAATGCGTTTTATGTTTCGCTCCCTACAACATTGGACACATAACGGTAATTGATATGATAAGCCTTTGTCTTGACTACATTATCAAACAGCTAATAATGCGTTGCTAATGAAACACAAACCATGTTTCCGTTTGCCATCTCAGGCTCCGTTTACACTAGTGAGTTTTAGTTTTAAAACGCATAAGTTTTGCTACGGTTATGCTACGGCGGCATTTTGGAACCTCGAAAACGCTGGAAACCCTGTTTTAGTTTGAAAAGTATAAAGTATAAGTATAATATTTTAGTTTGCGTTTCAGTATATACGAACCAAAATGGAGACTTGAAAACAATGGCATGGCTCTCCATGTTCGCTTTGCGTATCCTTGACGACCGTGTAAACAAAAACATGGAGACTGACCTGCAATCTTTGCTGGCTTTGTTGTCATTTTTAGTAGCCATTGTGAAGTTAAACTCTGCATTTTTGTAATACTGCAGCTACCTATATGCACAAGAAGCAACTGTTTAGACTTGTACGCGCATGCCCAGTGTGCATGAATGGTCATATGACATGCGTTTTCGGTCGTGTAGTGTAAACGGAGATCGTTTCTGAAAAGCTGTGGAAACGCCAGTGTAGACGAGGATCGTTTTCAAACGCCGTTTTAAAAGGAAAATACACTAGTATAAATGGGGCCTCAGAGTCAGAACTTTTCCCTATTTCTGTTTTTGTATTTCTTTGCATGTGGCTTTTTTTCATGTTTCATATATAGATTTGTTTTAAAGGAAGGGAATAGGATCAAAGCTCATTGTGTCTGCTGTAACCGCTACACCACAGCTCTTTTGCACCGAGCATATTACATTATCTTTTCATATTTAATCTGTTTTGTATTTTATGTAATGTATTTAGAGGCTTTATGAGCGTTGATAGTGTTGATATTCATACAGTAGATCCCACAGCTGATTTACAGTCCAGCAGATTTTACAGCCTGAACAGGATTAGAGCTGTCTGATCTCATTACATGAGCCACCAAATGCTTTATTTGTTTACACGCTTATTTATAGACTCAAATCAACCTTATCTGGAGAAAAGGATGAGGGATTTTTCAGATCTCGTGCTCTCTCTCTCTCTGTGACCTCTGCCCTCGTAAGCTGCTTTCTTCTCTTGGACACTTGCTCTGCTGGAGTTTTTATTTGTGTTGTGTTTACTCATACAGGCTGATGGGCTGGCAGCTGGAGCAGTATTAGAGATGGAATGGTTAAGAGGTCAGACGGGTTAAACTCTCTCTAGTGGTTCATAAGCCTGCCTGGCAGGCCTCCAGTACCAGCCTTCTCTCAGTACTCGACCACTGGAGCCTTTAACCTCATACCCGCTCAAACACACTACAACATCCATTTACAGCATGGAAAAGTATGCGCTGTCTGTGCGTGTGGTGTCATGTATGGTTTGGATTCAGCTTTAAGATTGTAAGAGTGTGTTTTCATGTGTATATAAGAGGAAGTGTATGTGGTCCTTGCGTGTCTGTGGTCTGGTCCCATGTGCCGCCCCGGGGGCCGATCGAGAGAGGAATGACCGTAATCTGTCTGGATGGGTAGAAATGTGAATGACTGGCCACAAATGAAAATGTCATTGAGCATATAGGAAAGATCATGCCCGGGCTGTAGCTAATGGGGTCAAAGGTGGGAATGATTCAGGTCCAGGGGAGCCCACAGCTATGTATTCAATGCATTTTATGTCAAAATATGAGGAATATTGTGAGTTTGGTAGATGGTACTAGATGCACCGATTGCAATTTTCTTGGCTGATTCCGATATCCGATTTTTTTGTAATTGTGACCTGCCAATTTCTACCGATTCTGGTTTTCTTTCAAAGAACGATAGTTGACAGCATATACAAACAAAAATCTACGTTTCTTCAATGCAAAATTTTATTTTCATAAAAAACAAGTTTTATTTCTTTTAGAAAAAAAAACTCTTACTGACCCTAAACTTTTGAACAATAGTGTATAGTGCTTTTAAATCTTCTTCAAAAAGTAAGAAGTCAGTTGTTGTTTTTTTGAGTGTGTGGTAATTATGTCACAAATGCTGTCGATTGAGCTGAACTTGTATTAAACCAGCAACATTCCATAAAAAAAAATTAATTCACAAACTGGGCTTTATGTGAAGTATTTTTAATATTTCAATTCATTCTCTCCTAAGAGAAATACTGAGATATACTCAGTTTTGTAATACTTCAATATTGGTGGGATCAGGAAATTACATCAGAGCACATGTAATGTCCTTATATTTTGTAGAAGGCCCAGCTCAATATACAGTCAAGGGGCCCAGAATTCCTTGCTACGGCCCTGCCTATGTGTGTGGGGAGTAGATTATATATACACTCTCATATGTCATTTATGTTTTAAACATGTTTGCTTTTGACAACTGTATTCTAGTGTTACTGTGTGTGTGTGATCATCTGGGACATTATGAGCTGCAATTATGCACCATTGCCAAGACTGTCAGTGTGATATACTCGTACTTACCTCAAGAGGCTCCTTAATCTGTCCTGCTCGCACAAAGACGTGCACATACACACACAATCTGATGTGGTTCTTTATCATACACACACAGAGCTATTTATAATGACATCGCGGTCTTGTCAGACACGTCAGGGTGAAAGTCGTCTACAGAGAACGTTCTCTCTTGTGCCTCTTCTGTGAATGTCATAAACTGACCAATCAGAATGCAGACTGCTATGCTCAGAAACCTTAAGGAAACATTAAGAGAAGTGCCATCAAAATCTGCATCCATTTCGACATCAACAGCCATTTTCCCTCTTAAATTGATGTTGTTTTGGTGGATAACGGCATAAATTGTGCCTCGCAAGAACATTGGAGCGTTTCTCCTGCTTTTAAAGTTAATGGAAAACATTATGTTTTCGTGCCGGCG
>RJVU01042551.1:2260517-2309570 GCA_003731715.1 Anabarilius grahami
AGCACTCTCTTAATTGCTTATGAGGGCTTCGTTAATGGCTTAAATCAACCATATGAATGTGTTGCTTGTGATTTATTGAGTCTTATTTAGTTTCAGGAAATATGAAGTGTGAGCCAAAGGTGGAAATAGTTGGCTGAGGACAGCAGTGCAAATCTCTCTTGGTTCAGTACTGTACTGAAAAACAAAACAAAACAAAAAAACACATTGTATTTCACACTCACACTGAATTCTAACTTCATGTTTTGCAGCTCAATAATGGATGTGTTTTGAGATTTGGATGCTTTTAATGGAATATTTATGGTTATTTACTGCTCATTGTCTATGGACAGCATCTGTGGAATTTTGCTGATTGCCTAGGCCCTAGAACATTCATTTTGACCTGTTCCTCTGTTTGTAACAAGGAGGAAACAGGCTTTTAGTGTGTTTATATACTGTAATAGATGACCATGTTCAAAGGTTTGTGAACCGTTGATTCTTATTACTGTGTGTGGTTATCTGGATGATCTAAGAGTGTTTTTTTGTTTTGTGATGGTTGTTCATGAGGCCCTTGTTTGTCCTGAGCAGTTAAACTGAGCTCTGTTCTTCAGAAAAATCCTCCAGGTCCTGCAGATTCTTCAGATTTCCAGCATCTTTTGCATATTTGAACCCTTTCCAGCAGTGACTGTATGATATTGAGATTCGTCTTTTCACACTGAGGACAATTGAGGGACTCAAACTATTAAAAAAAGTTCAAACATTCACTGATGCTCCAGAAGGAAACACGATGCATTAAGACCCGGGAGGTGAAACCTTTTGAACAGGATGAAGATGTCCAAATTTTTCATATTTTGTTTAAATAGCATTTTTTTTCATTTAGTACTGCCCTTCGAAAGCAACAGAAGATACTTACATGTTTCCCGGAAGACAGATTAAGTACAATTTACCTTGATCTTCGAATTCAAAAAGTTTTCACCTCCCGGCTCTTAATGCATCATGTTTCCTGTTGACTTGATGCTCCGTATTTCAACATACATGAATATTAATGAGATTTTAAGTGTCATTTTAGAATTATTTATATGCCGTTATTAATATTTTGAATTAGCATTATAATTTAGAATTTTAAATTTTATTTTTTAGTTTGTTAGTAATTTTTTTATATTTATATTTAGCTTTAATATATATATATTTAAGTTTTTGAATAATTAATTTAGTACTTTATCTTTTAAGTTTGTTTTTCATCAATATTTTATTTTATTTTTTAAAATATCAGTTAACAGTTAACATTTTAATAGATTTATTTAACAATAACAACACTGAATTTGCTGCAAATAGCAAATTAAAATTTGATATATTTCACACACATAACTATGGATTCTGAAGATAGTCATATGAAGTACTTTTATGATGCTGATATGGTGATTTTTGGAGCTTGACAGCCCCTGGTCACCATTTGCTTTCACTGTATGAGCAAGAGCAGCATGAACACTCTGCTAAACGTATTCTTTTATGTTGCACAGGGAAAAAAAAGAAAGAAAATTATGCAAATATGTAATGAAATGAGGGTGAGAAAATTATGAGATTTAAAATGGTTGTAATCAACAGGTTAGTAATATTCCAGAATATTCCTTTAACTCACAGAATATGAATATTTATGACGACATGCACTCTGCTGTGAAAAATATATCTAACATGCATGCTACACAAATACATCAGACACACACACACAGTCTCTCACTGTCTGTAATTCTCATAAACACACACTCACACACAAGTGTGCTTCCACAATAATAGCCGTGGGATAACGCCCACACATAACACACACGTCTGACTGACTTGCGCTTTATCACCATCATTAGTGCGACAAGAGGCATCCCAGAGCCCCTTTACATAAACACATGCGTGGGAGATGCACTCTCTCTCTCTCACACACACACACACACACACACACACAGAGCCTCCCCGGCTTCATTTGTTCGTTGTTTTGTTCACTAAATCGCTCTTCTGGCCTTTACACTTCATTCTTTTTATCAGTTCTTTTCTCTTGAATCTTTGTGACAAGCAGCGGCTACTGTCTTTACGCAAGTTTTTACTCTTATCGTGGAGAAATACACACATTGATGTGAATAAAATACACATAGTCATTAAGAACAAAAGACTGTGATGTTTCTAAATGACTTCTGCCCTTCGTTTCTTTCTGTTCCTGTTTTATGAGACTTGGAGAATGGTGTGCCTCTGCCACTCCATCCTCTATTTCTCCTCATCCCGCCATCACTGCTGATCATTGTCTCAATTACTCATCCTGTCTTTACTTTATTCTTTCTCCCTCTCTCATCCTCGTGTCTCTCATCCCATTTTTAACTCTTTATCTCTCTCTACCTCTTTGTTTCTCTCTCTCTGTGTTCCATTTATCTTTAAAGGAGAGCCAAAGGTTCAGCTTTGCTATTTACAATAAACAGTATTGTTCTTGTTTGTCTTTTGTTTCTCCCCTTTTCTTTATCTTTGCTGCAAGAACTTTCAGTTTACAGGGAAGAGCAACATTCATAATTCTCATAAGACTCCCTCTCACTCTTTCCACTCTTTCTTACACTTTACTTTCTGTTGTCCACTCACACATTTGGTCTTTCCATCACCTCCTATCGTCTCTATTCTCAATCACATCAGCAACAGCTTGTCACAGACCATCAGCGTCTCCCTTCCTCTCTGTCCCTCTCTCTTTTTCTGTTTCACAGAATGTCTCAGAATATCTAGATGTTTTAGGGTACAGTTAACCTTGACCTTCCAGCTCTGTCTGCCTGCCTGTCTGTCTGGTTGTCTACCCATGTGAAAAAAGTACACTTCTATAATGTACTTAAAGTGCTCTATTTTTACACACCAATTTTGTACTTAATATACTAAAAATTCTTCTTTAGTACTTCTTAAGATAATCTTAAGAACATCTAAGTGTACTCAACTGTGCTATTTTGTGACACCATGAAATATGAACTAAAATGTGCTTTTAATATACTATCTCTGTATTTAAAAATATATTTAGTTACCAGTTGTAGTACACTATGGGTTCAAATGTACTATATGTGATATCTAAATAAATTTTTTAAATACAGAGATAATATATTAAAAGCACATTTTAGTTCATCTATCTATCTATCTATCTATCTATCTATCTATCTATCTATCTATCTATCTATCTATCTATCTATCTATCTATATCTGTCTGTCTGTCGTTCTTTCTATTATTCTATCGTTCTGTTCAACATTATATCTGTTGTTCTATCTCTGTATCATTCTATATTTCTTCTATCTGTCTATTGTTTTACCTATGACCCTGTACAAACACACTCTGCAGTCCTTCGGTGAGGCTGAGAGCATGATAGAGGGTGAGATGAAGGTGTGAAGGTCTCTTTTTTTCACACACCCTTCATAGGTCATTGGTGGGAATGTTATATTGCTGCCCAGGGGTATTTTTTTCAGAAACTGACAAAATTGTTTAAAAAGTCCACTTGAGACTGACGAGCGAAATATTTGAAATAAATGAAGGAATCAGAATCAGGAGATTATAAATATTATACACTTGAAGGACTAAGGTGTGTCTGTCCTCCATTTCATTTCTCTCTCTCAGTAAATAAGATCTGGCACTCTCACTTACATCAGGTCATTATTTCTCTCTTTCTTTCTCTGTCTCTCTCTCTCATTTAAGACGGCCAGACCTTATTACCAAGGACAAGCTGTCCTGTCCTGTCTTTGGCCCGTGCGTCCGGCCCACATGTAACCAGCCGTCGGCCGCTCTTAGCTCACTTCAACCCACATGCATCTCACATAACATTCACCTGTAGCCTACTTCATATCAGGAGCAGCCATCGCTGGCCCACTTAGGTCCATGAAGCTCACCAATATCATTTCTCAAGATCCTGTCAGCGTAATGGAGGAAGTGAAATGAGTCCTGGATTGAGCGAGTTTGTGTGTGTGAGTGATGGATGCAGTTTGAGGCGTTTTAGGATGTTAAATGACCTCCTCTGGGACCGGAAATTAGGCCTCATTAGAGCAGCACCATGATGCAGAGTGACATTTGTATGTGTTAATCCACATTAGATCAAATATCTATGCAGAATGACTGTGTGTCAGTGGGAACTATTATTGCTACAGTATGAGATCTGTGTCTGCGAGTCTGTTCACGACAGCATAGTATATTACACATGCTGTTTTTATAGCATGCAGTATGCATGCTGTGCACATTAGGTACTTTTTCTGTATGCATAAAATACCCAGATTTGATCAATTGTGCATTATACAACCAGAGCACACCATGTGAGATACTGTATATCTCAACTTGACCTATGTGGAGAGTGACAAATCACTATCTGTTACTATCTCTGTCTTGACTCATCGTTTGATCAGACTGGCAAAAGTTTAGACATTTTTACTCAAAATTGGATTAAGAATAACATTTTAAATTCAAAGTAACTACTAGGCTTGTGTATGTACGTACAATATCTCTGGAAATATTTGTGGAAATATCAGTTCAGACCGCAAAAAAATCTTCCCCTTGATACGAGATAAATGTACTTGAGAAGCAACGCTGAATAAAATATTAAGACAGAAAATGTATCTATAATAGAAGTGTATTTTGTCTGCACTGGCAGATTTTGTTTTTTTTACTTGTTTCAAGTAAAAAACAAGTTTAAAACAAGTAAAAAAATATGCCACTGCAGTAAAACACAAATACACGTGTAAAAAAGATACAAAAATAGATGTACATTCAAGATATAATCTATGAAAACAATGCATAATATCTTATGCAGTGTTGCATTTCAAATATATTTCTCTTTTAAAGTTTTTTTTTTACTTGGAAAAAATGTAATAAGACCTTCAAGTCTTTTTTTGAATTGATGTTGATTGATGGCTGTGTATGATACAGTATAAAAATAATAAAATCTCTTCTTTTCTTTCACAGCTACATCAGACGGGACACGTCAGGGGCTGGAGAGCATGAGAGGAGGAGTTTGTGCTACACAGGGCATGAAGGTGGTGCTGAAAGTGGGACAGAGTGAGTAACACACACACACGCACACACACACACACACACTCACACAAACACAAACTCTTGGGAGCATATCGGCAGACAAAGCCAGAGGGTTGGTCACCTGAAACAGTTACGGATGCTGGATTTGCAGAAACTTAGGCTCAGTAAAGCGTTTCTCTCAGTGGCACACATGACCACTCTCATGACCAATAGCTGTTGTTTACACACAGACTCTGTCGGGCCCTTGTTAGTTTTCATTATTAAACTCAGGAAAACAGCGGTAAGTGAATCCCAACAGACTGTGGACACAACTCCCTGAGCCGTAACAGTACACCACATACACACACACTAGTGTCTGTTTAGTTGTGTATTTAGAGATATTTATCAGTCATGCCTATCACACTACACTGTTGAATGAAAGAGGATTCAAAACAGCTATGAAACATTTTGTTGTTTTTCTTTTCCAGTTTATTATTATTTATTTTTTCCTGTCTCCATCTTTGGCTATAATTAGATTTTTCTTTTCAGAACATGTATTGACTTTACATTATAAAATCCCTTTCTGTTTCTCTTTTTCACTCTCACTCTCTCACTGTAGTTGTTATCTGCTTCGTGGCTGAAAGGTCACGTCTGTTTTGTTTGTCATCTAAATAAAAGCCGTTTCGGTTGGAGATATCTGATGAGATGTGCCTGCACACACACAGACTGTCATGGCATTTTGACAAGTGTGACAGCTCGCCGTAAGCTCAGAGATGACTGTGTGTGTGTGTGTGTGTGTGTGTGTTTGTGTGAAATGTCTGTCTGCTGTCTAAAGTGTTTGTAACCTCAACAGTAGCCCCTCGACAGCAACATTTATGGTGTGATACATCTTAAAGGGAACACATTTTAAACTTTTGTCATTTTTTTTCTGTTCCCTAAAGTTAAAGTTGTTCCCTATATCTCAATATTGCAATAAATCAAGGTCGACACAAAAGCCTCTTAAACGTCTACAAACACTCAAGTCTAAGTTGAGCTCAAGTGCTCAAAAAGGGCATAAGTAAACCAGTATCCTTCACAAAGTTCTCTTCGATATAACGGATAAAATAATGTTAAGTAAAATTAAATAGTCAAAGCCTACTTGCACTGGACGTGCTGGTTTTGGCTGCAGCCATGTCCTCATCTCATATATGAAAAACCTGCGATTCACAACTACCTCCTAATGCTCCCGCATTTGCGTAAAGTAGCCTTGTTGACAGGTTTGAGTGAGTAAGGGTAAAATGCACAAGATATAGTACCTTCAATGCCCTGTAGATGGCAATATTTCTTCTTTTGTAGCAGAAATAAACTGCAGAAAAAGTTAGGTGCCATGCAAAATGTAATGAGTGACTGCATTACTCATTACAAATGTATTGGAGTAAAGAGTACAAATACATTTAAAAAATGTTTTACTTAAGTAGAGAGTAAAATATCTTTTAGTGTTGTCAAAAGTAATGACTTCGATACCAAGTCGATACTGAAATTTAAAAAAATGTGACGGTTTGAGAGCAGTTGACCGGATTCGTAAACACCTCTGATTGGCCATTTTGTTCACATGCTCATCAGATATGTCTGTGATTGGCTACAATGATCAACACTTCAAAAACATGTTGTAAATAGGCATGAATGACACTCTTCACTGAGCGCTTACACAGATACACATAGGAGCGTTTGAAAGCAGGCGTCTATCAGCAGACCGGCCTGTTTTCAAACGCTCCCGCTCCTGTTTTCAAATTCAAACACTTCTGTGTGCTTTCAAATGCTCCCGTGCGTTGATCATTGTAGCCAATCACAGACATATATGTTGAGTGCGAGAACACAATGGCCAATCAGAGGTGTTTATGAATCCGTTCAACAGCGCTCAAAGCGTAAAATATTTTAAAATTTCAGTACCGACTTGGTATCGAAGTCGTTACTTGACAACACTTATATCTTTGATACTCAGTCAAACTTCAAAGTAACCAAAAATATACTTAAGCACAGTTACTAATTACATTTACTCAAATACTTTACACGAGTGCTTACAAGGTTGTGATAAAGTTGCATATGTTATTCTTACATTGTTTTCAGGTTGACTGAATCATTATTATTACTAAACTGTTTCTCAATTGTTTGTCCATAGGTCCATATGGTCTGCCGGCCAAATCTCCCAAACCTGACCCTGCGGGCCGTATCAACAACCCAAATCCAGGTAAACACAGCTGCCTTCAGTATCATGAGGATACGGCTCATCCCAAACAGACACAACATTAATAAAAGAACAGAACTAACTAAAGGAACAAGGGAAGGAAGCGACAGATGGATAGAGAGAAACAGGCGTCTTGGCGCTCAGGTTCTTTTTGATATATTCCACCCTTCTGTTTGTTCTCTCCTCCTCACGTTCCCTCATTTTTTCCCCTCTTTTCCTCTGTTCTGCATCTTCTGCAGAGGCCCCCAAGCTGCAAACTGGAGGCAGAATGCAGTGGGGGTAATGGCCGTAAAGGGAAATATAAAGGATGAGAGGAGGAGAGAGCCATCGTTTCGGAGACTTATTAATGCCATTAGTTTAGCGGCCCGGGTTTAGTTGGTCCTGAGAGGAAGAAAGACACAGAAAATGGGAGGGAGAGAGGGATGATTAGTGTATGATGATAGAATGAGAAAATTACTCACACTCTTTGTTTCCTCGGGTATGACATTTGGGAGTGCGAGATTGGAGCCTCGTGTCTTATTCTGTTTTTTCTTTGACATACAGACACAAAATAACAGAGAGAGATCGTGCCTATGAGTCTATCTATGTATCTATCTATCTGTCTGTCTGTCTGTCTGTCATTGTATCTATCTATCTATCTATCTATCTATCTATCTATCTATCTATCTATCTATCTATCTATCTATCTATCTATCTATCTATCTATCTATCTATCTATCTATCTATCTATCTATCATCAGTTGAAGTGGTGGAGGGTGTAGGTAGGTTTGGGGGGCTGCAGGTCATTACGAGCATAAATAACATGGACAGTCATAAAGACATGGAGCGAAGGTGGAGGTGGAGGAAAGGAGTGAGGGATGGAGTGAGAAAACGAGAAGAATTGTGTCAAGAATAATGATGGGCCAATTCAGAGCGCCTGCAGACAGATCCCTGTATTTCCGACCATTCTCTCGCTCGGCAGGGGCTCTCATTGTCTCCCGTAGAGATCACAACTGCACACACACATTTACACGCACTAAAACATCAGCTATGTCCAGCTAAGTTAGCACAATGGTCATTTGTTCCATCTCTTGTATTTAAAGTGTGTAATCAAACCTGTTGTACCTTTCCCATCTGTGTTTCCCAAAGGCTATAGTTCGCCTTTATAAAAAAGGAAAGGTTCACCCCGAAAATAACAATTCTTTATTCTTTGGAACACAAAATTAGAATATCATTGATGAATTTTCAAACTGCCAATTTACATACACTAAAAGTATACAATGACTACGGGCTGTCAAAAAGTAACATGATAGTGGTCCATACAAGTAGGTTTGCGCGAATACCACAATTTCAATATAATTCAAAAGTTTATTTGTATGGCACTTTTCACAATACAGTACATATTGTTTCAAAGCAGCTTTACAGAAAATGCATGTTTTAAATGTAACAATCAAGAGGCCATAAGTTGTTATTCTATGAAATTTCATCATTTCATGCATATTTGATGTCACCAAACACCGTTGGTTCATACATGTTGCGCAACCAACCGTGACATCATTCTAAAAATCCCTTGGGTTAGTTCACCCAAAAATGAAATTTCTCTCATTAATTACTCAGCCTCATGTCATTCCAAACACCTATTTTTTTGTTTTTGCGCACAAAAAGTATTCTCGTCCCTTCATAACATTAAGGTTAAACCACTGTAGTCAAGTTGTCCATTTTAACTATGTTTTTACTACTTTTCTGGACATTGAATGTGGTAATTTCGTTGCTTTCAGTGGAGGATTAAAAAAACCTCTCGTATTTCATCAAAATATCATCATTTGTGTTTCGAAGATGAACGGAGGTCTTACGGGTGTGAAACGACATGAGTAATTAATGACAGAAATTTCATTTTTGGGTGAACTAACCCTTTAAATATGAATGTCTTCGGAAGACTTTAAATATACCTCTCAAGTCATATGGACTACATTCAATTTGCTTTTTTCCATTTTGAAGCTTGACAGCCTGTGTGTCAAAACAGCAGCTTGGACATACAAAAGAAAGAAACTCCTACGGGTTTGAGATGTTCATTGTTGGATGAACTGTCTCTTTAATAACCTATAAAGTCTTTATAGTAAGCCAGTCCACCTTTGAGAATGACCATGTGGTGGTTATCTAGCACATCTCTATTGTGAGGTTTTGTACTTCCACAGGTTCTTCATCTTAAAGAGCCCAATCAAGCCACAGCGTTTAGATTGGCTTTCATTTCCCCTGCGAAATGCCTCCCACACGCCATAATCCCGTTATGTAAAGATAAATGACTAATATAGCCTCATAGATCCCACATCTATTAAAATGCTCTCTCAGCTGTTGTTCATAGAAGAGGCTAAATACTCAATACTGCAGCCCATAAACCACAGCTCATGTTTCCATGTGTTAAAAAAAAGTTATTTATTATGTGTTTTTATTACAGAAGAGAACATTTAGAGCTGCTGCTCCCCTGTGTGTCCTCTGAGTGTTTAACAGCTTTTAGGGCAAAAAAATTGAACGATAAACAACTTCCAGCAGCAAAAAAAAAAGGTTGCTATATTAAGAATAATTCATAGCCTCGTCTACAAGTACTGTAAAGGCCTATTCACACAGAGGAAATATTCAGCATGGATATTCACTCAAAAAACAACTATTTTGAATTTTAAAACAGAGCACTTCTATGAAACTATTCATACTGGAGACAAAACTTTGCCTGATTATGGAAAGTTTTTCCAGTTTACAGTTGAATAGAACTTTTGTCTGACATTTGTGTCACTTCTGCATTTTGTTCTCTTGTGAACAGGACTTAATGCTGTATCCAAATACTCATCTCCTGATCTTTATTTTTTCAACTCAACGGTCTGATGATTGTGGTTCACGTCCCCATTGCCAGACCACAGCGGCTGACCACAGGTTTACACGTGCCAAAACATGCATGTTTGCGGAAACCCAATCCACCTTGACTCATTTTGAGTCACTGGTCAGCGAGTTCAGAGAAAAGTCCAGTACTTTACAACATCCTCCAACTTTATTCCGATTTCTGACAGTTTGAGTGAACATGGAGGGCTCTAATTGGTTCAGTCTGATCTGTTAAGGACATGAACAAGCCAATCAAAAGGGTTAGATGACTGGCCCCATTTAATTTGTTCCATTTGATTGGTTAAAGTCATTAACTAGCCCATCAAATGACGAGGTAGACGGAGGAAGGCGATGCTAGAGGGCAGGATGTGGCAGCGCTAATGAACCCGCTACATCAGACTAATACTCATGTAAATGTCAGAGGGCACTTCTCTGAGTCCGCACTCCAATACGGGAACAAGTTAAAGGTGGTCATCTCACTAATGGGTGTCACCACATGCGATCCAGAAAGTTTCCTGACAAAAAGCACTGAACTTTAGAAAACCATGCTCAGCCAAGGGCCGTCACTTAACGGGACTTATGTGAACTAATTTTATGTTGAAGCTTGTTCAAGCAATATGTGACTTCCATCATTTCCATCACAAAACTTGTAATTATTGATAAATTCCCTTTTTATTATGATATTCAGACCATAAATGTTGTTTTGTCACCTTAATGTGGCGTGACACATCGCTGAAACTAATTCAATGTCCATAGCTTGTTAGTTAGCTAAAGAAAATGCACATCAATAAAATCATAAATATGAAATATATGCAATATTTAATATATGCATTTTATTTTTACTTATTTTTACCTGTTAGCCATGCACCCTACTGCTCAATAGAAACCATGCTACTGCATTTAGTTGAAAAAGAAGTCTTTTGTAGCAGCATAAAATCTTTACTGTCACTTTTGATCAATTTAATGCGTCCTTGTTGAATAAAAGTATTAATTTCTTTTTCTTTTTTTTAAACATTTGAATGGTAGTCTATGTTAGAATAAATCATAAAATGTCTGAATAAGAGGAATTTTTTTCAAAGAACAGCTTTTATGACAGCCACCATTTAAATTATTATATCTCTAAATTGTTAATTATATCTGAGTCAAAATGACTCAAAATGATTGAGTAGGTAGCATATATATGAAGTGTCTTTATATATCTGTGGAATTGCTCAAATTCTTCACTTTGTTTTGCAGGTGCTGGAAACAACACACATCCCAGAATTCCTCCCAGAAGTCCTGGTGGAGAAAATGGCCCCCTTCCTCCCTCCAACATTGCTGTTATCGCAGGTGCGGCTGGCGGTTCGGCCTTCCTCCTGCTCGTGACCGCCGTGATCTGCGTGGTGTGCTACCGACGACGACATGCCAAGCATTCCGAATCACACCACCCTCCCCTCTCCCTCTCCTCCCTGACTTCTCCCAAACGGGGATGCGGTGGGGGTGTAGGAGGCGGCAACAACAACGGCTCGGAGCCTAGCGACATCATCATCCCGCTGCGGACTTCTGACTCCGCCTACTGCCCGCACTACGAGAAAGTGAGTGGGGACTACGGCCATCCGGTCTACATCGTACAGGAGATGCCCCCTCAGAGTCCCGCCAACATCTACTATAAAGTATGAGAACCAGAGACGACCTTACCGACAACATCCGCTGAGACCACACCCACCTTAAACGACTACCTAAATCACGCCCCCAAGCCCCGCCCCCCCCACACACANCACAGTCAGCATCCCTGTAGATCAGATTCTTTTACCTTCACACGCATTTCTCCGACACACTGACCGTTCGTGGTGCAGTGTGTCTGTGTGTGTGTGTTATCATTCCTCGCCACTCCCCCCAACTTTGGCCTTTTGTTGGAGAGAGGATGTCCTGTTGTGAGGGCCTCCCTCTCTCTGACGTCTCACATTGGGAAAAGTTCTTAAAGCTAGAGAAGACCTCCTGGAGCGATTCAGCCAACTGAAAAACATTAACTCCTTTTATGGGGGGCATTCTGGAGCACAAGGATCAAAACTTTTTTCTGATGTACTTGCAAAAACTGAGACTATAAACATACAAAAAAGAAAAAGAAAACTTGTCCAAACCTACAAAGACAACTTTGAGTTTGAATGCTACATTTAATCACAAATAGCAGTCTAGTTTGTGTTAAACTCCTTCGTAAGGGGGAGAGGCCATTGATTCAGCCAATCGTCACATAGGGCTGCAGTCACGTGATCTAGGACCCATGTGTTTGATTGGTGGAGTTGTAGTGGCGTGGAGAATCTTGTATATTTTAACAACGTGTGTATTTTGTGAGTGTGTAGGATAAATATTCCAACGCTCCAGTCGCACACGTTGCGACCGGCGTGCATCAATACAACTCGCAAGTGTTTTTGTGCGTGGATGAGTGTGTGATTGAGTACAGTGTTAGCGTGAGCAAGGGCGTGTGTGTTTGTTAGACTGTTTCAAACCAAAACACAAAAATATGAGCGAACATCAAAAAAGTTTTTTATCGCTTTCAACACATAGATTATAATTATATATGAATACTCAGTAAAATAATTTTTAGATTTCTTTTCCATGTAAATTTACAGTTTGCTAGGCCTAATTTTTGTTTTCCTATTTTTTATGACATGCTGACCTTGTTTCCTTCCCTTTTTGAGTTGTAAATTAATTTAATGCTTTCATTTTGTTGCAGAAACCAACCAAGTTTGTTTGGTTCCCCCTCATTTTCCTCTTTCACAGGAGTTTCCTCCACTCTACACATATATTTTTATAGCTCCTTGTACTCTGATGTAGTTTTGAAGATAGACCTCGTTTGTGAATGTGTTGAGGTAGAACAATCCGAGAAGGGTTTTTTTTTTATTATTATTATTTTTAAAGACGCTTGGAAAAAAGGGGAAAAAACCCAGAAAGGAGGCAAGAATTGAATGGGGGTGAAATAAAAAGAAAAGAATGCGAACACCGCCTGTTGGGAAGGCAAACACACGAGCGAGGAAACTTCCAGAACGACTGTGAAACTATGGAAGAATCACACATTAAAAGAAAAAAATAGGGGAGGGGGAGGTGGGGGGAGAGAAAGAAAGTTGAAAGATGCTTGAAGGAGGAGAGAGAGAGAGAAAGAGAGGGATGGAAAGGTTTTTATTAACTCGTCTGAAACAGTGGAAGAGGCAGATCTAGGCCCGGTGGTCTTCTGAGGTACAAAGAGACAGATGAGAGGAAGAAAGGAACTCATTCTCTCAGATGGACAACAGGATAGATGGACACACAGAATTACTCTTACAGACACACAGTGCTCTTTTGTGTTCACATGAAGTGAAGTGGAAATATTTCTAGACTCGTTTCAAATTCTTGAGTATCTGTGGGCACGTCTCAATTTAATGTAGACTTGTTCGGACACACATACATACACACACATTTGGAGAACGACTCAATGGCCATGGCACACAGAAAATCTCTTGTAAAGAGATTTAATCACATGCACACCGCCAAAACACAATCAAAAGCCATTCTGATTGGGCATATATGCTAGTTACCTCAACAAATGCAGTGATTAGCATTGTTCTTTTGCGTTCTCTTTCTTCCCTCTCTTTGCCTTTCTCTCTCTCTCTCTCACACACACACACACACACACACACAATCATGCAGCTTTGTAACTAGCTGTGTGTTTTTCTCAGTGCCAATTAAAATATCTCTTTTAGGCCTGCAACATACTCTACGCAAGTATGCAAGCGTAAACGCTTCTAGCACGTCGATACATTCTGAAATGTGTTAGAACTCAATTGCATTCTCAGTATGACCACAAAGGGTGCTATAGGATGTATTAGCATACATTTTCTTCTTCTACGGTCAAGTTTTCTGTTTGGGAAACAATCTCACTAAGCTAGTTAGCCATCTATGCTATTCCAAAAAGTTAGCTAAAGCTATTCACAGGCTGAATTCAAAATGGCATACTAATAAGCTAGTATACTATTACATTATTAATATCATGACAATGATTTAATTAAAATAAGGGAACAAATTAGTACAATGCTATTCCTGAGAACAGCTAAACTTTGTTCACATTTGATCTAGCACTTTCGAATGTGTTGACCAAGCATTAGCATCCGTGTTTGCATGCTTGCATAGAATATTTTTCTGGCCTTAGGAGTACAAATTGTGTTCTGTTTCACTGCCATTGTCACAGTGTGTTTTGTATGCGTGTAAAAGAATGTTATCGCTAAGAAATACACCGCATACACGCACATAATAACAAGCCATTCATACCCAAAAATGTTGGCGGTCTTATTTTCCAGATGTGATTTGTGACTGACGTCGGGACTTGAACAATCTGTTACTGTTTTCAATCTGCCTAGAAAGCTTCAATATTTGTCTCTCAAAAGCATTTAGTTTTGTATCACTCTGGTGCATCAAGACTGTGAGAAAAAAAAAAAAAACGACATTGTTTTTCTGTCACATTGATGTTTTCTTCTTACACGCAAATTTGGATTTTGTTACTTCAATATCAAGTTGCCTAAAATGTGGAGGTATTTCATTTGTTCGGCGCTGTTGTATTCGTGAGCTGTTTCATACATATTTAAGCGTTCAATTTCTGTTCCAATTCTGTTGCATTTACTAAAACAATCAGCGTAAGCCATGTCTCTGACCCTGTGCACATGGACTTGGATACGTGTGTGTGCGTGTCGGTGCGCGTATTTGTCCGAAAGACACATTGACATCGTTCAAAGACGGACCGACGTGGAGGGGAACGTTCGCAGGTGCTGTTGCGTTCGGATCACAGAGGACACATGAGGAGACACAAACTCTCTCTGCTCACCATCCTCCCTTTTTTAGGTCTCGTTTATCGAACATCTGGCCTCAGAACGGTCCATCTTCTGTCTTTCACATCGAGCGGTTCTTTGTGCACTTGCTTTCGCCATGAACGCTGGGACCAGTATTCTGTACGCAGACACAAGCGGGGGACGGAACCACAAAGTGTGTATTTTTTTAGAGAACGCTTCAGTTGTGTGTACGTGTTTCTCTGTGCCAATAGCCAGCGGGTGGCGGCCACTTTAAAGACCTCCATTCCTCTCCAGTGATGTGTTCAGACGTTTGTAAAACACCATGTTTGTGTGTGATGTTTTCTTTTCTGTGTCCATCCCTCCATCTTTCGCCCCCCTCACGATCCCTCTCTTGTTTTCCCTCCTGCATACATGCCTTTTAAAGGGTTAAACAACTAATACATTCCTTTGAAGAAATGTTGATTAAAAAACACACAAAAAAAACAACTTTACAATGCATTCTCGGATCTTCTTTTCTTGTGTTTGTATACATTGAGTTTTGTGGGCTTTCACTGAACATGCAATTGAATGAGATGAGAAACATTTAATGCTCTTTTCTTTCCACTTTACCATCATTCCTGGTATTTCATCTTCTGTAAAGTAAAACACTGGCTTTTACAGTCGCCATCCATTGCCAGTAGAGCAATGAATGTGTTCTTTAAGTGCACAGAAATATCTTTTCTCATTTTATTTATTTCAGACTGTATCTCTCTCGCTTTTATTGCTTTCCTTTAGATCCTTCTGTATGTTTTCTGAAATACCATTCAGTTGCCAAAGCAACCATTGCCTTCTGGCAACAATTTCATTTATATGAAAACTTACGAAATCTGGTACTGATTGTCCCCGTGAGGTTGCCACACAGTTACAGGTGATGCTGAGGCAGGGACTGTATTATTGGCCTGGGAACGCTTATGTCGCGCCACAATTCTCTCATTGGTGTAACGTGATTTAGGTGTGAAGGGGAAGGTTCTGGAACACAAGGGAGAGAAAGAAAAACACTTAAAAAATGTCCTTATAGGCTTCTGCGGTCATCTTTATTGTGTAATAATTTTTCTAAAATGTACTTGTATGCTATTAATGACCCAGAGGAATATTTTATTGCCCAGCATTTGCTCTGGGAAGTTCTCAACCATGTCTCAGATTTTTCTCCTTCAGTTTTCTTTGGTTATAAAATAAAATGGCAGCAAATGAGACAATTGTTTGATAAAATGTGATCAAATTAATGCGGATTGCATAGCTCAGGTAATTAGGTTTTAACAAGAATTTAATAAGAAATGTTTGAGCTCATTTTTATCTCCATTTAATGTCATTGCTGTATCTGAGAGCGGTTACCTTTTTTTCCAGTTGAACACCTAAATTATTTATATGCTTAACTTCAAAACACAAAAAAAATCCACAAAAAGGAAAAACACCATGCTCACTCAACCTTTTTAAGTACCTAAAAATTTTTAAATAATGCTAACCTTTCATCAAAAGTGTTGGATTTCATAACATCTTCACATAATTTAGAGAAATTTTTTTTTTAAATAAAATTGTGTTTTCAATTTTGATTCAGTTTTAATTAGATTTTTTTTAATTAGACATTTTATTCAGTTTAATATATTTATTTAATTCAATGCATTGGCATTTCATCATCTCTTGAACCTCCTGCAATCATGAAGCTCAATGGAAGTGATTCTCAACCTGGGCTGCGTCTGAAAGCTTAGAAATGCTGTCTTCGGAGGATGCATTCCAAGGTAGCCATTAAGGCATGACCGAATCCAATGGGGGCAAACACCGGCCTGCAGGTGACATCCTCCCCATCCTCCATCCTCCCACCCAAACACATACAAAAACACAATTATGATAAAACAACAAACAAAAGCGGAACACATCGCACACTGGGTCTGTAAATATTCAAGGGCAGGCTACGAGGAGATTCCTACGGTAAGTACACCTACAGCTCATCTTTCGGTAGCAGTACAGTCAACTACAGACCTCAACCCAAACTCTCTCAGCCCACTAAACACTAAAATAACTCTCTACTTAAACAGAGCAATTCCCAACCAAGCAGCATCTAAACAAACCCAGCTCCACTCCCTTAGAAACACGTATAGATGGACACAGAACAGTAAAGATACATATCCAAGTACAATTAGCTAACCAAAAAATTCAATCTCTATTAGATAAATTCCTCACCACTCCTTTCCCACACAACAGTGAAGGCACAAACCTACCAGTAGACAAGACCAACCACAAAAAGAAAACCAAACAGACCACATGCCACTGAGAAATGGTTTGACAATGACAGCACAAGGCTTAGGAAAGAAGTAAGAATCCTATCAAACCAGAAATGCTGACAATATAAACACTCGTCATCTCTATCATGAAAAACGTAAACAATATAGCAATACTTCAGGAAAGAAAAATGAACAAAACACAAAAAGTCAGGGAAATTGAAGAATCCTTAGAATCCATCCTCTTCTGGGAACAGTGGAACACACTAAACAAATCTTACCATCAAGAACTAGCCATCCAGAATGGAGATACTTGGATAAACCACTTCTCCAACCTTTTTAGTAATATAAACAACAATCAGGAACAAAGCGCCCTGTACAACAAATTAATGGTTTTAGAGTCAACCATCAAAGTCTACCAGAACTCCTTAGATTCTCAGATTACACTAGCTGAACTATTAGACAAAATACACAAATTCAAAACCACAAATTTAAATTAGCCATCCTCAAGCTCTTCAATATTTTGATACCTTATCAAAATACAAGTAATATGAGATCTTCAAGTCAAATGATTTTTCATGTTCCTAAAACTAGATTAAAATCAAATGGTGATAGGGCCTTCTCTGTGGCTGCTCCAAAGTACATTAAATCTTACCCATCTGTGGAAGCTTTTAAGTCTAGTTTGAAGTCATATCTTTTTAGTATGGCTTTTAGAACTGATTATAGTGGACAGGATTTTTTTGTTTTTGTGTGACTTTATGTAATTGCTTTTGTTGTATTAATTATGCTGGAAATATTGCAATATCTTCCTTAGTTCAGGTATATACCCCAACATCTAGAACAAAGGTCTAATTACCCCAATCCATAAAAACGGAGACAGATTTGACCCTAATAACTACCGTGGTATATGTGTAAACAACAACCAAGGTAAACTTTTCTGCAACATCCTAGAAAGCAGACTAGCCCATTTTCTCAAAAACAGAAAGGTCCTGAGCAAGTGTCAAATTGGCTTCCAAACAAAAATATTGTACATTAGACCATATATGCACTCTCCACACCTTAATCGATAAGCAAATCAACCAAAACACAAGTAAAATTTTCTCAAGCTTTGTTGACTTCAAAAAAGCTTTTGACTCCATTTGGCATGAAGGTCTTTTACTTCCGTTAATCCAGTGCGGCATCAGAGGAAAAACATACAACATCATCTAATCAATGTATACAAACAACAAATTTGCTGGTAAAATCGGTAACAAACACACAAAATTATATATACACTGCGTTCCAAATTATTATGCAAGTGACATATCAGTAAGATTTCAGTACAATAAACATTCAGATTTTAGTTTTTCTAAGAAAATGTTTGTTTATTTATCCATCCATGTCTTTTTAGATAACTGGTATCAATCTCAGCCAAATAATTTGCCAGGTCTATGGAAACCCTACTTAGAGGTTGTTCCACATTATTAAGCAAGTCAC
Source organism: Anabarilius grahami (assembly GCA_003731715.1). Classification (NCBI taxonomy): domain Eukaryota; kingdom Metazoa; phylum Chordata; class Actinopteri; order Cypriniformes; family Xenocyprididae; genus Anabarilius; species Anabarilius grahami. Next base: position 2,279,094 of record RJVU01042551.1, read on the forward strand.
AGTTCTCATGCAATATGGGGAGGAAGAAAGATCTTTCTGAAGATGAAAAGCATGAAATGGTGCAATGTTGTGCAAAAGGCATGAAAACAACTAATATTGTGTGAAACTGAATGAAGATTATCAAATTATCATAAGATTTGTGAGTGATTTAGAGCAAAACACAAAATTACTCCCAGTGAGACAACGCTGCAGCTTAAGTCCCATGCTGTTCAATTTATATACATAAATGAGTTAGCAAGGGCTCTAGATCAGAGACACTCATGTCAAATGCCTTCTGTTTGCTGATGATCTGGTGTTGCTGTGACCCACTAAAGAGGGTCTACAGCAGCATCTAGACCTCCTGCACAGCTTCTGTCAGTCATGGGCCCTGTTAGTTAACCCCAAAAAAACTAAAATAATGATATTTCAAAAAAGACCCAGCCGCCAAGACCAACATCATAGCTTTAAATTAGACAACATGCTCCTTGAACACACGCAAAACCAAGAGTTTACTAAATGGGAAACACACCCAATAGACTGCAGACTTAGCTATGCAAAATTTTTGCTACAAGTACAGTGCAAAACCCCAAATAAAGCAGAATTAGGCTTATACCTAATCACAATTCAAAAAAGGGCCGTTAAATTCCATGCCCATCTAAAAAATAGTGATAAACAGACCCTCCATCACAAAGCCCTAAACTACCAAGAGCTGACGCCAGAAAGAAATGCCCTAGGCCAATTGGTCTTAGAGCTGACTACACAAACTAAAACATGTGAGAATAAAAACGTAGCCAGACCAAACCAAATAATTAAAACACAAAAAGAAAAACATTGGACAGACGCAACAGCCCAACAAAGTAAATTGGAGTGCTATTTGGCCCTAAACAGAGAATATAAATTGGCAGGATACCTGAGTACAGTAACTGACCCTAGACTTAAAAAGTCCTGACCTCAGTGAACACAATCTCACCATAGAGACAGGCAGACACTGGCTAAAAGAAGAAAGGCGGTGCCCCCACTGCACAGAAAATGATGTGGAAACAGAACAAATTAGGGACACTTTTTTGAAAGTGACATGATGTGTAGCCAAGTATGGTCTCCCATGTTCAGAAATTGTGCTCTGCATTTCACCCATCCAAGCGCACACACAGCAGTGAGTATTGAACACACACACTGTGAACACATACCCAGAGCAGTGGGCAGCCATTTTTTTCTGTGTCGCCTGGGCAGCGATTGAGGTGCTCAGGGTAATGAGAGTGAAAGACAGCGCTGTTCATTCACTCCCCCCACCTACATTTCCTGAGACTCAAACTCGCAACCTTCAGGTTACAAGTCTGACTCTCTAACCATTACCGCTAGCTGCCCCATTTCAATCCCCATTTCACAACCCACCACAAAGGCTTCCATCAGAAACCAAATACCTGCTAGGAGAAAGCCCAGCAAGCTCAAACCTGGCTGGCATTGTAAAAAGAGCATCCAGTGGGATAGGACCACCGACGTGAGAACTGCCTCCACACCACACTATATGCTTAGAGGCACTTTTATTATAGTAAACATTTTCATTGCTAGATTTATTCTCATCTGTATTCCATGTTATATTTTATTCTAGATATTTTTTCACGATTATTTTTATTATGTGTGTAGGCTATATGTTGTAAATTTGTATGTGAAATGTTATTAATGCATTGGCAATGTAAAGAGTCCTATCATGACACCAATAAAGCAATTCAAATCTGAATCAATGTTAGCTTTACTTCCTGTCTCCTGAGATATCTTCATCTGATGGATTTTTGAAGGCAGCATAGATGTATCCTTCGCTGCTTTTGATATATCCACAATCCTGTACTCTCCAATCAGTGACAGTTGAGCTAAAAAATAAAAAATAAAATAAAAATGGTGGTCAGTTTGTGAGTAAATGTAAATTTTTGACCAACGTTTTCCACTTCTGATGTCATTTTTAGCGAGAAATTACTATTGTAGTAATTAAATATTTGCATAGTCATCACCAACGCTTCCTGACCTTAGTGCGCAAACGCTGCCTAAAAAGTCATTCCCTGATAAGGCAAGCTGTCAGCAGCTGCCTAAGTTTACGGACGCAGCCATGAATTGAAAGAGGAAGGCAGAATGAATTTCCCAATCCCAACCCAGGCAGCATCGTTAAAAATGAATATCAGCCATTCACATTTCCCTAAAAAAATAAAGAGGCATCGTCACAAGTGAACTTCCGGCGAAGATTCAGTTGAATCTCAAGTTCATTGTGTTACGCGCTTCGAGTCAAAGTACTAGGACATGATCTCACAAGAACACGAGAGCCCCATTAATGTGAGTAGAGTATTGTGGTGTGAGATAAATGCTATCGCCTGTATTTCATAACGAGTACAGTGACAGGTTTATGATAGCCAAATATTAAATCCAGCTGGTTTAATGGCGATATGTTATGAAGCACGTAACAACACTTGCTCGATTATTTTTTTATCCGTTTACCAAATATTGTCAAGGCCAGTGTCTCAGATATTACCAATATCAATACCTCTGTTGAATGGATTTTTTAAAATATGCCGTTTCTGAGGTTTTAGCCATTAAACATTAGATTTGAAAGTTATCATCATAGGCCCACGGCCACAGTGCAAATTCTCAGACTTTTACTCTGCAATTCCATAACTTCAGTCAATCTTTTAACAGTCAATCTTTTATGCAACCATTATAATTAAATCAAATTATGTACACACATATAATTTTTAAATTCTAACACACACACATATATAATATGGGTATATATATATATATACATAATATGTGTGTGTATAGTCCATAATTTTATATATATATATATACACTGCGTTCCAAATTATTATGCAAGTGACATATCAGTAAGATTTAAATTTTTCTAAGAAAATGTTTGTTTGTTTATTTATCCATGTCTTTTTAGATAACTGGTATCAATCTCAGACAAAATTATTTGCCAGATCTATGGAAACCCTACTTAGAGGTTGTTCCACATTATTAAGCAAGTCACAGTTCTCATGCAATATGGGGAGAAAGAAAGATCTTTCTGAAGATGAAAAGCATGAAATGGTGCAATGTTGTGCAAAAGGCATGAAAACAACTAATATTGTGTGAAACTGAATGGAGATTATCGAATTATCATAAGATTTGTGAGTGATTTAGAGCACAGCAGAACTCGGTCAGAGAAAGGCTTCTTAATGAAAGTTCCTGTCAAAAAAATGAATTGTTTTAAAAGGGCAGCTATAAAAAAAAGCCAGTGTTGAGCGGAAAACAGGTATTTGAAGCTGCTGGTGTCTCTGGAATCTCAAGAAGCTCTCCATGCAGGCTGGCAGTTGTGCGTAAAGATGCATTTCAGCCACTCCAAACCAAACCTCACAAAGAGAAACATTTACAGTGGGTGTAGAAATACATGAAGACTCATTTTTAAATCATTTTATTCACTGTCGAATGCCGTACTACAATGGATGGTCTAAATGGATGGATTTCTGGATGGTTGGTGAATGGCCACCACGTTCCAACAAGACTGCGACGTCAGCAAGGAGCTGGCGGGTGATGATTTGGACTGGAATATTGGGGAGTGAGATGGAGGGTATTTAAATTACTTTTGCAAGATATGTGGAGTTCATAACTGGCCATTTTCAGCTATGGTATAAAAAGGAGGATAGTGCATAGTACAATGCACTATGCACTGTCCCATGCTGCAAAAAACCCAACAGCAATAAAAACTGTTTGAAAATGTAATTCTAAACCCATTGTAAATGTTTCTCTTTGTGAGGTTTGGTTAATGGTGGCTAAAATGCATCTTTACGCACAACTGCCAGCCTGAATGGAGAGCTTCTTGAGACTCCAGAGACACCAGCAGCTTCAAATACCTGTTTGCTGCTCAACACTGGCTTTTTTATAGCTGCCCTTTTAATAAATTAATAAATTAATTTTTTGACAGGAACTTTCATTAATAAGCCTTTCTCTGACCGAGTTCTGCTGTGCTCTAAATCACTCACAAATCTTATGATAATTCGATAATCTCCATTCAGTTTCACACAATATTAGTTGTTTTCATGCCTTTTGCACAACATTGCACCATTTCATGCTTTTCATCTTCAGAAAGATCTTTCTTCCTCCCCATATTGCATGAGAACTGTGACTTGCTTAATAATGTGGAACAACCTCTAAGTAGGGTTTCCATAGATCTGGCAAATTATTTGTCTGAGATTGATACCAGTTATCTAAAAAGACATGGATGGATAAATAAACAAACATTTTCTTAGAAAAACTAAAATCTGAATGTTTATTGTACTGAAATCTTACTGATATGTCACTTGCATAATAATTTGGAACGCAGTGTATATATATACACATATATATATACACTACCGTTCAAAAGTTTGGGGTCAGTAAGATTTTTTAATGTTTTAAAAGAAGTATCTTCTGCTCACCAAGCCTGCATTTATTTGATTAAAAATACAAACAAAAACAAAAATATTGTGAAATATTATTCCAATTTAAAACAGCTGTTTTCTATGTCAATATACAGTAAAGTGTAATTTATTCCTGTGATCAAAGCTGAATTTTCAGCATCATTACTCCAGTCTTCAGTGTCACATGATCCTTCAGAAATCAATCTAATATGATGATTTGATGCTCAAGAAACATTTATGATTATTATCAATGTTGAAAACAGTTTTGTAAAAAATTTTTTCAAAATTCTTCGATGAATAGAAAGTTCAAAAGAACAGCATTTATTTAAAATAGAATATTTTCTAACAATATAATTGTCTTTACTGTAACTTTTGATCAGTTTAACTCATCCTTGATGAATAAAAGTATTGATTAATTTTATTTCTATCCCCCAAAAATAAAATTAAAATTCTTACTGACCCCAAACTTTTGAACGGTAGTGTTTAATGTTACAAAAGATTTAGATTTCAGACAAATGCTGTTCTTTTGAACTTTCTATTAATCATAGCATCATGAAATAAAAATGTAAATAACTGTTTTCAACATTGATAATAATCATAAATGTTCCTTGAGCATCAAATCATCATATTAGATTGATTTCTGAAGGATCATGTGACACTGAAGACTGGAGTAATGATGCTGAAAATTCAGCTTTGATCACAGGAATAAATTACACTTTACTGTATATTGACATAGAAAACAGCTGTTTTAAATTGGAATAATATTTCACAATATTACTGTTTTTGTTTGTATTTTTAATCAAATAAATGCTGGCTTGGTGAGCAGAAGATACTTCTTTTAAAACATTAAAAAATCTTACTGACCCCAAACTTTTGAATGGTAGTGCATATATATATATTAAATATACAAATATAAATATATATACATATATTTACAACCATATATGGTTTTAAGTCTTTTTAATACACCTAGAAACATGAATAAATACACATAATGCTTTCTTCCCAGCAACAGCTGTGCTTTTCTGTGAAGTAAAGCACAGTTTCTATTGTATTGTAAAAAAAAAAAAAAAGAAAACCTCATACTTGGCCTGGAGTGAAATCAATTAGGAGATAATCCTCTATAATCAGATTTGAACAGGTTTTGGCGGCAAGGCTAAAAATCCAGAAGACCGGCGCGCTTGACTTGAATGTCGCTACGGGAGCCTTAAGACCGCGTTGCTATGGGGACCCTCCTGAAGGTCAGAGAGAGCGAGATATCGTTTCCTAGCTGCCTGCAATTTGGACATTTGAATAGCCAGTCGGTCATCTGCATATCAAATGTGCAAAATGAGTGAGGGAGCGATAGAGAGAAACAAGAGGGAAGGAAGAATGAAGTACAGGCCAACTCCCCTGCGTTTCCTTTCTAAAGGCTGAGGTGAGGAAAGGTGAGGGCTGAAAGTCAAGTGTCTCTCTCTCCGTCTCTGATTGCACCTGTAGGCAGCGTCGACTGGAAGCGACTGATGAAAAGACGGGTCTTTAAGTCGTCACCAGGAACCCCTCTGCTTAATCTCTCCTTCGGTCTCACAGCCACCACAGCTCTGATCTCTGACAGGGGCATTTTCTCTCTCACTCCTTCTGAGTTTCTTTCTTCTCCCTCTTTCGACATGTTCTCCTCCCTCTCTCGATAAAGCCTTGCATTCTTTATGTTGTAGGAGAGAGAAAAACAAACTGCTACAGTTAATAATGGGGCTGATGACAAGTGCAGCTGGGCTGGTAAAAATGAAGCTGATAAAGCAACAGAACTGGAGAGAGAGAGGGAGAGAGTCGTTAGAGGGTGTTCTTTTCAAATGATTAATTTATTAACATGACACAAAATGATTCCAGCCGAATATCCGATACAATACAGTTCATACACCCACACAGTCTCATGTTCTCTCTTTCACTTTACTCACAAACCACACACTCTCTCGCAAACCCTCAGATCTATATGATAGCATCCGGAAACATCGCCAGGAGTTATGGGTAATCGTTTGCCCTTGGATATTCACTCAGAAAATTGTGTGGTGGTCCCATGATCTCATCCATCATTCATTCACATTGAATCTAGAGTGTTTCTTTCATCTTTGATACTTTGGTTTCTTTTGTCATTCGAGTCGAGGAGAAATCAAAGTCTTACAAGTTTCTGGTCTTCTTTGGAACAACGTGCAGCGATCAGTTGATCAAAATAAGTAAAAGTTTTGTTTGTAATCAAACTTCCATCAAAATTGCTCTGTCTCAAAACGACTTTCCTTTTCGTCTGATGTCACTAAAGCCGGCGTTTAGGTTAATAATAGTTAGACATTGTTTTAAACTACTATTTAGATCTGACTGCACACTCACTTGCAAAAAGTGTCGGCACAAAGCCTTTGTCAAGTTATGATACTTTGTGCCGAAATGTTGGATAATTCAAAACTTTTTGCGGTCAAATCTCATATATATAGATTTATTTCTCTTGACCTGCACCTCAGACGGAGTACGTTTGTCCATGTCTTTTTAAACTATTATTTAGCATTTTTATAATCTTCCCAAGTAGTAATTTAAAGGGTTAGTTTACCCAAAAATGAAAATTCTGTCATTAATTACTCACCCATGTCGTTCCAAACCCGGAAGACCTTCGTTCATCTTCGCAACACAAATTAAGATATTTTTGATTAAATCTGAGAGCTTTTTTTTTAATTTCCCATTGAAAGCAACGAAATTACCACATTCAAGGTCCAGAGAAGTAGTAATGACATTGTTAAAATAGTCAACGTAACTGCAGTGTTTCAACCTTTATGAAGCGACGAGAATACTTTTTGTGCGCTAAAACAAAAAGTATTCTTGTCGCTTCATAAAAAACTGGTAACAGTCTAAAGTGTTCCTGGAGCACAGGTGCTAGCAGCATAGGTTTGAGTCTCAGAGAACTTATGAACTGATAAAACGCTCCTTGAATGCACTGTAGACCTCTTAAATTTATGTGATTGCATAAAAAATAAAGGTTACAGCAGAGACTTGGTACATCAAGATGCTCTCGAGGGTGAACTTGACCTTCATTCTCCACATATTGTTTCCCAGCAGAGGCTCAAAAAAATATGGCCTGATGCCTGGGACAACAACTTAGGGGCCGTTTACATGACACCGTTTTCAACTAAAAACGGAAAACTTTTTATGCTTTTTGGTCGTTCGTTTACCCAACAAAGCCGTTTTTGGGGCCTGAAAATGCAAACTTTTGAAAACGAGTTTCAAATTGCAAGTTTTTGAAAATGGTACTGTTATCATTTTTGTGTAAACTACAAAAACACGAATTTGTGAAAAAGGTATTACATGTTCAGTCTATAGAGGGTATGCATCGACGTCACTTTCCCGCCGAAAGCGCGCTCCCTCAGCTGGACTGAGTGGCAAAAGAACCTGCTGCATGACTGGATTTAATAGAGGAAACTGCGAAAACGGACTAAAACTAACGAATTACACTAAAGGTTGGAATAGAATGTGTTTCTTACAATTTATCAAATAAACCTAATCCATGGATACTGACATGCAGCCAGGAATCGTGTTTCCTGACATTTATATGTGCCTGATTTGACGCCGGGGAAATACATTAAGCAAATCTGCCTCAGACTGCCTGTGAATATTTTATATAACTACAGGTAGGTTTAAATCCGCATAATCACTTATATCAATGTTATATCGTCATATTGTCCAGCCCTAAAATATATATAGTTTTATTGTATAGTTTTTGTCAGTGTTTATTTAAAAACACCCAATTATGCAGAATATATAATGGAAAATATTTAATTGATGAGTTGTCAACATCATTTATAACAATACAATATATACGGTATGATTTTACCTCAAAATCCAACAATTTGACACAAAATGAAAACTGCAAATCCATGTTTCTCTGCTGGAGTCCAGCTGTTTCTGTGAATTGCAGTGATCCATTTGCTTCTTTTTTCTGTAGCTTTCGGCAGTTTTTAAATATATACCTCAGGGTTTGTGTCAAAGCTATTTGTACAGTCAGTCACAAAGCTCTTTTCCGTTTTGAAAGTGTTTTGTGTGTTTTTCGCGACATTCACGCCAGGGGCGTAAATTTCATCGGGCAGTACTAGGGGGGGGGACAATAAACATAACATTTCTCAAGAGCAATTTTTGGAGGGGACACATATAATACAGCCAAAATTTTACTTATAAAGAATATATGTAATGTTACACAGAAGAAAACCTTACTACTATTATTATTGTATCATGTAGACTGTGCCATTATGCTCAATGTTTCTCATTGGTTCAATAAAACTGACTAAATTGACCAAAATATTCAAAATAATTTATCGGAATATTTCTGAAGTTGTTTGCAACCAAAATATGATGAATACACATTGAGCAAAACCAAACACACAACAGTAAATCAATTAGCCTTATTACAATTCACATATTCTTATCACAATGTAAATTGTTGTTCGTGTGGGTGACTGAGTATCCAACAAGCTATAGTAAACAAGCTAACCTTACCAAACAAGCTAGGTAACATTATAATCGCTAAAATAGCGGACTCACGGAAAAAAAAATCATGTTATCATCTTTTTTGTTGTTGTTGTTGTTGTTATGACTAATTACTCAGCGTCGTCAGCATTAAAGCAAAAATAACCACTTCATCCGATGTTTTTGAATAAAACAGCCTTGACAGCCTACTAACTGAACTCCTCTCATCTACAGTCTGAAGAACTGTTTTCTCTCCCGCCGGCGCCGCCGGACTTCTACACAAACCACTGTGAGGCAAGGGAGGGGTGACTTAAAATGTTCCTAAACTTAAAACGCCTGTTTGCGTTTGTATTGCTTTACTACTTACACAATTATTTTAAGTATATGTCATTTATTTACAATACTTGGAGTGGTTTTTAATTATATTTTTTGGGGGGACAGCACTCAGATGGGGGGGTCCTGACCCCCCTGTCCCCCCCGCGATTTACGCCCCTGATCCACGCTGAAAACCAATGCTGCTGCTCAGTCTTTTGCCACTTAAGCGGGCGTGACCGCAGTCGTAACGGTCGACGGTGACGTCACGTGCATACCCCTCGCAGGGGTGTGGAACTTTGATCCTGAAGGGCCTTGCCCTGCGTCCCAATGTCTATACTATCAATCCTAAATAGTATGTGAGATCAAAATAAGTGTGTCCCAAAGCATAGTATGTTGAAAAGAGTATGCCAAAAGTCCCCGGATGGTCTACTATTTCCGGTAGATTTTCGAAGTGTGGATCCGTGCACACTATAAAGGCTAATATTGCCCACAACCCACTGCCCACAAATGAAATGTGGAGGATGTAAGATGATTGACAGGCCAGTTTACGGTGACAGGATGCGACAGAGAGCAAAGACGCGATTGTATGACGTGATAGTATGTCCCAAAGCTTGTCTACTCTTTTGCTACACACTCAAAAGTATGTACTTTTTGTTCACAGAAAGAGTACATACTTTTAGGGCGTAGTATAAGTAGGCGAATTGGGACGCAGCAACTGTCCTGCAGAGTTTAGCTCCAATCCTAATTAAACACACCTGAAGCTAATCAAGGTCTTCAGGATTACTAAAGTCAGAGATTGTATATTATAGAGATATAAGAGGGTCTGTATCTCTTTCCATTGGAGAAAGCATAACGGCTAACTTAATCACGTGCGGCACCTCTCAGCCTATCGTGTAATGACCTCTGATCCCCTTACCTGTGTACCGCCACAGCCGGAGCGTTAGCATTAGCCATTGCACTTTTTTGGCTATAGGTTGCAGGCTTGCCTTCCAGGGGCTTTGCTAAAGTTACAGGCAGGTGAGTGTTTTTTTTAGGGTTGGAGCTAAACTCTGCAGGACAATGGCCCTCCAGGATCAATGGTGTTTCTTTATAAAGTGACATCGCCAACTACTGGCCTGGCATGAATAATACATCATTTTAAGTCATTTTCACAGATCCGCGTGAACGGGGATTTTTTTGACTGTATTGTCGTCTGTAAGTGAAAAAAGGAAACACTTTTTTGTTTTTAGTACATCGTTGTCGTGTAAACATACCCTTAATCCTCACAAAAATCTCCTGCAAATTTACATTTAACATTCATGTGTTAAACACCCACTTTTCAAGGTCCAGTAAATTCTTGATGGATAGAATCCATTATTCCCTGTTGCACACTTAAGTTTGGGGTCAGTAAGAGTATTTGTCTCTGAAAGAAATTGATACTTTTATTCAGCAAGGGCACATTAAATTGATTAAAAGCAACAGTAAAGACATTTGTAATGTTACAAAAGATTTCGGTAATACTTTACTTAAAGCCTTTATCCATAAATGTATAATGCATTTGAAAAATATTTTTAATGCAGTAATTATGCCTTGTAATGCACCTTATGGTCTCATAAATAATTGTAACCACAGTTATGATACATTATAATACTTGTCTGTTCATTGAATAAAACCTTTAGAAAGTATAATGCATTAAAACACACAACAAACAACCAATTTCCAAATCTGCAAATATTATAATCCATTTTTACTTTGGTTACAATTATTTATGAAAAGATACGGTATAATGCATTATAACGTACATTATGAATGCCTTTATAATGCCTTATACATATTACATAAGGGCTTTAAGTGAAGTGTTACAAAGATTTCTATTTCTGTTGAGCTTTCTATTCATCAAAGAATCCTGAAAAAAAAATGTATCATGGTTTCCACAAAAGTATTCAAAAGCTGCACAACTGTTTTCAATATTGATAATAATCAGAAATGTTTCTTGAGCAGCAAATCATCATATTAGAATGATTTCTGAAGGATCATGTGACACTGAAGACTGAAGTAATGATGCTGAAAATTCAGCTTAAAATAGAAAGCAGTTATGTGAAATCGTAATAATATTTCACAATATTACAGTTTTTACTGTATTTTTGCCATCAAACTTTAGTCACAGTGGATGTATACTATATGTGGATCAGTGATGGTAGGAAGCAAAAACATTTTGAAAGGGATTGAGAAGCCTACAGAATTACTTTTTTTTTTTTTGCTATTGTTTGTTATCTGTCATTCTGTATGTTAAGATCATTTTTGTCTGTTTCTAAACCCTATTATCATTCAGTATCTTTCAGATTGGACAGGAGGACACTCCTTTTAGAGCGTCCTGTCGGCATTTAAACCAACCGTCCATCTCTCTGCCCCATGGCCTGTTTTGATGCCCAGTGACCTGAGGTCAGTCTCACCCTGCTTTAACACTTCAACACCCTGAGATAGCACAACAACAACAACAAAAATCAATACGGCCTTCGTCTGGAGGGATTTCTTCGTTTTCTTTTTTTCAAGTCTCAAAGAAAAAAGTGTTCTGTGGGGTTTTGTTAACACTGAAAAAGATGTCACAGGAAAACAAGACAAAATCGTTAGCTGCGTGAACATGCGTAAATGCGCACAGTCTCGCAAACAATGAGACAATAATGGACCCCACAAAGCCTCAAAATTCAATTTGAAAAGTTTTCTGAAATTCTCCAAATGACAAGAGTCCTTCAGCAGCAGAATAGCTGCCCTGTTTCCCTTCTTCTTCCCACCCTCACTTGCTCTTTCAGCCCAGAAAAGAGGAAAAAAGTAAAAATGAATCCGCCACCTCCCTCACTCCCCCACTTACTCTCTTTTTAAGACGCACACACACACACACACACTCCCGTTGCTTTATTGAGGCAGCTGCACCCTTTGACCTCTGTGCTTGTGGAATGTGTGTGTATGTGTGGGTGTGAGTGTGTGTGTGTCAGAGAAAGAACGGCGGGGGTCTCTTTTTCTCCATACAACAAAGGCCGTCGGATCGACAATGGAGTGGCAGAATAGAGTGTGTCCAGAGGGCCAATGAGTCGTGCTAGCTTGCTAAACCGGCGACGGGGACGGAGAGAGAGTGAGAGAAGAGAAAAAAGGAGTTTAAATTAAAAGAAGAGAAAAGAGATGAGGGATATTTGTTTTGTCTGGGCACACTCATAAATATACGACTTCCGATGCCAAGGGAAGCAAATAGATGGGCCCATGTTCAGTTCTAGAAGTGTGTGTGAGTTTGTGTGTGTGTGAGGGGCCCAGTACACACAGCAGGAGTGTGGGCCCAATGACTCATTGCTGCAAATGACATCAGCAGTGTCAGCCTCAAATACTGCCAAATGCTGCATTCAGAGAAGGAATGTGTATGTGTGTCCAGGTTGTGCAGCTGGGCCACAGACAGACAAAGGTGTGCCGTCACGCTTTGCCTCAAAATGTGTGTTTTCGGAGATGTGGGGGCAGCTCTATGATTTTCTTTTCGATCCTCTCTCACACACACACTTGGTTTTATCGATCTCTGTGGCAGAGACAGATATATATGTCTAATATCCAGGAGTGTGTGACGTGATTCACTTTAAGGTCCCATTTTGGTCATATATGCTGCTGGCGGCCTTAAGGTCTCCGACCTCTAAAGATTACCTATGGATATCAATCCTCGCACTTTTATGCACTAAAACTTACGGATAGTTGCCTACATAAATGTAAATTGGCTTAAATGTATGCAACAATTCAAAAAGTTTGGGGTCAGTGTAGGATTTTTTTTTTTTTAAGAAATGAATACTTTTATTCAGCAAGGATGCATTGGAATCATTAAAACGTGACAAAAAATATATTTCAAGTAAATGCTATTCCTTTGAACTGGCTATTCATCAAAGAATCCTATTCATCAAGTGTATCACGGTTTCCATAAAAATATAAAACTATTAAAAAATTCTTGAGCAGCAAATCAGCATATAAGAATGATTTCTGAAGGATCATGTGACACTGAAGACTGGAGTAATGATGCTGAAAATTCAGCTTTGCCTCACAGGAATAAATAAAGGTTTAAAATATATTAAAATAGACAACAGTTATTTTAAATTGTAATAAGTCACAATATTACTGATTTTACTTATATTTGGTGAAATAAATGAAGCCTTGTTGAGCATGTTAAGCCTTCAAAAACATCAACTCAATACCTTAACTGCATTTATTATTGTCCAGCAATAATGTTTTTCTTTCTGATTACATAATAATGGAAATTTACATACATCACAATCAGATGCTGCTTTGGCAGATGTGATAACTGATTACTGTATTAAACTTGGATTTTTTTTTTCTGGTTTTCTGCTTACTGGTCAACAGGGCCCACCCCCAAGTCCTGGACTGTTTAATGATGCACAGATGTGGCGTAAATGCGTTTACACAGTAATTTAACTTAAACTGTATACTTTTATACGAGAAGCTGAGGTGGCTCAGAGCAGGCACAATTTAGTCTGGCTTTTAAACAGAATTTTGAGCAGCAACGGAGCAGCCTTAAAGGGTTAGTTCACCCAAAAATGAAGTACTCACCCTCATGTCGTTCCACACCTGTAAGACCTTCGTTCATCTTCGGAACATAAAGATATTTTTTAAGAAATCCAAGAGGTTTCTGATCCCCATAGAAAGCAACGTAATTACCACATTCAAGGTCCTGAAAGCCACTAAAGAAATATTTAAAACAGTTCATGTGACTACAGTGGTTCAACCTTAATGTTATGAAGCGACAATACTTTTTGTGCGCAAAAACATAACAAAAATAACGACTTTATTTAATACAGAGTCAGCGTTCTGACGTAGAACCTGGAAGCGCTGCACTGTGTTTACAATGTAAACAGCATAGGAGAATCACAGAGAAGAGAAGAAATTGTTGAATAAAGTCATTTTTGTTTTGTTTTTGCACACAAAAAGTATTCTCATCTCTTCATAACATTAAGATTGAACCAGTGTAGTCACATGGATTATTTTAATGAAATCTTTACTGCCTTTCTGGACCTTGAATGTGGTAGTTATAAGTTGCTTTCAAGGGGGATCAGAAACCTCTCGGATTTCATCAAAAATATCTTAATTTGTGTTCTGAAGATGAACAAAGGTTTTACGGGTGTGGAACGACGTGAGGGTGAGTAATTAATGACAATTTTCATTTTTGGGTGAACTAACCCTTTAACTCTGCAAGGTAAAAATGCCTTAGGATATTCTAATCTTTAGATACGATTAACATCCTTCCTTTAGTGTAAGTCTATGGGATGTATTTGCTTGATTTATTGTCTTCCAGCAGGTGAAAATCATTAGTCAGATTGCATAGAAAAGTAATAGCACACCTCTCTTCAACTTGCCACATGTTTTGAGGTATCACTTATGTCTGTAGCACAAATGGTACAGGATGAGTTACACGGCAAAGTTTAATGCTTATGGTTATGGACTTGTTCCAATCACCATGCATCACTAGTAATAAATGATTTTAGAGAACAGTTTTGATATCATTTATCAGCTCGAAGCATGTTTTTGTTTGTTTCTTCAACAAAACAGGTGGTCTCTGTGTAACACCCCCTCCTTCACTTTTCATTTTGATTTCAGTCACTCCCTCCCCTCCTCCTCTCTCTCCAAACAATGCTGGATGGACGGTCTCTCTCGTCCACACAATCTCCGCTTTGCTTTTTCCCCGACTCCCATTTACCCCATCACCCCCCTTCCTGCTCACGCAGCAGCTGCCAAGCTTCTTTGCAGGGAAAATGATGCGTGTCCAAAAACAACTGATCGCACATTTTTTTCTTTCCCAATCGTAACTACATCCCCCGTACACCTCCATCCACTCCTAATTTGTTCATTTTCAGCATTCCAGTCCGCGAGGGTCCGGGGCTTGCAGGGTCCCTGAACAGTTTAATGTGTGTCTCTGTCTCCTTCCCATACAGCTATAATACTAAACTGGGCTTCAGTCATGTGTGCTGACAGACAGGGATATTTCAGGAGGGAGGCTGAGCATTTAAACATACTATTATTGAATGTCCATTCAATTTAAAAGTGATAGTTCATCCAAAACTGAACATTCTGTCATCATTTACTAACCCTCGTGTCGTTCCAAACCTGCATGACTTTCTTTTTTCTGTGGAACACAAAAAAATGTTGTTTTAAAAAAAAAATGTTTCAGTTTTTCTTCTGTTCAATGAAAGTCAATGGGGTCCAATATTTTTAAAGCTCCAGGTTTGCTTTTTTTTTTTTTTCTCAAAGGGCTGCACAATTTGGCCAAATATTTTGTGATTATAAATCATTATGTCTAGAAAATAATAATATAAATAATAATAATATTTGTTTTTTATATATATACAGTGGGTACGGAAAGTATTCAGACCCCCTTAAATTTTTCACTCTTTGTTATATTGCAGCCATTTGCTAAAATCATTTAAGTTCATTTTTTTTCCTCATTAATGTACACACAGCACCCCATATTGACAGAAAAACACAGAATTGTTGACATTTTTGCAGATTTATTAAAAAAGAAAAACTGAAATATCACATGGTCCTAAGTATTCAGACCCTTTGCTGTGACACTCATATATTTAACTCAGGTGCTGTCCATTTCTTCTGATCATCCTTGAGATGGTTCTACACCTTCATTTGAGTCCAGCTGTGTTTGATTATACTGATTGGACTTGATTAGGAAAGCCACACACCTGTCTATATAAGACCTTACAGCTCACAGTGCATGTCAGAGCAAATGAGAATCATGAGGTCAAAGGAACTGCCTGAAGAGCTCAGAGACAGAATTGTGGCAAGGCACAGATCTGGCCAAGGTTACAAAAAAATTTCTGCTGCACTTAAGGTTCCTAAGAGCACAGTGGCCTCCATAATCCTTAAATGGAAGACGTTTGGGACGACCAGAACCCTTCCTAGAGCTGGCCGTCCGGCCAAACTGAGCTATCGGGGGAGAAGAGCCTTGGTGAGAGAGGTAAAGAAGAACCCAAAGATCACTGTGGCTGAGCTCCAGAGATGCAGTCGGGAGATGGGAGAAAGTTGTAGAAAGTCAACCATCACTGCAGCCCTCCACCAGTCGGGGCTTTATGGCAGAGTGGCCCGACGGAAGCCTCTCCTCAGTGCAAGACACATGAAAGCCCGCATGGAGTTTGCTAAAAAACACCTGAAGGACTCCAAGATGGTGAGAAATAAGATTCTCTGGTCTGATGAGACCAAGATAGAACTTTTTGGCCTTAATTCTAAGCGGTATGTGTGGAGAAAACCAGGCACTGCTCATCACCTGTCCAATACAGTCCCAACAGTGAAGCATGGTGGTGGCAGCATCATGCTGTGGGGGTGTTTTTCAGCTGCAGGGACAGGACGACTGGTTGCAATCGAGGGAAAGATGAATGCGGCCAAGTACAGGGATATCCTGGACGAAAACCTTCTCCAGAGTGCTCAGGACCTCAGACTGGGCCGAAGGTTTACCTTCCAACAAGACAATGACCCTAAGCACACAGCTAAAATAACGAAGGAGTGGCTTCACAACAACTCCGTGACTGTTCTTGAATGGCCCAGCCAGAGCCCTGACTTAAACCCAATTGAGCATCTCTGGAGAGACCTAAAAATGGCTGTCCACCAACGTTTACCATCCAACCTGACAGAACTGGAGAGGATCTGCAAGGAGGAATGGCAGAGGATCCCCAAATCCAGGTGTGAAAAACTTGTTGCATCTTTCCCAAAAAGACTCATGGCTGTATTAGATCAAAAGGGTGCTTCTACTAAATACTGAGCAAAGGGTCTGAATACTTAGGACCATGTGATATTTCAGTTTTTCTTTTTTAATAAATCTGCAAAAATGTCAACAATTCTGTGTTTTTCTGTCAATATGGAGTGCTGTGTGTACATTAATGAGGAAAAAAAATGAACTTAAATGATTTTAGCAAATGGCTGCAATATAACATATATTGTATATATATATATTTTTTAATGTTTTTGAAAGAAGTCTCTTCTAATTACAAAGGCTGCATTTATTTGATCAAAAATACAGTAAAAACAGTAATATTGTGAAATATTACCATTTAAAATAACTATTTTCTGTTTGAATATTGAATGTTAAAATGTAATTTATTCCTGTGACGACAAAGCTGAATTTTCAGCACCATTACTCCAGTCTTCAGTGTCACATGATCCTTCAGAAATCATTCTAATATGCTGATTTGCTGCTCAAGGAACATTTCTTCTTCTTATCAACAGAGCTTGCCACTCTGGCTAGTGGTTTTCCAAAGTTACTAGCCACTCATCATTTTCACTGGCCACAATTTTGATATCAATACCATGGGGAAAAACTGGCATATAGATATTTTTAATATTATCTAATAATTTGGCAGTAGGTATATTAGGCTGCTGTTATTAAGACCTGACATATGGATCTATTATACTGTTACACATGGGTTTTCAACAGGGTTCTCACCCTCATGTCGTTCCACACCCATAAGACTTTCGTTTATCTTCGGAACACAAATTAAGATATCTTTGATAAAATCCGACGGCTCAGTAAGGCCTCCATTGCCAGCAAGATAATTAACACTTTCAGATGCCCAGAAAGCTACTAAAGACATATTTAAAACAGTTCATGTGACTATAGTGGTTCAACCTTAATATTATGAAGCGACGAGAATATTTTTTGTGCGTCAAAAAAACACAATAACTGTATTTAGTGAGGCTTCGAAGCTTTACGAATCTTTTGTTTAGAATCAGTGGTTCGGAGCGTGTATCTTCATGAAACAGTGTTTTGAAATCGCCCATCACTAGATATTGTTAAATAAAGTCTTAATTTCGTTTTTTTAGTGCACAAGTATTCTCGTCGCTTCATAATAAGGTTGAACCACTGTACTCACATGAACTGCTTCATGTAGAAACACTGCTTCATGAAGTTTAGAAAACGAGGCTTCGTTACGTCATAAGTGTTTCGAAATTTAAGTAATTCACTATTGGGGGGCGTGTCTTTGGCAGTTTGATACACACTACAAACCACTGATTCTAAACAAAAGATTTGTAAAGCTTCGAAGCTTCACTGAATAAAGTCGTTATTTTGTTTTTTCGGCACACAAAAAGTATTCTCGTCGCTTCATAACATTAAAGTTGAACCACTGTAGTCACATGAACTGTTTTAAATATGTCTTTAGTAGCTTTCTGGGCATTTGAAAGTGTTAACTATCTTGCTGGCAATGGAGGCCTCACTGAGCCATCGGAATTTATCAAAAATGTCTTAATTTGTGTTCCAAAGATGAACAAAGGAGTTATGGGTGTAGAATGACATAAGGGTGAGTAATTAATGACAGAATTTTCATTTTTGGGTGAACTAACCTTTTAACTAGTTGCTTATTAACATGCATATTACTAGGAAATTGGCTGTTTATTAGTATTTATAAAGCACATATTAATGCCTTATTCTGCATGAACATATTCTACTTCCCTTAATCCTACCCAATTCTTAAACTTAACAACTACCTTACTAACTATTAATAAGCAGTAATTATGAGTTTATTGAGGCAAAAGTCGTAGTTAAAAATGAGTTAATTGTGAGAATTGGACCCTAATCTAAAGTG
Source organism: Anabarilius grahami (assembly GCA_003731715.1). Lineage (NCBI taxonomy): Eukaryota > Metazoa > Chordata > Actinopteri > Cypriniformes > Xenocyprididae > Anabarilius > Anabarilius grahami. Next base: position 2,297,893 of record RJVU01042551.1, read on the forward strand.
TGACCAAAAAAAGTATATATTAAATATAAAATATGGCCAAAGAGGCTAGTAGGAGTGACTGCGTTACACGCCACTGCTGAAATCCACCCCCATTTGGTGGGTTTGAGGGTGTTAATGTGAAGCCCTGATTATCAATGTTGAAAACAGTTGTGTACTGTTTTTTTTTTTTTTTTTTCAGGATTCTTTGATGAATAGAAAGTTCAAAATTACAGCATTAATTTGAAATAGAATCTTTTGTAACATTATAAATGTCTTTACTGTCTCTTTTGGTCAACTTAATGTATCCTTACTGTATAAAAGTATAAATTTCTCTCCAAAACTTTGAACAGTAGTGTATAATGTTACAAAAGATTCTGTTTCAAATAAATGCTGGTAATAATATTTCACATTATTACTGTTCTAGTGTATTTTATATCAAATAAATGCAGCCTTGGTGATGTCACGATTACCGTCAGTTCCTGGACTCCAATTCCCATAATCCTCCCTGCCAGTCACATGCACACACTCCACACCAATCACCCATTGCCACATACAGCTAAGCTCATTATCTGGACTATTTAAGACTCACACACACATCACCTCATGGCGAAGTCTTGTTTCACCCTGTGTACAATTCCGAGCATTATTATCCTGTCTGCCTGTCTGTTACCGATCCTGCCTGTTTACTGCCCGTTTACGATTCTCTGCCGCCTGCCTTTGGACTGTGTATTGTTTCCTGACCTTGTGAGTGATATCTGCCTGCCTCGATCTGCTGCCTGTATCCTGACCACGATTCTGCCTGTCCCTTGCTGTTCCTGTCTGCCCCTGTTTGACCCTGCCTGTACGACCACGCTCTTATCTGCCTGAGTCCCGTTCCGTTACAGGTGAGCAAAAGAGACTTCTTTCAAATAAATTAAAAAACCTTAAAGTTTCCAAACTTTACTGGTACTGTGTATATGTGGGTGGGTGTGTGTCTATATGTAATTTTATATTGTGTCTAATTTTTGTTATTCAACTGTAAAATTGCAATACAAATATTTACGGCTGTTTAAATTCATTTTCAAACATTACACCATCAAGCTTGTATTTTGGAGGAAAACCAGGAAACCCTTAAAAGCTTCTCTTTTTTGACAACTAATTTATAAGCGTTTCTCATTAAAATTTTGGGAAGATGGTTGGCGCATGTTGCATTCCCAAATGCACTTTATAAGCGACCCAAACTCATAGCAGATGCAGAGATTAGTCTGAGATGCTGAAAACACCAGATCACGAGCTGCTTGCGTGTAAAACTGCACAGCGTAGTTATCAAATCGCAAAGGATGGCGCTAAGCCATATCGTGATTTCGGTTTTATTAAGATTAATTGTGCAGCCCTGCCATTGATTTTCATTGCATGGACAAAAAGAGTAGAGTAAATGACCTTTTTTGGTGTCCTACCACTTGAATTAATTTCCATTCTTGGTTTTGGTAGTGGTCTAGTTGGTGTACTAGTATAGTCATAAAATAAGCTGACTGACTAAGGTAGGCTTACGAGTTATGCAGCCTAATAGGAAAACCTGATCCTTTCAACAGTGAACAGACAGATGGAGATGGAGGGAGAGAGTTTGGATAGCTACTAAACACTCCAAGATGTTTGAACGCACTTCTGGAGACATAATATTCAGGGGTACATACTTTCATAATGTGTAGCTGCACACACACCCTCACACACACACACACTGAGATTTGCCGCCACACAAGGGAATCCCCTTTGAGACCTCAGCTTCATTATGATCTGGCTTACCTCAGCATAGACTGGAGTGTGAGCTCTTTGTTGGCTCTGTCAGGGAGCAAGAAAAGGAGAGGGAGAATGATAGAGAAAGCTCACAGCCGTGGCAGTATTGAACACTCAGGCCTGTCTGTGAAACCTATCCCTCCCATTTTTCCGTGTGCCCCCTTTTCGAGCCCCTCTTCTGCACTACTGGAGCTAAATTCTTTTTGTTTTTATTAATGAATGCTGTGCTGTCACCCGTCTGCTGACACATGTAATGCTCACATTCATCCATGTACCGGATTGGCAGGGAAACACACACACATCAAGCGCACACACACATTCCCTCCTGTGTGGTTGTGACCTCATAACCTTGTTGTCATGCAGTATCCATCTGCCATCAGGACACAACAGGACAGAGGGAGAGTGTAAGACAGAGAGGAGACCGTCAAATGTCAGGCCCTCCCTCCATTCTTACTTGTGAAAAACACTAATGACTTTTCCTTTCTCTTCCCCAGCCATTACTTTTCATTAGGACGGCCATTACTGACTCATACTCAGTCATTACTTGCTCGCCACTTTGACTTTATTGGCATATTTATGTTTTGTTAAGGAGTGGATAAAAGTGTTTTTCAAGTTCTACAGGAGTTGTGAGTAATTAGCCGGTTGCTGAAATGTGTTGTGGGATAACCCAAAACAGCAGGTTAATGAATAGCTGACCCAAAAAATGAAATTCTGTCATTTACTGTCACCTCATTTTGGCTCAGTGTTATTTTTTTTATTTTTTTTAAATGTACTATTTTTATAGAATTTATTAATATTTTGTATGTGCTTTTATTTCAACATTTTCAGTTTCATCTTCATTTTGGTTTTAATTAACTTAAACGAATAAAACTAAACATTTTCATTTTAATTCATTATATACAGTGGGTACGGAAAGTATTCAGACCCCCTTAAATTTTTCACTCTTTGTTATATTGCAGCCATTTTCTAAAATCATTTAAGTTCATTTTTTTTCCTCATTAATGTACACACAGCACCCCATATTGACAGAAAAACACAGAATTGTTGACATTTTCGCAGATTTATTAAAAAAGAAAAACTGAAATATCACATGGTGCTAAGTATTCAGACCTTTTGCTCAGTATTTAGTAGAAGCACCCTTTTGATCTAATACAGCCATGAGTCTTTTTGGGAAAGATGCAACAAGTTTTTCACACCTGGATTTGGGGATCCTCTGCCATTCCTCCTTGCAGATCCTCTCCAGTTCTGTCAGGTTGGATGGTAAACGTTGGTGGACAGCCATTTTTAGGTCTCTCCAGAGATGCTCAATTGGGTTTAAGTCAGGGCTCTGGCTGGGCCATTCAAGAACAGTCACGGAGTTGTTGTGAAGCCACTCCTTCGTTATTTTAGCTGTGTGCTTAGGGTCATTGTCTTGTTGGAAGGTAAACCTTCGGCCCAGTCTGAGGTCCTGAGCACTCTGGAGAAGGTTTTCGTCCAGGATATCCCTGTACTTGGCCGCATTCATCTTTCCCTCGATTGCAACCAGTCGTCCTGTCCCTGCAGCTGAAAAACACCCCCACAGCATGATGCTGCCACCACCATGCTTCACTGTTGGGACTGTATTGGACAGGTGATGAGCAGTGCCTGGTTTTCTCCACACATACCGCTTAGAATTAAGGCCAAAAAGTTCTATCTTGGTCTCATCAGGCCAGAGAATCTTATTTCTCAGCATCTTGGAGTCCTTCAGGTGTTTTTTAGCAAACTCCATGCGGGCTTTCATCTGACTTGCACTGAGGAGAGGCTTCCGTCGGGCCACTCTGCCATAAAGCCCCGACTGGTGGAGGGCTGCAGTGATGGTTGACTTTCTACAACTTTCTCCCATCTCCCGACTGCATCTCTGGAGCTCAGCCACAGTGATCTTTGGGTTCTTCTTTACCTCTCTCACCAAGGCTCTTCTCCCCCGATAGCTCAGTTTGGCCAGACGGCCAGCTCTAGGAAGGGTTCTGGTCATCCCAAACGTCTTCCATTTAAGGATTATGGAGGCCACTGTACTCTTAGGAACCTTAAGTGCAGCAGAAATTTTTTGTAACCTTGGCCAGATCTGTGCCTTGCCACAATTCTGTCTCTGAGCTCTTCAGGCAGTTCCTTTGACCTCATGATTCTCATTTGCTCTGACATGCACTGTGAGCTGTAAGGTCTTATATAGACAGGTGTGTGGCTTTCCTAATCAAGTCCAATCAGTATAATCAAACACAGCTGGACTCAAATGAAGGTGTAGAACCATCTCAAGGGTGATCAGAAGTAATGGACAGCACCTGAGTTAAATATATGAACTTAAATGATTTTAGCAAATGGCTGCAATATAACAAAGAGTGAAAAATTTAAGGGGGTCTGAATACTTTCCGTACCCACTGTATATATTTTTTAATCATTCTTAGTTTTGTTTTATTTTAGTTTAAGTTTTAGCAATTTGTTGTCATGTTGTTTTGTCTTTTTTTCCTGTGAGCTTTTTTTTNTTAGTTTTAAAAATAATTATGGCCCGAGCACCGGTGGTGTGAGGACCTTATTGTAATTGCTCAGTCAGTTATTCTTCTTCTCCAAAATGAATCGCATTTTTGAGGCCCTAAACGTGCTCAAAAACTCATGAAACTTTGCACACGCGTCAGCATTGGTGAAAATTTACATCTGATATGGGTTTCAGAATTAGGTGTGGCAAAATGGCTCGATAGCCCCACCTACAAGATTTCAATAAAATGTCCTTTGCACTACGTTTCACGTACAGGTATGAAATTCGGTAGACAGATGTAACAGCACAATACCTACAAAAAAGTCACTGGGTGCAAAATCTGAAAACCCAACAGGAAGCGAGATATTTTGAATTTTTTTTGCAAAATCTTTGCAGTTTTTGCCATTTCCAGATGTTGTACTTTAACAAACTCCTAGAGATTTTATCAGGTAAACATCATATTTGGTCAGTCTAATCTAAAGGCCTTTGCGATGTTAAATTGTGAATATCTTGAGTTTTCACTGAAGACCGTTACAGTCATAGCGCCACCTGTGGGCAACAGGAAATGTCATGTTTTACACTGTGATTAACTCCTCATAAAGATTTAATCAGATCAACATCATATGTTGTCAGTTTAATCTTAAGGCCTTAGCGATGTTAAATTGCGATGATCTTGGGTTTTCGTTGAACGGTGTGCCTGTGGCGGCCTGACAAACATCAGTCTGATGTTTCACCATGAAAAAGGAAGCTGTTGTAACTTAGGCATACAATGTCCGATCTGCCCCAAACTTTAAACTTCAAATTTCTCCTGTATTTGCTTACATGCATGTCACCCACTATTCACTGTTTTCCTAAGGCCCTGTGGCGGTGGCCCCGGGTGCGAGGGCCCTTTTGCCGCTGCTTGCAGCTTTATTTTATTATTGCAACTTAAACTTATTAATTTCAGTTAGTTGCCAAGGCAACATTTGACAATTTTAAGTTCACGTTTTCCAGTTTTATATTTTTTTCAGCTTTATTTCAGTTAACAAAACAGTTTTTAATAGTTTTACTTTTAACAATAACAACATTTTGGCCCAAACTTGTGTGATTTTTCTTTGGTGAACTTGCTCTTTTCAGTATATCAAAAACATACAAAAAACCCCTTGTCAGGATCTAAAAGCAACAAAAAAGCTCTATAAAATACCATAAATTTAGTTATTTCATCTTCTAAGACTTTCAATGCAATACAATGAGAAACAGCCATTATTCACAGAAAATCTACTTTACAAACTGCACAAGAACCATGTAAAGCTATCATGTGGCTTCATAAGACTTGTAATGTAGCGTACAAGTTGTATGACTACTTTATTGGTGTTTTTTGCTCTTTTTTAGAGCTTGGCCATTCATGGTCACAATATGCTTTCATTTTATAGAAAAGAACATTCTTCTAAACATCTTCTGTGTTCCAGCAGAAAGTCACTCATGGTTTTGGAACATGTGCGAGGCTGGATTATGGATAGAGCCATTGGGCCTAACGCCCCAGGACCTCGGACTGCCAGGGGCCTCCAAAGCCTCAGGCTGCGCACCCCAATACTGCCAAAGTAAGCTGAACACCAGGGTCCTTAGCGCAAGGCCAGCAGACATTTCCTCATTTCGGTTGAATATAAAATGAGCTGAGTAGCATGTGCCAAACACATCTCAGCTCATTGTCACTTATGTCTATAGAGTTTATTTTTTCTTTTTGTACATATATGTGTGGCCATGCATATCACACTATAGATCTTTTCAAAATGGTTCTAAGTTAGGATGGGAATTCAATATGCTACTTTTATGATGTATTTAAAAAAATAATAAATACTTGTAATGCATACTCTATTCAGTGCCTGATTAGAAATCTAAAAAAATTGCTTTATGATGTCCTGGTTATATGCCAGTTAATGTCTTTTACATTTTTACTTGCACTGCCGTTCACAAATTTGGTATCGGTGAGGTTTTTTTTAATGTTTTTGAAGTCTCTTATTCTCACCAAGGCCGCATTTATTTGATCCAAAATACAGTAAAACCAATAATATTGTAAAATATTATTACAATTTAAAATAACTGTTTTCTATTTGAATATATTTTAAAATGTTATGTATTCCTGTAACAGAAAAGTTGAATTTTCAGCATCATTCCTACAGTCTTCAGTGTCACATGAGCCTTCAGAAATCATTCTAATATGCAGATTTGTGATTATCAATGTTGAAAACATTTGTGCTGCTTAATAAATTGTGGAAACAGTGATACTTTTTTTTTCTTTTTTCAAAAGTTCAAAGGAAAAGCATTTATTTTAAACAGAAATCTTTTGTATGTGTATAAAGACATTATACACGTCTTTACTGTCACATTTAATCAATTTAATGCATCTTTGGTGACCCCAAACCTTTAAACGGTGTACAGAAGTGTAACTGAAGCTATAGATTGTGAAATTAATCACTTTTTCGTCTTTGTGTTTTTTTTGTTAGCTTCTGTTTTGCTAGATGGCCACTCAGCATACTAGCTTAGTCAATTAGCCTTCTGGCCTATTTAATAACCAATGCAAATTTTTATACAGGTAGTTTTTTTGTTTGATCAGGCATTACAAATGGCTACCCATATGGGCTCCAAGGCATACTCGATTGTTCATGACACGCCCTGAACATGAGTGTAAGTAAATTAAATTTTGTGTGGACTTTTAAGATTTGGATTGAACATCTGAATTGCAGAGATAGTGTGCGTAAGATCTCAAATGTATTCGCCTAACCCATAAGATCATTTAACGGTTAGGGCAGATGTGCCCGTGATAGTTTGACAGTAGTAGACCTAATCCAAAATCTCGCACTTTATTTAGAAGAGGTCCTCTATTCAGTGTGCCGGTATTACACTTCATAAATAACTATGCGTCCTTCCCGTGACACATTTATTTGTTTAAATTTGTATGATACATAATGTGGAAACAGTGTTTGTAATGAACTGCCTTTTGATAAATTTTAATTAAATCCCATTAAACCCGGCGCTTTGTCGCATGTGTAAAAGGCGGCTGACAGTAGTTAATTAGCCTGTTTAAGCGCAGCTCGCTTTTATAATGCATTTTGCTTTGTCATCATCCCGCTTTTTCCTATAATTAGGCGTGACAGAGCGAGAGGCACGACGTGAGGGCCGGGAAGCGTGAGCACTAGATGGAGACAGGTACGTGTGAGGATTGGAGAGGGGTTTTTTATATGGGCGCCGAGCGTTTACCTTACTGAGTACATACTACCACACTATGCATTATATTTCCTTCTCCAAGCATAACCCCCACCGCCTACCTAATCCTCCTGCACCCTGCTTCCCTCTCCTCTCTCCTTCCTTCATCCCTCCCTCCCTCCTTCCCTCCCTCCTTTCCCCCATCTTCCCCACGCCTACAAAAAATCTCATTTCCTCTCGCGCCCTCGAGCAATGTGTGCTGCGCTAATTGCGCTAAGGTGGAGCGGCGCTTTAGTCTGTGTTTGTGTGCAAAATGTATTATATTCGCTGTGTTGTTAATGTGTGTATTTGCGTGTGTCCGCAGCTAGGCATAGTTCCAGGGCTTCCTGTGCCACCTGGGCATCTTAAAGTCTGCCAGTCTGTCAGTAAGGGAGACCCAGCTGGACTGAGGGCTGTGAGGGTGTGTTGGTGGAATCGGTAATGAAGATTTAGAGCCAAGAACATTAGCCGTCTTGAGCCTCAGACCCACCCAAGAGCCCCCAGGGTGTTCAACCTTGAGCTTGTTGCCCTCTATGTGATCGTGTCTCCAATTGTTCATGGCGAGATACATTTGTGCGCATGTGGAGACTTGTTTTATTATTGCAAATGTTTATGTAGGTCCTTGAGTTTAATGTAAGAGAGATTTGATTGAATTTTTCTGATCTACAATCATCTAACACCTTCTCGTTAATCAGAGACATGTGTGCTTAATAAAGGTATGCAGTGTGGTTACTGTGGAAGGTGTGAAGGTGCTCTTTGTATAGACCTTAGTCAGGGTAATGCAAATTCTTGACAAAATTTCGATAAAGCTATTTTGGAAGTTGTGAGTTTTTTAACCTTAGGATCTTTATACAGTAAATGCCATTGTAAAGACTTTAAAATTCGGCTTCCACATAATACAGTACTACTTTTTTAAAACCTTGGTTTTCCAAAAAGAAAAATATTTGAGTAAGCGAATTCATTCATTTAACTTAAAATTATCATGTAATCTCAACTTAAATATTTCTAGTAGTGGAAACTTTGCTAGCTTTAACTATACTTTGCTAATTGGTAACATAGCATAGCATATCACTTGCTGACTGAGTACAGGAATATAAAACATTTAACACACGTCTGTTGTTAAAATAAAGCTCATGCTCCACTCGTCACCATTGTAACCCTACAAAAAATCTACATAACAGAAACTCTTCTAAACTAGCATAACAAAACATTAAACACTATTAAATCTTCCACTTAACATTAATCTTGCACCAAAACATTTATAACACTTAATTTTAGCATTTACTCTCACTTTTGAGTGTCATGGCAAAGCATGCTGGGAAATGGAAATCCCAGCCCAGTTTCAGTTTGCCTAAATCAAAAGAAACAAGTTCATAAATCTCAAAACAATGAAACAATTCCAATTGCTTAAAATGTTTTGTGAACTCAAAAGAACAAGAAAGTTCTAAATACTCATAAGTAAATTTCATTGAACTAATTTGTTTTATTTGAGTTGGCTCTACTCAAACCAATTAATTGATTGTGTTAGATCAAGACCATTTCATTTCCCAGAATGCATTGCATGTTGCATGTAATGGGGGTATGCGCAACAAACTTCTGTATTCTGTAAAACCGGTCACATCACTTCCGGTTCAGGTCTTTTGTATGTGCTTTGTTAAATATAGAGCCTTTTTTAATTCAAGATACCTTTAAAGGAGCAAGCAAAGATGAGCATAACAGATGTCCATCTCATATTTAAATCGAATAAAACGACAACAATAAAAAGAACTAGCTAGGTTAGCTGATTACCTTAAAGTTCATAGATATCGCTGTCAGGTCATACTGCTTTTAACACTTTCCCTGACAGTGGATGCAATGAGACCTGTTTTCCTGTTTGTTCAGGTCATGTTCAGCATAAAGTCTATTGCATTTAGTAATTACATGAAGTAATTTCATCTGTAAATTAAATTGTTGCACTTTTTGCTGAATGTCAGTTATTCAGCTGTCCGGCTAGAGTAGTGCTTTTCCAAACAGCCTCTGTTTTTAAAAAATCTTCTGAATTAAGTCCAGAAATCAACTTATATTTTAAAGGCAGCCTGGAACTCCAGGGTAGGGTTGCACCAGCCATTCATAAGTTCTTACTTAAATTGAAACGTAAAATCCACACTAGAGGCTTAGTAACTACTAACTAGTTTGTAACTAACTCTGTACTCTGTTGCAACATTTGTTCTTAAGGCAGAATATAGCTAGTAGTAGGTTGTAAGCTCTCCATAAAGTAATGCGCAGTCGCGTAATATGACGTTTCCCCGGAGTGATACAATAACAGCCTTCAGATACGTTAACAGAAGTTGTTTAAATGCAGTGAATTTCAGTTTCTTTCATTCTAACTTCCTTTGCCTAAAAATATGTTTCCATTAAATACAATATGACTTAATCATGAATAACATAATAAGGTGTTTTTATATGTAAATAACATTCAGAAACTGTATTTGAAGCTAAAGGATCAATAAATAAATACTGATACAAAAAAACCCCATAAGAAATGATATTTATTTATTATAACTGTTTTTTTTTTTGACATGCACAATATGGACCAATGTGCACAGAGACGCACTGTTTAGGATGGGTTCGTGTTGAAGAGCTGCTAACAAAGTAAGTGTACTCTCTCTTTTAAAATGTAAATGAGTGGAAATGTTAGCAGTATCATAAATGTCTAAAGGATTGAAGTTTGTTGGGTAAAATATAAGCTTATTGATGCAGTTCAGTCAGTCTGCTTATTTATTCCAACCATTACTCCTGATCAGAGGTGTCCGTAAACATTTAGTTTATACACAGTTAGGCTTCAATTAAGTTTAATGGTGCAACGCAAAAATATTAGTAGTGCGTAAGTTGTAACTTAGTGCCCATTTACGTCAAAACTAGGCTAAGTTGTAACTTACGCACAGCTGGTGCAACCGGCCCCAGGAGGATTGTAATGCTTCAGCTGGTCTGATGAAAGATTCTTGATGTTGTAGATAGCATGATATGTACCCATGCTGCATGAATACTGTTGTCTATCCTGTTTACAGGGCTGTGTGTTTGTATGTGTGTGTGCAGATACTAGGAGATCAAGGTAGTCTGGAGACACAATCTTCCCTAGAGACTGATTAGTAAACCCACCAAATGCCATTAGGGCAAAATGAATCCGACCACAATCCCTGTAATGTGTAATAAAGTGAATGAAGTGTAATGTTATTACAGTACAAACCAGACCGTGATATTAGTGGTCTTGGACACACGCACATACACACGTCAGAACGTAATAGGCTCTCTATTCACATACTCTTTCTTTTATAGAGGACAATATAAAAGTAGTGACTAATGGTAATATTTCTGAGTTATGGTATTGGACACCGTGGACTGGGTGAGATGACGTTATGTCATATATGTGTGGTTGAAGACTAAACCAAAGCATTAAACCACGAAAAGAGGCCCATGTGACCTTTTGTCTGGCTGTAATAGACCACAATTTTTCCATAATATTAGCAATCAAGACTCGAATAGCTTGGCTTATTCTGCAAAGATATGAAACTTGGTAGTCATAAATATTCTGTGCTATTGTACGCGAATACAATTGTGAACAATGACAATAATTCAGATTTCCCTTGCTGAGTGGAGCTGACTGTTGGGTGTGATTGCAGGAAACAAAGATTTATTTCTTTAACGTCACATATCAATGTTACGTCCCTGCGACGTACTGTCACCGCACCCCTCACACATGCATTTAATTACCTACTAAATGAATAATTCATAGTTGAGCCTCAGGGCAGTAGATAATTATAACTATGAGGGTTATTCTGTTTATTTTGCTCTTTATTGTTGTTAAGATGTCAATTCCTCTCACTGCATTTCATGCATTTGAGGAGAAAAAGTCATGCTCAGTTTTTAACCCAAGAAGATAAGGAGCAGGGTTCGCAGGGTAAAAAAGACCATAAGGGGATGATTTGCCTCTCACACTTTATTTTCAGAATTAAACTGATGTAAATAGACAGATCATGAAAACGAGAAGAGATTTTATGCGCAGGTTCTTAATTAGTTCCCTTGTTCCCTTTAACACAGAGATTAGTTGGGGTATTTTCATGTCAGAGCTGCAATATTCAGCTGCAAGTATTCAATACCATTGATTAAATAATATATACAATATATAATATATACAATATTTTTATGGATATTTTAATATAAAATTTTATATATATAAGGT
>RJVU01042551.1:2309586-2360799 GCA_003731715.1 Anabarilius grahami
ATATATAATATCCATAAAAATGTGTTATATATTATATAATGTTTTTATAATTTTATATATGTGACCTCTGCTTTGGGCTGATGCATAACCTAGCAGTAATGGCTTGATAAATCATTTTGATTGGCTTACATAAAGCATAGACATGTCACTGATTTGTTGATAAATCTGTCTGTTTCTGGCTGTCATATATCATGTGTATATGTCCATTAGATCATGCCAGCTGGGACCAGGGCAGAGAAAGACGATGGGTGATGTTAGCTGTGGGCTTTTAACAGGTGTTCAATATCTGATTGATGGCTTAAGTAGTTGTTATGACTCCATGAGTGACCTTAGAGACCTTAGAGGAACTGGTAAAGCTGGGGAAAAAAAACCCTCATCGTCCTCTTCACCACGACTAACTATTGATTAGTGGTTTTTACGTCTGCTGATCAATGGAGCAAGACTGCTCTATATCTCATTTAAACAAGATGTCAATCAGTCTTGATCTATTGGCTGACAGGGGGTGCAAGAGGGGATTTTTCCTGTCCGTGAGGCCTTGTGGCCAGAGTGGGAGCGGAGAGTGACAGGCATAGATGTTGTGGGTGTTAGGCTTGTCCAATCTAAACAGGAGCAGCATGTCGGACATGGAGCCGTCCACCTACACACATATATACTGCCACTTAACGACAACATTCCACCAATCAGCGTGTCAACGAGCTCTATTGCAGCCCAACGGTCTTTAACATGTCTGGGCCTGACCGCAACCTACGCAGCTGTCCGTCAAGAACCAAGGCCCCGCCTCCGTTCGCCCACTGTTTATAGAGCGGCAAAATGCAGTCTGAAGTGTGGCGCTATGCGGGGGGCATATGTTTGCATAGAGTCACCCACTGCAACAGGGCCTGATGCATGCTGGGAGAATGTGGGCGTGGGAATGAAAGGCAGACGTGTCTGGCAGGGTAGACTGAACGCAAGACGGTTTGAAGGAAAGACAGGGAAGACTCAGTAGAACAGAGGAAAGCAAGTTATGGCTTGAAGTGTATTGCTGAGACACATGATGTTTATTTAAAGCAAGAATGCAAAAATGAAGAGATGTACAGAACTGCTCTGTTTAGAACTGGCACTTCATGCTTCTCGCAAAGCCAGATTTTTAACTGTTGGCATAAAGTTTGGTCCAATTTTTAGTTTATTCTGGCCAAGTAGCACCCACAGTCTGTTTTTTCCCCTTTTATCCAATTTTCCATTAGCGACTTACCCAAGTGCTGTTTTTTTTTTTTTTTCATTTTGACAAACTCAATTGGAGATATTTTTAATAATATCCTGGCTCTTCCCAGCTTTATAATGGTAGTGAACTTTCTGAAGCGAAGCGAAGGGTTTTTGTAAGAAAAATATCCATATTTAAAACTTTATAAACTAAAATAACTAGTTTTCGGCAAACGACGTACAAATACTGCACAAGTCGACTTGCGCCACAAGAGTAACCCCTGACGCGTTGTATGACGGTGGATGTAGGAGTATCGTAAGCTTAGAAGCCTCTCGCGGTTTAAACAAATAGGGCTGGGCAACAAATTCAAGCTCATCTTCTCCGACATTTCTCTTTAAAAATTCTCGGTTTAGACTTCTAATTCCTGACCGGTGTTGTGTTTTGCTCTCTCCTCTGTGCTTCCGCGTTCGTCATTATGTCATGCATCAGGTCAGATGTTACTCTTCCGCCGCAAATCGATGAGTACGGCCGTCTGCCAGAAGCTAGTTATTATAGTTAATAAAGTTTTAAATATGGATATTTTTCTTACACTGCAAAAAATGCTGATCTTATCAATTTTTGTCTTGTTTCCAGTCCAAATATCTAAAAATTCTTAGATCAAGAAGCATTTTCTTGACAAGTAAAAATTATTTTCTTGTTTTTAGGAAAAATAAGTCAAAATTAAGAGTTTTTCCTTAAAACAAGCAAAATAATCTGCCAGTGGGGTAAGCAAAATAATCTTAATCCAAACTGAAAACAAGATTAAATATCTTATTTTTGGTTTGATATAAGATTATTTTGCTTGGAAAAACTCTTAATTTTGACTTATTTTTTCTGAAAACAAGAAAATTATTTTTACTAGAAAATGCTTCTTGATTTAAGAACTTTAAGATATTTTGACTAGAAGCAAGACAAAAAGACAAAGTAAAGTAAGAACAGCATTTTTTGCAGTGTACCCAACAGTAGTTTTTTAAATATATAATTCTGATTGTTTTCATCTGAAATAAGAAAGTCATATACACCTAGGATGGCTTGAAGGTGAGTAAATCTTGGTATAATTTTCCATTTTCAAACTATGCCTTTATCAACTTTTACTCTCTACTCAACTACATTTTTAAATAACTCTTTACTCACATTTGTGATGAGTAATGCAATTACTTGTTATATTTTGCATGGCACTTAACTTTTTCTGTTGCAGTTTGTTTCTGCTACAAAAGAAGCGATATCGTCATCTACAGGACATTGAAGGTATCTGGTGCGTTTTGCTCTTACTCACCCAAAATTGTCAACAAGGCTACTTTATGTGAATGTCAGTGCATTAGGAGGTAGTTGTGAATCGCAGGTGTTTCATAGATGAGGATATGACTGCAGCCGAAACCTGCACATCAAGTGTTAGTAGGCTTTGACTATTTAATTTTACTTAGGGATAGTTCACCCAAAAATTAAAATTGTCATCATTTACTCACCTTCAAGTTAGTTGTTCCAAACCCAAATTAGTTTCTTTCTTCTCTGGAACACAAAAGAAGATATTTTGAAGAATGTTGGTAACCAGACAGTTGACGGTAGCCATTGACTTCCATAATAGGAAAAAAAGTAATTAGCTACCGTCAACTGTCTAGTTACCAACATTCTTCAAAATATCTTCTTTCAGGTTGTGGCATGTGCATGATCGATATTTAAATGCCTCACAGATAGACAAACACACAAACATCACATCAAAAGATTTTTGTCAATACACCTCAGTTCCCTATACCAAGTGAAGTGCTCTTCATGTTTAAGGACACTGAACTCACGCAAGTAAAATTGCGCAGTGGTTGTTACCAGGGTAACAATGCCTTACCAAATAAAAGGAGAGCAGAACACACAAGTGCACAAGATCCACTGCTTCTTTCCATGGATCCTTGCATATGTTCATGTGTGTGTGTGTGTCTGTTGGGGGGAGGGGGCAAAGAAAGGTGCGGAGTGAGACGGTTGTAATCTGCCGAGACAACGGGTAACATTTTGTGCACTGCTGCCAGGAAGATTGCTGAAAAGGAGTAGCTGAGCCTCTAAATACACACTTAGGCTCTGCTTCAAAAACCTAGACAGCACTTTTGACATCATAGAACATTTGGTTTAAATACTTTTTTGAACATCATGGGTAGATTTGAAAGTTGATTTCAACTGTGGTTTTGGACATTATTTAAAGGGGCTATATTTAGAATTCAGAAACCCTTGTTATTAGCAACATTGGTGGCTGGTAAGTGAACTGCAGCCAGCAACTTACTACGATCTGGATATGTTTGCACCAGCTCTGAAATTCACCGGCATCATGTCGAAAGATGAGGTAGTTAAAATTACACTGCTATGATAGTTTGATCATAAAGTTAGCCTATATTTCAGACTATAGACTATATAGATCTGGCTATGTGAGACTGTAGTGTGAATTAATCCCATTTCTTTGCATGACACATTGACATTACAGTACTGAATAGCTCTTTTGGCATCCTGAATGTAGTATAATCATTTGTCATTGAACGGAAGAGAGGTTCCCGGGGGCGTAAACATAATTCAGATTTTCCTGGCAAAAACATCCCAAGTCCTTCACATGAAAATTAGTCTACAGTTCTCTATAGAAATCAACTTCATTACAAGCTGTTTATACGTTGGCAATAAAGCGATTAAAGGGTTAGTTCACTCAAAAATGAAAATAATGTCATTTATTTCTCACCCTCATGTCGTTCTACACCCGCAAGAAGCAGTGTTTTGAAATCGGCCATCACTAGATATTGTTAAGAAGTCCTTATTTTGTTTTTTTTTGCCGCACAAAAAAATATTCTCGTCCCTTTATAATATTAAGGTAGAACCACCGTACCAACATGAACTGATTTAAATATGTTTTTATTACCTTTATGGATCTTGAGAGAGGAAGTACCATTGCTGGCAATGCAAGCCTCACTGAGCCATCGGATTTCATCAAAAATATCTTAATTTGTGTTCCGAAGATCAACGAAGGTCTTACGGGTGTAGAACGACATGAAGGTGAGTAATAAATGACATTATTTTCATTTTTGGGTGAACTAACCCTTTAATACATGAAAATTCTTACATATAGCTCCTTTAAACAGTGTTTTTGGGTATATTTGTGAAGATCAGTTTTTTGTTGCATTTAACATTTTTGGACATCTTGGATACCTTTGAATTCAAACATTTTTGGACTTCTTTGTTACATACAAATTTATAACAATATATATTGTCTGTCATATCGATATTGGTCCGACAAGTGAAATATTTTGATTATATATGTTTATATATGTATTATATATATATTTTTGAACAATAGGTAGTTGTATTTTCCATTTACCCTTTTATAAGTGTAAATGGAAGGGTATTAAAATATTAATCACTATTAAATCTCCAATAATCAAAAAAACATAACACTTAATATTAGCATTTACTCTCCCTTTCGAGTGCCATGGGCAAAGCATGCTGGGAAATAGAAATCCCAGCCCAGTTAAACTTAAATGAGTTTCAGTTAAAGAAATGAGTTCATACAACTCAAAACGATGAAACGGTTCAGTTTACTTAAAATATGTCAGTGCTGTGATCTCAAAAGAAAAAGAAAGTTCTAAATACTCATAACAGTTAATTTAACTGAACTGAACTAATTTGTTCAATTTAAGTTTGTCCTATTCAAAGCAATTAAGTATTTTGAGAACAGTGCATGTATCCTCAACACTGTAAAAAAATATTTTCATGATTTGTTATAACATTTTTTCTTTTGTCATATCAACTTAGATAATTAATGTTGTTCAGATAACACAATATTTTGAGTTTCTTTTGATTAAACCAATCACCTTCATTGAATTAACTCAAATTTTTAATTTCAGTGAACTCAAAATTTTAAGGCAACCAGGTAACTTAATTTTTATAACAATTCTTTTTTACAGTGCAACAAGACCCGTGTTTCTTTGTGAATTTGTTTTGTTCGGAACGATTTAGAAGTCTGGTAGTGTGTGATCCTCAGTCGTTTAGTGTATGACGCCCAGTTTTTCTCTGTAACCATTTACAAAGTCGGCAAGTGATGCCTAGTGTTTTAAAAATCAGTTCAGATTTTTTTAAAAAGTTGCGTAGTGTATTCCACCTTAATATTGACTGCCATTGATAATCGGAGTATAGTCCACACGACTGCGTGGCTTTCATTTTTCTGTGCCAGTGAAACAAACGTTTGATAAACAAGTGAATAAATTAAAAGGGGGGAGTAGGGGAAGGGATGACATGTTTTTCATCAGAAAAATTTAATTTCTCACTTGATCACACACGACAGAGAGTGAGTGGTGTGTTTGTGAACGTACGTCTTCTCTCAATTTTTCTGTGTGTGCGTGTGCGAGCACCTGTGAGAGTGTGTGTGAGGGATTATTATCTGTGTTGTCTTTGAAGCATTCATCCTTGAATTTGCGTGCATTAAAAATATTTCTTTCCTCCATTTTCTTCTGCCTTTGTCTCTTTTTTTAACCATCTCTTTACTTTCTCTCATGCTCGTCTTTTCTGCATCTCCTTCAAACATTCGCTCTTTCATGTTAATATATACACACACTCTCTTCTGCAGATTTGAGCTTCTATACTGTGTGTACAGGCCTTATTGACTAACCATTGGAGGAAAAAACTATATGAAGAGGAACTAAGGAAAAGATTTTTGCTCTGCCTCAATGTGACAATTGCTCTCTTTCTCTCTCGCTCTCTCTCTCAGTCGTCCTCTGGGAGCGATGCCCCTGGCAGCAGGGTGGATCTCGTTTTAAAGGGCTTTAATTTTTAATTGAGCTCTATTCTCACCCCCCCATCTTCCCAGACACCCCCATCATTCCTCTCGTCTTCGCTCCAGGCTGGCTCTGAGGGCTACCAGATTTCACTCAGTCGTAATAAATAATTCTAATATCTACACACACTCACACACACACACAACGACAAACACACCCAGTTTTGGTTCTTTTTTCCCCTGGAAAAGCCCAGCTGTCAGTGTGGTGTGAGTGCAGTAGTTCAGATGGAGCTGCTCTTTCTCCTCTCAATAATAAAATATGCCTGTAAAATGTCATTCCCTCCCTTAAGAGCATGGCAGAGGAAACTGATCGATTCACATTAGTTGTTCAATTGACTTTGGCTTTAACCTCCCTGCCCGTTTGCTCTCTTTCTTTCACTCTCCTCTAGGTCTCTCTCTTCCTCTCTGTTACATTTTCGCTTATTTTAAGGAATGGTTCACCCAAAAAGAAATACTCAATCTTCATTTACTCGCACTTGTCCTAGATCTGTATGACTTTCTGAAAATGTTCCCCTCTGCCGCACCTATCAAAATGCATTTGCACATCCGTAAACATAGAGTCGGATACGTCACACATGAGAACCAAAGGTATTTGATGTCATGTCTGAGACGACACAGCAGTTATTAATTATTAAAAAAAAAAAAAAAAAACTTACAGGTGTCCACTAATAACTCTCCTGATCATTTACAAGTGGAAAATGGACTTTTTATTTCATACAGTTTTTGCTTTGTGACGAAAATATCCTTGAAATTTACTCAAATTACGTTTTTTAATACTTTTACTGAAATCACAAAAATAACAGACTTTGAAAGGACAAAATATATATTATTTAAATTTTTTAAATATATTAATTTTTTATTATATTTATTATTTTTATTAATATATTTTTAATATTTATGTGTAGGTTGTGTATGTTTGCATTTTATTGATTTAAAATGTGTTTATTTTATTTAAACAAAGTGATCACTCCTTTTCTGTTCCATATTAATTTTCAGTTTAAAGTGAATGATCTGCATTGGTTTAAATAAGACACATTATTTTCTCCCTTTCAAACATTGTCCTTCCAAATCTGCGCATAGCTCATTTTCATTTTTGGGTGAACTCTTCTTGTAAAGGTCTTACTTTTTCAACAGATATTTTTTGTCCTGTCAGAGTCTGTTTGTTTCTCATGATTCATTCGCAGTGGTTTCCTGTCCTTTCCTCTTTGTTCTCTGCCCTTCTGTCCCCTTCTTAAAGACAGTACATAGCTCTCTCTTTCTCTTTCACTCTCTTGTTCCTTCTCTCCTGTGGCGATTTGATTTGATCTTGCTGCCAGTTCCAATTCGCACCTTCTTTACAGTGATTGCCGTCATTAAGTCCCTTTTTAGTTTTTTTTCATGCCTTTCTGCGGAAGCACACACAAACTCGCACACGCTTTATCATTGTGCCATTCGCCGCTTTTAAAAGCACCCCACTTTTCCAGCTTAGCTTCTTTTTATCTGGTTAAAAACGTTTAGGCCAGCAAGATTCCAGCTTGATGCCTTACATTAAGCAAACGTTTGTCCGGTCTGCAATTGTTACCTTATCTCCACTAACGCTGCAGGCACCTGGCTATCTTCAGCATTGTATCGACGCTGAATCAACGTAACGGCATCGTTCAAAGCCGACGCGCTTATCTGAGCAGCCTGTTTTTTCAGATGGGATCCCAATTTGGACTCTTGTAGTGGAGAAGAGAGTAACAGACGGGTGAGGATGTGTGTGTGTGTGTGTGTGTGTGCGCACAGGGGGAAGGTGGAGAGGGAGGTCACAGGTCATTGTAAGAGAAACTGATGGCATAAGGTCATGGGGGGGAGGTTTGTTGAGGTTAAAGGGGGGTTTGGTTAGTTGGGGTTTAGGGGTTAAGCCTCTATAGGATTGAGTCTAAAGTTAATATCCAGGCGGCCCACCAGCCCAAGTCCAAGCAAAAACCACTGTCGCCCCAGTCTATGAATCAACAACAGGTCCTTTGACTCCAATCCCACAGCTAAAGCATATGTGAGTGTGTGTGTCTTCAGATTAAAACCCCAGCTGGGAGTTTCCCACTTCATTTTATATCCTTTTAAAAAAATCTGTTGTTCCATTCCCGTAAGGAGACATGCCGCAGCACGATCCTGTCACCGATGTCAGTGCCATTCTGTGGGTATTTCTGTCCGGATGGCGCTGTTTGCCAGCCTCTGCGGTTGTACCCTTGATGTCACACCTCCTTGTTAGACGCACACACGCCCTCATATGCGGCTCTTTTAAAACAGGAAGCCGGGGCACCACATTTCACACACTGTGATGTAGAGCACATGGCAACATTTATCTTAAACCTTCATTTCTGTCTAATTAACAAAAACGAGATTTACAACCGGCTTAATTTAAACCACCGTTACACATGCTACGCACATGTGCATTTATCTGCCGTTGCATGTATGCATTTGTGTGCGCTGCAAAGCGGAAGACAGACATAAATTCTCACCGGTGTCACTGCAGTCGCATTTATTAAAGCTCACCGTTGAGCACGACTGTGTGTGTTTATGTGACTTTGAGGTCGTCGTTAGCTTCACGTCAGTTGTCTTTTTCTTTTATTGGTGATCTTATGTATTTGTTTTCATGGGGCACCATTGGTGATCCTGGCTCACTTGTTGCAGATCAGACATGACCCCCCCCCAACTACTAAACTACTTTTTAGGGACTTAGTAATTCATTTCACAGAACTGTGTCCTAACCATCAGCAACACCACAAAATCATAAGCAACAATACTTTGTCTGTCTACCAGAATGTGAAAATTCTGTGTGACGAGATGCAATCAGTCATAAATTGCAGTCAATCAGAAGAGAATGTAGATGAGTTGCTTGCTATTTGTTTGCACAATCCTTGTATTTTCATGACTTTCATGTTGCTTCCTTAGACAGAGTACTTTTTGGGGTTTTTCTTGTAAAACTTGAGTGATTTAATATATATTTATCTAATGTTTCTCAACTCCCATAGTCTCTCTCTGTCCATATTTGTTGTACTTTGGTCCAGTGAGATTTAAGATCTGTGGAAGAGCAAATCAACCAACTAAATTCCAACATGTGAATGGCAATAAACCTTAATTTTCCAATATGCAAACAAATTTTGGGGACTTTAATTAATTTAAAAAATCCACTTGGCTCCAGAATCTGAGGAGTATGTGTATGACGCTTGTAGATGTGTGTGTGTGTACTTGTACAACTATCTTTGTCAGGGCTGGTTTGAGTTTTAGACCATCAAAGTGAGGACAAATAGTAAAGTAAGGACATTTTGGTCGGTCCTCACTTTCTGAGACCCCTTTAAGGGCCTGTTTGAGGGTCAAGACATGGTTTTAGGATAAGGGTTGGGGTTAGGCACTTAGGGCCAGATATACTTACAGCGAGTGCCAGTGCAAACCCTCTTTTGGCTTTAAAAAAAAATACTGTCAGGATTTACTAAAGATATGCTGTGAAAATTTAGTGCTGAAAAGGCGTGGACACTTATTTTTGCAGCTGATCTTATTGCATATGCATTTGTTGGAGTTTCCCTTTCAGATGCAAAATTTATGGAAAGAGAGTATTTAAATGAATCATGCAAGGTGATTTACTAAGGTTTACGCTAGTAAATTTGCTGGTATTTGCGCCATTATTTACCACCCAAAAGAAGCGTGTCTTAAACCAGATGCTAATTTGCTCTGCTCTTGGTAGATTGCGTTGGTCATTATGGAAATGATCCAGCTGCGTCTGTGTTCTTTAATTTGGGTGTTGTCAGTAGATCACACGCTGAACTTTCCAATCCCATCGGGGGTGTTTTAGAATTGCGCTCTCACATTAATTTGCCTTGTTTAGTAAATCTGGCACTTAGTTGTGATGGGTAGGGTTAGGGTAAAGAGTTAGAGTTTGCAATGTGTCAATGAATGTCCTCACACCCCCCCTGAGTGTGTGTGTGTGTGCGCTTTTTTTTGACATATCAGGACACAAATGTGTATAATGACATGGGTATGACATAGGTATTACAAGGAGAGGGTGACTTATGAGGACATTACCCATGTCCCCACTTTTCAAAAGGCTTATAAATCATACAGAATGAGTTTTTGTGAGAAAGTAAAAGTGTGCACAGTTTCCTGTGATGGTTAGGTTTAGGGGTAGGGGTAATGTAGGGCGATAGAAAATACGGTTTGTACAGTATAAAAACCATTACGCCTATGGAATGTCCCCACAATTCACAAAACGAATGTGTGTGTGTGTGTGAGTGTGTGTGTGTGTGTTCTTGTTTATATTACATCGTGGGGACATTTGGGGACATAAAAACCTGAGATCACCTACATCGTGGGGACCAGCCAGCGGTCCCCACGAGGGAAATGGATTAATAAACATACTAAATTATGTTTTTTTGAAAATGTAAAAATGCAGAATGTTTCCTGTGATGGTTAGGTTTAGGGATAGGGGTAGTGTAGGGGGATAGAATATACAGTTTGTACAGTATAAAAACCATTACGCCTATGGAGAGTCCCCACTAAGATAGCAAAACAAACCAGTGTGTGTGTGTGTGTGTGTGAATTCTATACGTAATTCTCTTGAAGCTTGTCAGGCCTCATTATGGCAGGAGGAAAAAGCAATAACTGACATGAGCTCTAATCTCCCATAAGACCTTATCGGCCATATACCACCACACAATCTGTGGCCTTTAAAAATACTCACCTCTATAAAATGAAGGGACGAGGAGTTTGACTGACTGAGAGATAGAGAGAGAGAATGTGCGTTATGGGTTGAAAATCAAGGAAAGGAGGGAAAGAAAGATGGAGTGATAGAGTGAGACAGGAAGAGAGAGGAGAGGCGCGTGTGTGCTGACAGCTCCCGCAGTCTCTGTGGGGTTGGTGTCTCGTCCCTGACATTTGGAACAATATTGCGCTAGTATGAGTCTCCAACACACACACCCATCTCTCTCGCTCTGTCCTGCGGGTGTGTACGGGAGGTAGATTTTTTTTTCTCTATAAGCTATGGTTTGTTCTAAGAGGAAGAAAGAATGATATAATGCTATTTTTGTGCATTTCAGCAGGTATAATGCCTTCTCTTTTTCTCTCTAGGCAAACTCTGTTCTGTTGTGCTGTTTTATTGAGTGTTATGTCCATATGGATACAATATATGATGTGAAAATCACATGGGCAGGAAAAAGCAGTGACATACACACTTACACAGTGTGTGTTTTACTCATAAAATATTAAAAGGGACATTTGATTTCTATTGCAGCTAAACGCACTGAGGCGTTACTGTAAAAATGACTGATAGCAATACAATAGTTATATAAGCAAATGTTTTCTGAGGTTTATGCTTAAAGGAGATGTTAAAATAAATTCTCCTAGCACCGCTTAATATTTAGAGACAACTATATGTAAACATTCCTTGGTTTGATTCAGTTTAAACGATGAATCTGGAGTGTTTCTGGAAAACAATTGAAGAAAAAAAAGTGACTATTTTGCAATTTCGTTTAGGCCCTGTCCCAAATCACTCACTTGATGTGGATAATTTTGGGACAGTTAGTGACTTCACTGATAAAGAAATGACCAGTGGCTGAAGACAAAATGCAAAATATAGATCATAGTTCACTCCAAAATGAAAACTGTCATAATTTACATTCTGTCATGTTGTTCCAAACCTGTTTGATTTTGTTCCTTTTGTGGAACATAAAAGAAGATATTTTGAAGAATGTCTCCATGTCCCCTTTGTCTATAAATAAGAAATTCAATGGGGTCCAATATTGTTTGTACCCAAGTGTGCTTCAACATATCTTTTGTGTTCTGCCAAAGAAGAAAGTCAAAAAGGAAAAAGGTTTTTTTTTCATAAAATCCTCTTATATCATATGCAATTTCTGTGTTGATCTAAAATTTAGTTCGTTTTAACAATATGTAGATATATATAGTACAGAACAACCTGTAGAAGACCAAGAAGACTAAAACAGTAATTTTGCAATGATCTTTTCAAATGAAGTGTGCAGATTGTGAAAAGATTGTAAAAGCGGGCGCACACACAAACAGTTTGCTGTAGTGGAAAGATTTTCTTCTCTTTGTTCTTAAAGTGCTCTGTAGTCATCCAACACATAAAGCAGTGTAGCATTAACAGACCATGTGTCTGTGGGTGTGTAGCACGTTATTTAAGGGAAGTATGAGACATTTTGTACAATAACGATACGATGTGTTGTTTTTTATTGCTGTATTTATGATTTGGCTCTTTGTGCATGTGTAAGTGAGTCTGCCTGTTTGTATTTGGGGACAAGGATGCTGGAAAATGGTTCAGAATCTATAAATCCTGCTTTTTGGGGATGTCCTTAGAGGAAANGGGCGTGTTAGAGTGGGATTCTGTTAGGTGGTCCTCAGAAAAAAATTGGAAGATAAAGTGGTCCTTGGGCTGAAAAAGTTTGAGAAACACTGCTGTAGTGGAAAGATTTTCTTCTCTTTGTTCTTAAAGTGCTCTGTAGTCATCCAACACATAAAGCAGTGTAGCATTAACAGACCATGTGTCTGTGGGTGTGTAGCACGTTATTTAAGGGAAGTATGAGACATTTTGTACAATAACGATACGATGTGTTGTTTTTTATTGCTGTATTTATGATTTGGCTCTTTGTGCATGTGTAAGTGAGTCTGCCTGTTTGTATTTGGGGACAAGGATGCTGGAAAATGGTTCAGAATCTATAAATCCTGCTTTTTGGGGATGTCCTTAGAGGAAAAGGGGGGGTAGGTCAGGTTTTACCTACATTGTGGGCACCAAATCTCACAAGGATATTAAAATCTGAAATTGCCTACATTAAGCAAATAACATTAATATTAAATAGTGACTTAATGAAATGTAAAAATGCACAGGGTTTTTTGTTTAGGTTAAATTGTCCCCAACATCGTAGAAATGGGTGGGTGGGTGTTTTAGTCCTGGGTAAAATACTATTTGCTGCAAATGTCTATCCAAAAATAGCTTCATCAAGCTTTAAAAAGCACAATTTTTAAATGTCACTTTCTGCGTTTTAGGCAGAAACAATTAAGAAGTCCTGTCAAATCTAATTCCAGACCTTAAATTGAATGCATTTGTAACAGGTTTAATTATGCAGATATGTACCTGGAAACGGCGTTCTTCTAGTTTCACCACATTGTGGATGGAGAGAGCGAGTGAGTTTGTTCAGTTAGCTGAGTGTACTCAACTAATTACAGCTGTGAGCGTCACGGCACTAGAGCGCTAATATTATTCCACACAACTCTGTGTGTGTGTGTGTGTGTGTGTAGACATTAATTCATACAGACCCACTAAATGAGTCTGTTTAATTAACAGAATATGGAAGTACATGTTCACCAGAATGCAAAAGCCATCAATCACATACTAATGCACACGGAAAACACACTCACTTTCTCCAGCAGTATGGTTTCCATTAGGTTTGAATTTCGGTTTCAGGACTGAACACTACTGTGTGTGTGTGTGTGTTTATATTTTTGCGCATGTGCCCTGCAGCCAGTACGATCTCTGTGTGTGTGTGGACCGTGCGCATCCTACTCTACATGCTTTTGCTTCATAAAAACGCTGCTTAACTTTCTCGTTCTCCAGAATGAAAAGCAGCTGTGGAGACTTTCACTCATATACACATCTATTTCATTTTCGTTATTTTCTTACACACACAACCATGCCCTCTGCCAGCTGTTGTGTACCCACCCATGAAAGAATTACTTTGAATGTGGCAATAACAGTGTAAATGCTTGCATTTGTGCCCCAGAGCATGTGTTTGATATGTAGTAATGGTTTCTTTTGGGGTGTTTTTGTAGTGGGCAGTTCTTTTTCTCCCTCTGCTGTCAGAGAGCAGCGCTGCAGTCACCACTTGTTGCCTCAGCAGCTGATCCTGGGTCAGTTGTTAGCGATTATTTATATATTTCAGCATCGATCCGTCTCGCAGCCTGATGCCTCTCTAATCCTGCACTGATGAATGTGGTGATGCCTGTCGGGGGACACCAGATAAATCAGTGTGTGTGGCGATGCACGTACAGTACGAAACACACACTGATGTACAGCAGAGAGCTTGTCATAATTATGCTGCATCAATGGAAAGCCTGTTGGGTGAACATGAGGCTACACACGCACACACACACATGTGTCACACAGGCAAAAGATGCACTCAAGAAGATGAACACCATCCATCTATGTATCTTTTCATCTCATTCTCCCTCTTTCAGTGATGGCAAATGTATTCAGCCACTGTCCCATTTCCATTCATTGTTTCTGGGTTCGTCTCCGGAGATTCACAACCACCTTCTGTTGGAGAGCGAGGGAAACAGGGTCACTACAGATGGAGGGAGAGATGGAGATGAGGAGGAAAACGGGAAATGAGGAAGCAGGCAGTGAATAAAGTCAGAGGGATGATGGTAAATAAAAAAAGAAAGGCCTTGTTCAAAAACTGGAGTATTTGAGATAGATAACTCACAGTGTGTGTGAGTGACTTTTACAAGCGCTCCAGTTTTATGAGGCCTATCTAACGTCATGTGTCCTACTCTGCCAACACTTTGCTCTGTTGACTGTCAAGGTTACTGCCGTAAGACCACAAGATCGAGGTTAAGCAAACGCGTGCATGATGCTCTTTCATGCACACGTATAGCAATAATATCAGTATTTTCAGTAACAGTTGATGTTGTTGCTATAAATCTCAATGTCATCATGAAAAACACTAGTTGCTAAGTACGCAAATTACATCACTCAACTTTAAACATTTATGATGATTGCATTTGTGATGCAGTTTGATTCAAGAAAAAACCCTCAGTCTTGGATGAATATTTGTGGATTGTGTGTGTGTGTGTTATATGCATGTACAGTTTTATAACATTATAAATAAGTAAATATATCTATATTTATTTAGTTTTTTTTTTTTAAAGATTGGTTAATTTTTTACATTATTTATGTATAATGTATAATATATATATATATAACACACACACATTATATAATTATAAATATAATTAAAGGTGCTCTAAGCGATGTCACGCATTTTTAGGCCAAAACATTTTTTTGTCACATACAGCAAACTTCTCCTCACTATCCGCTAGCTGCCTGTCCCCTGAACACACTGTAAAAAAACGCGGTCTCTGTAGTCGCCACAAGCTCCGAAAACGGCAATAAAAACAAACTGGTGCAGCCTGGACCACTTAACATAATAAACATGCTCCAGCCAATAACCGACAAGAATGATTTTAAATGCGCGTTCATGACTGTTTCAGGAAGCACGGAGGGGAGGGTGAGGAGGAGGAGGAGGAGGAGGAGGAGGAGGAGGAGGGAGGGTCGGTCTAGCTAGCCTCTGTTTTGTTTGACAACACTTCGAACGTCAGCAGGAAGTTACTCCACCCAGGATCACTTTAATTATACTGAATTTAATTCATATCATTTACATTATTTATAGTATTTATTTACGAATTATTAGGTTATGAGTTAAGCCCCAAAGACCCCTATTGAAATCGTTAGTTTTCTTATTATTATTCTTCGCAATGATTTGGTATATTGACACCAAACTTGCTATATATCATTACAGGCATGACTTGGGGGTACATACACAGTATCGTCACAGCGCCACCTACTGGTGCCGAGATATAACTTAAAACTTTTGAATGCCTTGTCCCCAATCATGAGGATGGTCACTGTTCTTTTCACACTTCATGACTATCTTGGCCAGCATTCAGTCGCTGCTGTGTTCACACTGCACGATGGATCGGCGACAGAAGGTTTTAACACTGCATGACTTTACAATAGGAAGAATCGCCGACAACTCTGTCTGGCACGCAAACTACGTTTCACGACCAAACACACGCGAGATATGACAAGGAAACAACGCGATATCACGCGTACAAGACCGGAGTTCTCACGTGAGACTGGGATTATTATTAAAAATGGTAGCCCGCAAGAAGCTTGCAATACGAATTGCCTGTGCGCTGATTTGCAGCGAAAACAAGAAAAAGAAAAGAAGAATATGGAGGAGGAAATGGTTGGGGAAACGCGAGGAACAAGGATTGTGTGTTCTGCAACGAGAGTTGGAGGTAAATAGATAACTATAACTCCTCCCCGAACTCCCCACTGCTCTGTATCTTGCTCCCTCATTGGCTGTCAGTCATTGCCGATGTAGTTTTCAGTCAGAACACTTTTCACACAGCAGGATATTGAATCGCAGACAGGTCCAGATATTTAGCATGCCAAATATCTCACGGGCGTCGGCGACTCGTCGCGATTCTCTCAGATCGCGTCTTTGCTCACTCACACTGCGTGATTGTCACTCGCGTGAACGAGCACCAATTTGCCTGTGATTTCGGGCATTTGTCGGTGATTTCTCAACCTGTCGGCGAGCCAAAATCGGGGCTAAAATCGTGCTGTCTGAACTCGGCTTTAAGGCTGGTTCACACTGTGCGATTTTGGCCACGATTTGGTCGTCTGAGACAAATTTTGCAAATCCTAAAAGATTCCTATAATCCTAGCCTAAAATCTGTAGTCTTTGATCGCTAGTTTGACATGTTCACCGACAGCCGGTTAATGACCGTTGCGATCAAATTTTACCTCCGATGAGATTCTGTCAGAAGATTTGGTGCACAATCCTCCAGTGGGACTTCTCCTACGACGAAAGTCAAATTGTTTTTCAAGACAAGCCGTGTTTAAAATTAACGCTAGAGATGTCTTTTTTAGCCACCATTTCAGTCCCGCATGTAACGCAGCTCACAGTCATCGAACGTGTATGAGTTGATGAAGTAAAACTCCGGACAAGTTTTCATGCACGCGTCCGTTTTTAACGCGTCTTGACTGTCGTACAATCTGACATAAATAACAGCAGAAATCCCACAGTGTGACATGAGGATCATGTTCATACAGTCTGACAAGCAACAATCCTAAAGGACTGTTATAAATCGCACAGTGTGAACCAGCCATTAGATTCGTTGAGGCATGTCGAGTTGAACAATACCCAATTTTCTTTGGTCGGCCATTTTGGGCATTGGCCATTTTGAATCTTGTCATAAAATGCTGTGTTTTACGAATGCATGAACTCTGTATGATTAATCAAGGCCATGTTCTGAGAGGACCTGTACAGTTTTAGGTCAGCGCTCCCTAGTGGTCAAGAGATATAATGAAATTTATACAAATGCTTATAACATATGAAAAATTCAGCATATTGTCATTTAACTTACATCATTAGATTTGTTGGCTTATGCTGAGTCCGATACCAAATTTGCCGTATTCTACCATATTTACTGTCACCCATATTGAATTTTATTCAAAACCTACTTTTTTGAACTCCTCGTATAAAATTTGTCAGATTTGTGTGAAATTTGGTATGTAGCATCTGACACTTCTGACAAAAAGTTATTAAAAGATTTTTGATAGACAAAACCGTTGTTTTATACTGTGTCAACAAATTTGACTGCGAGCACGCCAAAATGAATATGCGGCTGTATCTTTGCAAACGTTTTTGGTACATGCCATCACAGGCATGACTTCAGGGTGCATGCAGAGTTTCGTCATAGCGCCACCTACTGCTCAAAAGTTATAAACCATGTTATTATGTTATAAGTGCTTTAACTGATGTAATTAATACAGCTTTATCCTTATGATCACAGATGTCCACAAATATTTCATTTTCTGCCCTTATTCGGCTTGACCCCATAATTGCTACCTGCAGCTATATTATTTTAATTGTTTTCATTACTTCTTTAAAAGTTTTTTTCCCATATCTCAGGAAATGTAAAGACCTGTTATGTTTCATGTAGATATTTACTTATTTTAGGAGAAAAAAAAACTTGTTTTAAGAAAAAAGATGACAATATTGTTGATATCTCATCTCTCCAGAGAAACGACTTTGCTAGGGTCTTTTTCATAGGAGAAAATTCTTAGAAGCAGAACACTCTCCATCTGCTCTTTCAATCTTATAGCTGTCTAGGAGAAACAATTGAGACACTGACGAGATCTCATTTGTGGTTATTCTTTCCTTTCACCAGAGACAAGTCCGATCCCTCACTGATTCACTCAGCGTAATGAGTCGTAACACTTGAATGTTTCTGTTTCAGGAACTGAAAAGGCCTGAATGGAAAAGTCACAATATAGCAGATAATGACACTACGGAAGGCGCCATAGTACGCTTTCTACCCATAATTCTTTCCCCCCTCCTCTTTAGGTTAGTCATTTGAAGAGGCGCAGGTGCTGTGCTGAGGGTCAAGGCGCTGATTCAATCTCAGCCCTCGAGAGAGAGCAAGAGAGAGAGAAGATGAGTGTGAGGAAACAGACAGGGAGAGCAAACGCTGCAGATGAAAAAGAGGTGGGAGGCTCACATCTCACAGGTGGAGAGCCGAAGACAGACAGACAGACAGACAGGAAGACAGGTACCATAAGGTGTTTATTTGGTTGCTAGAAGATGGTCGATATTCCCTTAGGACTCAAACTTTGTAAATAGCCCACTCCAGGGAAAGAAAGAGGAGTAGATATGGGCCCCATAGGGAACCCATGTATTTCAGCATATAGCACCCCGTCTCACACATGCAACACACTTATAATGAAGCTAAGATTGGATTTATGGTAGTCCATACTTTACCTCACACATACGGTATATAGGTGAGCAGACATCCATTCACACATATGTCGTTGTGGACATTACTGACCTGCGGCCCACTCACGTCTCCACACACTGTAATGGCGACTGATCTCTCTCTTTTTCCTCTCTCTCTCTCTTTCTGATGGTTTCAGGAGGCAGAACCCGCTGCGTGAACAGGCGGTATTACCATACAAATCAGCGAAGCATTTTCTCCACGTCTGCGCTACACGCACACTGACACACACTCTATCACACGCTGATTTCGAATTCAAACATCAGATGCAAACTCCATTCTGTTCTCCTGTAACTATGAAGGCCAGTTTGTATCATGATTATCACCACACATAGACAGGACATCACTGATGCGCACATAATACACAACACCAGAGACTGACAGATAGATGGAGAGAGAGAGCGATCATGTCTGCAGTAACTCAGTACATTATGAGAACGAATAAAATGAGATTTTTGAGGTCTGAAGAAAATGTGAGTGGTGCTTGTCCCCGAGTGTCATGGGTGTTTGCCACTGCCAGGGAGTTGCTGTGTGGTTGCTAGGGTGTTATGGTTTACATTTAATCATTCAGAAGACATTTTTGTCCAAAGCGACTTACAAATGAGGAGAACAATAGAAGCAGTTCAATCAACAAAAAACAATATGTCAGTGCTGTGACAAATCCCAGTTAGTCTAGCGCAGTACACGTAGCGAGGTGTTTTATTTATTTATATATATGAATACATATTGATGTTTAGAAATTTGATAGGGTTCAACAGTTCCCGCCCCCTTTTTCAGCAGTGCTGGTTCCGGAAGTATTTTTTCCATAGGGTTTTTAAAATAGTCTTCATTAAAGAGAAAATAAGCCATGAACCAAGCCAACCAGCTATGAGGTGAATCATAGCACTACAAACTTTGATTTGAAGCAAAAAGTCTTTGAAAATCAGAAAATGATATATATGTATGTGTATATATCTCGATTACATCATTTGCAGGACTTCATGGGAGTAGGCGGAACTAAAGAGTTATTTTGGCACGTGTTAATAGCTCTACCGCCGCCATGTTTTCAACACCTGGCCCCGCCTTAATGTACTGATTGACAGGGCGGGGTGGGGACATGATCATTATGCATTTCGTAGGGCAGAATTTACTTTTAAATAAATAGACAATTTTATGATGTAGGCCGAAAATGAGCTTCCCCTCTCTGACAGACCAGTAGCCGCCACTGCCTTCGAAATATTTTAATACTATAAAACATAGCTAAAACAATATCGCTCTGAGCGTGTGACTGTGATTCACGTGCATATTCAGTCAGTGTGTCCTTTCACGCCAAGTTCTGAGAGAGCTATTCAGTCCATTATAAATTCTGATTTTGGCCACCTCTGGAATGGATCAAACCATAGATATTAGCCTAACGTTACCTGATAAGTTCAAGTAAATACGCTGGAAATCCGCGCTCATTCAAGGATGTGCATTTATTTAATGTACGGAGAAGGCACGGGCACCTGCAGGATTTCACCTGAATGTTTTTTTAAATCTGAAAACAACGAAATTGTCGAACATCCATTTGCCGCATGTTCACAGAGGAAAACGGCTGCTTGTTCTCTTGATACTGTCTGTTTTACTGAGAAATCGCTTCAGGTGATTCATTAATAGAGAAGTCCAAACTAATGCAAGTGGATTCAGACCGTTTTGCAAAGGCGTTTTACCAATTCATAATTTAAAACACAATTTAAGCGTCAGAAAATATGCGAGCATTTCAGTTGCACAGTTGTTAAACTGAATATACGAAGCGAAGCAAGCTTTTTTCTTAAATATCCACAACACAAACAACAAATTGCTTGTCACTACAGCAACTGTACACTCTCTGAGTTGGCATGAGTGAGTGGAGGCGGGGCTAATTTGCATATTCATTGATCCGTGTATATTAAATGAGGCAAGGGTGTAGAGTTACATTCAAGCTATTTTAAGGCATGAAGAAATTTTTTTTCCCTTTAATTTTTTTTTTAAATATCTCATTTTGGTGATCAAATATGAGTTTTAAGGGATAAAATAATTGACTACAGGGGGACTTTAAGAAAAATAACAATTTGATGATCATCTTGCTACAATCATTTCTGTAATACATTTTCATTTTGCAACTTATAAAAAATTTAAATATATGTTTAAACTATATGTTAAAGCTAGTGTATGAAATAGCAAATGTAAATTATATTATTGAATTTTAATTATCATTTTGCTCCAAACGCTGTACATATGGTATGGAAAATGTAAATTTAATACAGAAATACATTGCCGTTTTACATATTGCATTGCATATTACATTTAAAATTGAATATTGCTACCTATATTCTTCCATAGGTTTTTGGTTAGTGTTCCAAATAGGAATGCGTTGAAATTTTGACCAAATATCTTGGCTGAAAATATAAACAGAAACTGCAACTTTAACAGATTGGCTAACAGATTTTTTTTTGGCATGGAGAATAATCATTTTTAATGTAAACAATGACTGATCATTCTACCTTTTAGTTTATATTATAATATTTTATATCCAGTTTTTCAGGTTTTCAGGTGATTTGATGAGACATGTCCCACTGATTTGTGATGAGATAACACATAATTTAAATACAATATAAATGTTTTAGAAAGAAACCATATGCTCACCAAGGCTGCATTTATTTAATCAAAATTACAGTAATATTGTGAAATATTTTTGTAATTTAAAATAACAATTTTCTATTTTAATATGTTTAAAGTGATGAGTTCCTGTGATAAACTTCCTGTAAAGCTGAATTTAAGCATTTAGTTTAAATGGATTTTTGTTTTTTTGTTTTTTGTAACAATGCAAAATTGTTTAGTGTCACTTTATTTTAAAGTGTCCTTTCAAAATAAAACAAAAAATGCTTAATTTAAGCCAGGAATTTTCCTTTTGGAGCTTCACAAGTTCAAAATCCTTATATCATCCACCATGCAAAATCTTACCATTTGCAAAAGTACTGTGGACTCCTCTCCTCAACAAGCTGCACAATTTAAGATGTTGTTTTTATCTGAGTTAGTAAATTCAATTTTGGGATCATGACAAATTTTGAGACGTTGTTTTGATATCTTCTAATACTCTAGGGTCTTTTTCTTTCCAACACCGCTAATAATAACAGAAAGAACCTTGTGACCTAGCTGAGACACAAAAATTAATGACAAAATCGAGACATTCATTAAAGGCTGGGGAAGATGGAGGGAATGGGGAAAAGAAAACAAACAAGACATCTGTCCGTCGCTCTCATTGTTTGCTGTGTCCAGTTTCTCACAGGTCACTATGCCCCTTTTCACAGCAGATGGGAGACGCACAGAGAGAGTGAGGAAGGAAGAAAAACAAGAAATGAAAACANTCACCGACAATCCCTGCCGGACCTGAGATTCGAACCCATGACCTTTGGGTTACAAGTCCGACTCTCTATCCATTAGGCCACGACTGCCCCAGAACAATAACAGAAAGAACCTTGTGACCTAGCTGAGACACAAAAATTAATGACAAAATCGAGACATTCATTAAAGGCTGGGGAAGATGGAGGGAATGGGGAAAAGAAAACAAACAAGACATCTGTCCGTCGCTCTCATTGTTTGCTGTGTCCAGTTTCTCACAGGTCACTATGCCCCTTTTCACAGCAGATGGGAGACGCACAGAGAGAGTGAGGAAGGAAGAAAAACAAGAAATGAAAACAGGAGGGAAGATTTATATCAGAACCCCACTGTAATGATTCTCCATCATTGCCACAGCAACTGGGTACCTGGCAACGGGATACACAATGGCGCGGTAACCTTGGCGACAGCGTGGTGAACTGTTTCTGTTTGAGATGGACAGGAGTGCTTCAGACGGCAGAGTAAAGGTGAAGTGTGTGTGTATGTGTGTGAGAGAGAATCAGTCTATTGACTTTATTAAACTCAATATATTAATTCATGAGACTGATATTATTATTGACACACACACACGCACACAGAGTCTCCATCTCTTTTTCATTCTCTCTTTCACACACACTCTGACACAATGTAGTTTGTTCAATAGTGCTTTATTGGCATAACTGTCAAAATGCAAAATGCCATAGAATGGCGGAGTATAATTAATGAACATGCATACAAACACACGGTGTGTTTAATATACACTGACAGGTGGATCTATTGCTCTTGTCAGTGAAGTTCTTCATAGACATACAGGCTTGATTAAAGGGCTTGTGTTGTAGAACAGCACAAACCAAGAACAAACACAGCTATATACAAATGAACATCTGTGTTTTATATATGTAATATGAGCAGTGTGTGTGTGTGAGTGAATGCTCACACAATGGTTTTTATGCAGGGATGTACCCTGCGGAACTAAAAGGTTTTACAGTGTATTGACAAGTTCATATAGAAGCACACAATCACAATCTCCTCCAGCACATTCTTCATATGGTCTATATGATGTCATGGTAGGTGGAGTCACTGCGGCTACACCCAATGAGTGGCAAGAAGACTGAGTAACAGCGTTGGTGTTTAGTTTGAATGCTGCGAAAAAAACGCACAAAACGCATCTAAAATAGGAAAGAGCTATGCAATTTGACTGCAGATTCAACAGAAAAACGGAGCTATCTTTTACAGATTGCTGATAGCTGCAGAAAAGAAAAGCAAATGAATCACTGCAATGCACAAAAACAACTGGACTCCTTGTGTTCTACAGAGGGTAAAATAATGGTTAGATAATGTTAGACAAACCCAGTTTTCTTTACAAAGCAAGTAGGTACATTCTCAGAAAAAAATGTGCAAATGTGTGTTGGTTGGTCAAAAGATCAGTTTGTTGGTCGACAGATAGATCGGTTGTTTGTTCCGTTGGTCGACAAATCGGTCGGTTGACAGATAAATCGGTTGGTCTGTCAGTTGGTCAACAAATAGATCGGTTGGTTGGTCCGTTGGCCGACAGATCGGTGGGTAGACAGATAGATCAGTCGGTTGGTCGACAGATAGATCGGTTGGTCGGTCGGTTGACAGAACGGTTGATCGATAGATCAGTTGGTCGGTCGGTCGATTAACAGATAGATCAGTTGGTCGGTCGACAGATAGATGGTCGACGGATGGATTGGTTGGTTGGTTGGTTGGTTGACAGATAAGTTAATCGGTCAGTCGACAGATAGAATGGTTGGTTGGTTGGTCGGTTGGTTGACAAATAGATTGAAACCATGTACATATAAATGTCAGAAAACCCGATTCCTGACCACATGTAAATGTCCATGGACCACTAGTTTTTTGGTAAGTTTTAAGGATCACTGTTGAGTCCAACTTGCTTTTTCAAGATGTAAAATAAGTCTCTGATGTCCCCAGAGTGTGTATGTGAAGTTTTAGCTCAAAATACCCCACAGATAATTTTTTATAGCATGTTAAAATTGCCACTTTTTGGGGTTGAGCAAAAATGTACCGTTTCAGCGTGGGCCCTTTAAATGCAAATGAGCTGCTGCGCTCAGCCTAAGAAGGCGGAGCTTCAAGAGCTGATTCTCCGGTTTCAGGAGTCAGTCAGGACGCACTATAATGTCAGAAACTGCGAATATATGCTGCATGGAGATAGAACAGGTATAGTTCAGTTAAATAACTTATTGTCTTCTTCCACTATATTAGTACAAGCCTGTTGTACCGGACCCCGTCCAACTGATGGCCAAAACATTACAAATGATTTTTATGATGTTTATTGTACTTCACACAAAAGATGAAGCGTCTGTTTTCACTCTAGAAAATCTCTGTAAGAGCTTAATAAAACAGCGCAGGTGTGCATTAAAATACTATCCATAACTCTCTCTCTCTCTTTCCCTTGCATTATCATCAACATACATAGCGAAGTACACAGAAACACTCGTTACAACTAACAGTAAACAAATATATAAAGACCTTATGCCTTTTCGGGTGGTGCTTAATAAACTGGTAAACTTTATAACCGTAAATCAACTCCGATGAACTGTAATAAAGTGCTCTCACCTGCCGTATCCAGTATCACTCGAGACTGTAAGCTGGATCACGAACAGTACAGATCTATCCTTGAGTAACAACTTTTTAGCACAACTTCTGTTTTGTATTGTCCCTTTGTATTGACATTCGTTCACAAAGCAGTCCGGTGGGAAATGATTTGCGCAGATATACGAATTTTGGTAGAGTTGAGGGAGCATTTTCTTCTAAAACAAAAGGAATCCACCTTGTCTTCATCTGCTCAGTTTTCGGGAGTAAATGGGAGAGCTATGAGGATTAATCCATCCAGCTACAGAACACCTAAAACGCTTGAGAAACATTCTCGTCAGTGCAGCAATGGCGGACTGTGTACAACTCGCTGTGAACTCGCTCAGGGCGGTTCTATGTTAAAACGGCAGTGTCTGTCAATGTTCGTGGGCGGGGCCTGTGGCTAATGTGACATCACATTGCCAGGAACCTGCAAACGGCTTGTTCTGAGACATTGCTTATGATTTATGGGGATTAAAAAAAAGCAGTGGTTGGATTTTTATCATTATAGGGTGGTTGTGTTCACACACTGCCAACGCACATTTAGCCAAAAAGTGAATTTTGCATAATAGGTCCCCTTTAATTTAAGAAAATAATTGTTTGTTTTACTCTCATTTTCACAGTTTACCCTATTAAATCCAGTCCTGTTGCAGGATGTTTTGTGACTCAGTCTGGCTGAGAGGGCGTCTGCAGGAAAGTGATGTCAATGCATACCCTCTATACTCGTTTTTGTTTATCTCTAAACTTGCCTCATGTCATTTGAATATTGTCCAAACAGACATAGGAAAGAAATTAGATCTCTTTAATATCTTGATTGTTTTGTCTTACACACCAAAGAGTCTCAGATTTTTCTAAGGAAAAAGACCCAGAGAATTTCAGATGTGGCTCCTCTAGTTTCAAAAGAAATCTCAACTATGTCTCAAACTGTGCTCAGGTTTGCCAAGACACTAAAGTCTACATTTGAAAAGTCAGAAGAATTATTAATATGATCTCAGACAAGACTGATGCTTTGGGTCGTATTGTTATAGCTCAGTATCCTTTCCCCCTCCTTCTTCTTTGGTAGAATTTTGGGAGAACATCTGAGATTAATTTGAGCTATGAAAGACTAAAGTCTGAGCATTCAGTTTTTCTTCTGCTCAACCCTGCTGAAAAACACAGAAACGCTTTATTTCGATGCCCCACTTTAGACATTCTATTAACTATAAGTAACTTTGCAACTACATGTCAACCAACTCTCATTAGAGTATTAGTAGACCATCCGCTTAATATCTGCTAACACTTTATTCTACTGACTACTTACAAGTAGCAAGTACATGTCAACATATTCTACTAACCCTATCCCCTTATTCTACTAAACAGTCTACTGATACTCAACTTAGATATGTGCAACATTACTTTTAGTCAACAGAATGTCTAAAGGGGACCATCAAAATTAATTGTAACCAAAAACAAACAGACCAGCAAACCAGCTTAGACTGGTTTAAGATATTTTTTTCAGCAGCAACACTAAATTCGGGACTGTAATGATTTAATCTTTGTGTAACAGTGCATGTATTTCATTGCTAAATCTATTTTATCTAGTACAGGGGTGCCCCGTCATGTTCATGGAGATTCATCCGAAATCACATACTTCCCTACTATATAGTAGGTGAAAAACAGAATGTGACAAAAGAAGTATGTCCGAATTCACAGTACTGATAAAAGAGTAGGCAAATGTACCCTGATGACCCACTACTTCCGGCGAGATTCTGAAGTGTACAGACACTTTACTATCACATGATGCCACGGGAGAGGATTTGTGAATGGCAGTGTAGTGACGCAACTGACACTGGTAGGTCACATGATAATGACAACATGGCGGATGTAGTACGTCCGAATTACATTCATACTACACACATTCATACTATTTAGAACATTGAAGTAATTACTTATTCAAAATAAGTACCTACTCAAGAGAGTATGCGCTTTCGGATGCAGCCTTCAGGTCCAACCCTGATCAAACACAACTGAACCAGCTAAATAAGATCTTTAGGAACACTTGATAATTACAGACAGGTTTTGGATCAGGGTTAAATCTGAACTCTGCAGGTAGGTAGATCTCCAGGAACAGGATTGGGGGACCCCTGGTCTAGTATAAAAGGTTAGACTGTGTTTGTGTATATCGTATACCTCACTCATATGTCTTTGAGTGAACGAGACTTTCACCTTCATCCTGGTACTTATTATCAAAGTGTGAGCTAGTAAAGCAGGTCATGACCGGAGACAAAGAGGAAATTAAAACACTGAGGTTCATATGAAGAGAGATGAAAGGGAGAACATGGAGAAAGATGATTAATTTCCATCTCTCTCTCTCTCTCATTCTTTTTCTCCAACTTGCTTTATTCTGTTTCAAAAGGCAGAAAGCAAAAGAGAGAAATTGAACGAAGCCTCTCCTCTTATAAACACGCAGCGCTGCAAGCCGTTTCCACGACAACATCTCACACATGTGGAGTGATGGAGGGTGGAGGGCGAGATGAAGAAGGGGAAGTGGAGGGGTGAAGAAAACAGCAAGTTCTCTTCGCTTTCTGTCTAGGGGTTTTGACGTTTGTTTGCATGCGTGTCTCTGAGATGTGTGTTTGTATAGTGTCCTCACTCTGTTTGTCTCAGTGTCAAGCCACACATGACATTTAGTTTCCCAAGTTTTCATCAGTACTCTCTCCGTCTGTAAACATCCTGATCTGGTCTCATTTCTTTCCAACCACAACAGTTTCCATGCACTGTTTCTTCATAAACACCTGTATGAATGTGTTGTGTGTTCATATTCCTAGCAAAGACGGCCCAGCCCTTTTTTCTTAAACTTGCTTTAATAATAATATTGCGTAAATGAATTGGAAGCGCCACAGATTATCAGGAATATCAGTTGTGATGATGGAACATTATGGCGCATTTCAAACACGTTTTCCTGATGTCTGATCCTGATCTCAAGAAACTAGTTATGACTGTAATGTGGTTATTGTGCTAATATTTACAGCTTTTAATAGAAAGTTTAAAAGAACATTTATTTGAAATCGATATTTTTGTAAACAATTTAAAGCTTGCTTGCTGAATAAATGAAATAATTTCTTTAAAAAAAATGTACTGACCGCAAACTTTGAAATGGTAGTGTGTACTCTATAATGAAATAAAGTTCCGTCATGAAACTCTAGATGGCAAAGGCTGATAGGTCCTTAACTCAATCTGTTTGCAATCACATCATTCACTATGGGGCACAGCTGATTGGTTCTTGCTGTATCTGTAGCCAATGAGATTGCGTGCAGAAACCATCCACCTGGGGAAAGGTTAACGCTACATCGCTGTCAGATTAAACGCCTTGAAACAGCGTAGCTATTTACCATTAACTAGCTGCTTCACTACTCTTACCTTGTACTAACTAGCATGCAAAAAAGCTAGCTAAAGTCAGCGAATAAAACACTGAAACAATGATGAACAAGTAACAATAATATTTGCAATAACATATCATTTTACTGAATAATTCAATAAATATAACTTAATTTATCTTTGTAAAGAAACCTCATTGCTTGACCATTGCTACTCTCTTCTGTCTCAGACGACATCGTCTATGTCCAGTGTCAGCCACCAAAGTTTCCTCTGTGCTTTGAAATGGAGGGGTGATCGGTAGGGCTGGGACAATACATTGATTCTCGATTCACGATTTGCGATACAATGAATCTGGATCGATCCTGATATTTACTCTCTTGAATCAATTCTGAGCCTAGTTTTTAACTGCACACTCAAATGCTCACTAAGAAGACTGCTGAACAGCGATTGTGCATTTGGCTGAGTCATGTAAGTGGTTAAATACATCTGCACCTCGGCTCAGAATGCTTTTTTGACACGAGACTAATGTAAACACAGCCCACTGTGAACACCCTTGTAATTCACTTCAGCCTTTTCGATCTTTATGAATGATTATTTTAGGTTTAAGTGGTGTGTGTAAAGGAACTGGAAGCAGGCAGCGTACGGGTGTTTCTAAAGCACGTAGTGCAATCTGCTGTTAAAAACTAAGCTCAGAATCGATTTGAGAGAGAATCACGATACATCTGAAAATATCAGAATCGCTCCCGATTCTTTGTATCGAGAATCGATGTATTGTTCCAGCCCTAGTGAGCAGTGGACTGAGCTGATTTTATTTGTTGGCTGTACTCCAGATCTTTAGAATCCATAAGTTTGCATGGAACAGATCCAAATTCAGCCTTTTATCCAGCGATCTTTATCTTCATTCTCAGCAATGACTGTCAAGGTCAAAGCCGTTATGATTCAAATTTGAAAAAGTTGCGCCCTCGAGAAGAGTTACGACGTGGTTTTCGGCACTGGTATCGATTGCTCATTGGCTCTCACCTGCTTCGTCACAGATTGCGACATGACGTGTTTCAGTGGATTTACATTTGAAATGAGTGCGCACCTTTACGGAGTGAAGCCGGATTCATATTTTCATTGATTAATAACTTAAATTCTGCTCTGTACCCCATAAAAACTGTTACCGCCAGAGAGGACTGCGACTGCAAATGCAACTCATCATCATTTTAACTACTTTTGAAACCACTTTTGACATTTTTGCAATAAATAAATTATTGTGATTACGCTTGTTTGTCTGTTATTCTTTTATTTATAACAGTACATAGTTTGAAGATATGGTTATGGGTAGGTGTAGGATTAGTGGCTCAAAATATCATTTTAATGCTACATTGTTACTAAAATTTTTTATTTTTTTACACATTTCTGTCCATTATGTTTTATTCTTTTAATATTCTGTATAAAAAGGATATGTTTAGGTTCAGGGTGGGGTTTAGGGATCTTACATTTATCTATAAAATGATAAAAGGGAAATTATACATATATCTTTATGACATGAAAGTAAATATTTAGTTTTTTCGCTGTAAAAACGTAATAATGCTATGTTTAAATATGGCCAATATGTCCAAACGTATAAAAATTTAAGTTTTGGTGAAAAACAAACCAAAATTGAATGCATTATTTTACGAAAATCCTGACCTTGGCCGTTGGTCTTCTGTGCTCGACTGTGCGTTCATGGCGCTCTATTAGCGGTGCAGTTCACTTCAACTTACCCAGAAAAAGCATGCAAGATGTGAAAAATCAAGACTAAGAGAAATGCGATATGAAATGCAATCCATGCACTTTCTTCTCTGAGGTGAATATTTCCATTGTGTTCGTCGCAACAAGAAGTTATCGGGTTCACATCTACTGTCATTCTGACTGTCATCAAAGTTCATTTTTATTAATCTCGATTTATCACAACATTTGTGCATTTTCTGTGTGAGTCGGAGTGAACTGCAGTGGTAGAGTCCAGTAGAGTCTCATGAACCCACAGGCGAGCACAGAAGATCAACGGCCAAGTTCAGGATTTTTTGTTAAATAATGCATTAAATTTCAGTTAGTTTTTCACGAAACCCTATCGTAAACCCCAAGAACATATAGCACATGTTGCATGGGACCATTTTGTGATACTTTTGTTTCTTTTTAAAAAGCTTGGTCGTTATTCACTGCCATTATATGAACAAGCGTGAGCAGGGCATTTAAAAAAAAAAAAAAAAAAAAAAAATTCTTCTTTTGTGGTCCGAAAAAAGAAAGAAGGGCATACGGCATTAGAACAACACCAGGGTGAGTAAATGATGACATGATTTTCATTTAAGGACGAACTATCCCTTTAATATTGCGTTAATATATCTGAAGTGCCACAGATTATCAGGAATATCAATCAAGCATCGTTGACGGAACAATGTCGTATTTCAAAAATGTTTTCCTCAGGTCTCCTGATAAATAACATCTCAAGGGACTAGTTTATACAGTTACTAAACAGAACTGAATCAACACTGAACTGACCTCAGCTGAACAATGACAGAATTGAACTCTGTTTGCACCATTTAATAGAAACCATCTGGATTGTATAAAGCTCTCTATAATTGTGACTTGACTAGTATGACTCTAATGTAGTTATTGTGCTAATATTTACAGCTTTTCCCATGTTATTACGCCTCATTAAACCTCAAAAATTAAATATAGTTTCATTTGGTTGTACATGCCAAGAAAAACAGTAAATTTAGACATACACCTTTCGCCTCCATCTTGTTGTTTTCCTGATCATTTTATAGACACTCGAGTCCTCTCTCGTAATTTGACAGAGTGATGGGCGTCTTGATTGATGTCATTTATCTTTCATTTCCTGCAGTATTGATTTTGCCATGGAGTGTCACTCTGTGTCATTTCCTTTTTATGAATCATGATTCATAAAGCTACAGGTAACCATTATTGGTAATCATTACACACTTAGGTTGTCAAGGGAACTGAGTCCATTTGAATGNGGGGGGGGGGGGGGGGGGGGGAGAATAGCGGAGATGTAGAAACCATGACGGGGAGAGGAAGGAGGGAGAGAAGTGTGAAGGGGTAGGGGGAGACAGATGTGCACTCTCCTGGTATATTAAGCTTTTGTGTCACAGGCAGGTAAATCCACACATAAGGCTTCCACATACACAGTCGCCCTCCTCCTGCGATCCCGTCAGCAGCACACGTGTCTGCGCTCCCGTAAATTCTGAGCTCTCAGTGCTGCAGTCTAAAAACACCACAATGCTCTGATGTGGATGTGCCATGATTCACATTCATCAAAGGCGACTGCCTGCCTAAAAGGGAGCGTGCTAAAAACAATTGCTGTTGCGG
Source organism: Anabarilius grahami (assembly GCA_003731715.1). Taxonomy (NCBI): domain Eukaryota; kingdom Metazoa; phylum Chordata; class Actinopteri; order Cypriniformes; family Xenocyprididae; genus Anabarilius; species Anabarilius grahami. The sequence continues at coordinate 2,340,888 of RJVU01042551.1, forward strand.
CTCTGCAATGTTATGGACAAACATTCTTAAGGGCATAAATAGTAGGCCAATAGTTGAGATATTTCATCATTTTTTGATATAGTTGAGATATATCAATCATTTTTTTGTTTGTGTTTCAAAACTGATGTTCTTTCTTCTGTCAAACAAAAGAGTTTTTAGCAATGTTCCTGCTGCTTTTTTCTTTCTTTCCAATTCAGTGACCCTCACTGACTCTCTGCAGTGGCTCTCAAATATTGTGTTTTTGCAAAATCAAACATGGTGCACTGGGATCAGTGCATTACACAAACACAATGTGCACAGAGTTTTAAAATTTGCAAGCCCAAATGAGACTTGAGAGTATTGGTAGAAGGGAGTATTTCATTTAAATTGTCAATATTTTGTCATATTCATTCATTTAATCCATTTTACTTTCACTAAAATAGCACATCGTTTTTCTTAATGATGATGCGCTAAATGTCAAATGGTTTATATGTCATTTTTAACAGATTTATCGTTTTAAAGGGGTCATGACGTGGACTTTTTAAAATGATTGTAATGTGTTCCTTGAGGTTCACTTATAATGTTAATTATGTTAATGCACAAAAAACAAATATATATATGGAAAAATGATTATTTTCAACCTTCAACCCTCTGTCTGAAATGATCCATTTTTAAAGGGCGGCTCCTTTAAGGTTCATCAGTAAACGGCCATTGTTTGGCTATGTCATTGCATAGGAAACTTTATCAACACCCACTCGCTATTGCAAATGAGTAAGTGTTCTGAAAACATTATACAAAACCGTCATTTACAAACAAAGCATTATGAAATCATTTACTTCCATTTTGTGATGCAGCTGCTGTCAGATCCGATACGGTTGACTGCTTCATCTTTCAACAAAGTTTCTTTGCAAACTCTTCAATGCACTGTGCCTCATTTACCAAACGAAATGATTGAACAAACATATAATCCGGAATGTGATCCGGGATGCCTTCAGCCGTTAAGCGACTGTCGGTGTCTTGCTCTGGAGGCAGTCATATGCACATGTATTTGCCCGTGTGATGTCACAGATCTCACAATATCAAAACGAGCTTGATTAAATACTTTGTGTCTAATGAGGAGGATGTTTTAAGCTCTGAAACCTGCAGGATGTTTTGACGGTACAAAGACCTCTTATATGTCAAAAGATCAAGACAAATTTGATTTCTCATGTCAGGACCCCTACAACTACAGTTTGAAATTTGGGATCTTTGTAAGATTTTTTTTTTTTTATGGTTTTGAAAAAAGCTTATTAAATAAAAACCTGTAAATAAAGTAATATTGTGAGATATTATACAATTTAAAATAATTATTTTCTGTTTTAAAATTTTTTTTTAAAATGCAATTTATTCCTGTAATGCATCATTACTCCAGTCTTCAGTGTCACATGATCCTTCAGAAATAATTCTAATATGCTGATTTGCTGCTCAAGAAACATTGTTATTATAATCAATGTTGAAAACAGCTATTAATATACTAGGGGATTCTCTCAGGATACTTTGATGAATAAAAAATTAAAAACAGCATTTCGTTTTTGTTTTTTTGTTTTTTTGTAATAATGTAAAAGTCTTTACTGTCTCTTTTAATCAGTTTAATGCATCCTTGCTGAATAAAAGTAATAATTTATTTAATGATTTTCTTTAAAAATTACCCCTGGTAAAATTTCTAATTAAATTAATAAAAGTGACTAACACTGCTTGAAATATATTTTACTTGTATAGATTATTTTTGTCATTTTTAGAGGTTGGGAATCTCTGGTCACTGTATTTTTTTTAAAAAATTTTTTTGTTATGGAAAAAATTATTTTGTGTTGCACAGATGGAACGGAGTCGTACAGATTTGGAACAACATTAGGGTCAGTAAATGATGACAGAATTTTCATTTTTGGGTGAACTGTCCCTTTAAAGTTAATGGAACGTCTGTATGACGTTAGGTATTATTAATTTGTAAACATTTTTATAATCTTAGTGGAACATAGTTTCAATATTCTTTAATAATTTTATATTTTAGCTCATGACGTTCTCAGAATGTTCTCTGAGATCTACATTTAAAAGAACATTCTTTTGAACAGCAACATTTTTTGATTGCAAGAATGTTTTCAGTAATGATATGCCAACCTTTACGTAATGTTTTTCTCGTTTAAGAAAAAATATAATTTTTGTTTGCAAACCTGAGGGTTGTGTGAGATGCCTCGCTGTGCATTTTGTGAACATTTGGACCTCCACTTTGAGATTCCTTACGGCATGAGCGTGAGCTTGCCATGGTGGTGTTGTGATAGAGAGATTGCGCCGCAGTGCCGTCTGTCTGAGGGAGAGGCCTGCCTCTGATGGGCCCTCTGAGAAATGAGCTGCTTTTAATGAAGTGGCATTATTAGCAAAGAGGGACAGATAGCTCTCCTCTGGGAGACACACGGCTAATGCTGCAACATACATGGAGCGAGAGAGACGGGAGAAGGGAGGATGAGAGAAAGATGGAAAGACGAGAGCTACTATGATAGAGAGACTTTGGGCGAAAATGAACGAGAGAGAAATTTTGAGGGCAGCACTTTCAAGGGAGATGCGATTTGTTTGAGAGACACTGAGTGTGTGTGTGTGTGTGTGCGCGTGTGTGTCTCATTTAGAATGGAGTGCTAAAAGCTGTGGTCTGAATTAGGCCAGTGTCCATTAATAATGAATATCCAAAATAGCACCATCACAAATCAAACTCCCCGGACACATGCTGCAATTTAGGAGCAGTACTGCCCAAAGCTACATGCTGTACAGCACAGATACACACACACACACACATACATGAACAAACATCAGGGTACTGAAATGTTCTCGCTCTGATGAAGTATATGAATGCATGAACACACAACTTACCCCAGCACATCACACACACACAGTTACGACTTGATGGAGATTATGACACACAGGCAGTACAATGGGCTCTAAACCCCTACCAAATCTACCACAATGCCACTGATTGCTAATCAGTTCTTTGGTACACACACACTCACACACACACACACACACGTTGGGTTTCCATGTTTTATGGGGACTTTCCATAGACATAATAATTTTTATACTGTACAAACTGTATATTCTATATCTCCTAAACCAACCAATCTCATTGAAAACTTTCTGCATGTTTACATTTTTAAAAAAACATTACATAGTATGATTTATAAGCGGTTTTCCTCATGGGGACCAAAAAATGTCCCCACAAGGATTTCAGATATTGCTTCGCAAAGGGTTTACCAGGACCATACACACACACTTGTTTTTCTGTGATGATGGACTTTTTTTATACTGTGTTAATAATATTTTTCATCTCCTAGTTCTAAGTCTAACCTTCACAGAATTTTTTATATTTTCAATCAAATATATTTTTATTATATTTGACTTATTATCATTATTATTATTATTATTTTATTTATAAAACGGTTCGTTCCTGACCTTGATTCTGATTGGTCGATACCTGTGTTTTATTCACGATAAAACATGGCTATGACCGCTTCACCCAACTTTTTTTGTATCACTACACAACACACTTAGCAACGTAAACTGTATGTTCTCAATTGATATTGTTCATTGAAGCTTACTGTATTATGTAGAAGAGTATCATGAGAAAAAGATCGAGTGAGCGAGTTTATAACTTGCATTCAGATTTTGCATTTTCCTTCAGGTCAGTCCTATGTTCATAATAAAAAATCTGTTTAAATGTCCGACATATTATCTTGTCCTTTTAACTGTTAAGGGGTTTTCCCGTGACTGACAGAGCTAGTCATAGCATTTGTCAGTTGCGTCTTGTTCCGTGTTCACAACAATTCAGTCTTTTCAATGTAAAAGTCTTCGTTACTGACTGACACACTCATAAAGACAGTCTTTGCCGCCATCTAATGGCCTAATAATTAAACTTTCTCATGCAGTTCACGGTCAGGGACTATTTTTTCCGGTGGAAGGAAGGCTTTTGGTGAAAGTTTACTTTATGAAAGTTGCATTGATACATATTTTTGGCATTAATATTTGTATTGTGTGGTAACCGTTTTATAAAAGCAATAAGGTACTCGAGGCTGTATCATGAATAAGTCAAGGCTTATTCCGCTTTGCGTCGTGCCTAACATCGCCCTTCAGCCATGACTTATTCACGATACAGCACAGCCTCTCGTACCTTATTGCTTACATCTATAATATATTGTAATACTATATTATAATAATTTTATTTTATAAAATTATTAATATTTTTCATTAATAAAATTAATTATATATTTTAATGTTTATATTTTCATTAGACATTATTTACCATGTTTTTAAAAGCCATTTTCTTTGGTGCTATTTAGGATATTTTTTGGTCCCCATGAGGAAAACCACTTATAAATCAGTATTTATTTTTTTTATGTAAACATGCATAAAGTTTTCTGTGATGGGTAGGTTTAGGAGATATAGCATATACAGTTTGTACAGTATAAAAATAATTGTGTCTATGGAAAGTCCCATTAAGCCATTTTCTTTGTGAGCTGCTCCCCACAACCTGCGAATTCAGGTTTTTATGTAAGCAAAAACTGGACCTACACACCCATAAAACTTGTCTGAATGCATCAGCTCATTTGTGGTCACATATAATGAAGATTCTTTATTGGGCCCAGAGATAATTACTGCCTTAATTATAATAATAATAAAGATGCATGCATAGCAGAAGATCTTGCAGTTGGAGTGTTTACACAACACCTCCAAGGTCAAGTTTGGAGTTCAGAGCTTCTGGAGCTGTAATGGAGACAGCGAGTAGAGGTTTGATCTCGCTGCGTGTGATCTGAACAGTGTTACGACTCCACAGCAGTAAAGGGTTAGTTGGGTTAATCCAGACCCACTCACTCACTCCAGCATGCCTTTTCTCTTTCCACTGTCTCCATCTGTTTTTCTTTCACAATTGCACATGTTCTTCTCTCATCTTGTAAATTTGACCATATTTACACAACCAAATACAGGTATAATTGTGGCATGTTTTCATTGAATTTGATTCATACACACAACTGTTCAAAAGTTTGGCATTGGTTAGGTTTTTTAATGTTTTTGAAAGACATCTCTTATATATATATATATATATATATACATTACTGTTGACAAACCTGATGCGATTTCCTTATGCGAATGAGAGCTATGATGGAAGGATTTTTTTTTTTAGTGAATAACAATTTAAATGTCTGTAATTTTTCATTTAGCAGATGCTTTTATCCAAAGCAACTTTAAGGTCTATTCACACCAAGAACGATAACTATAAAGATAACCTTAACGATAACTATAAGAGCGTCCACACGAGCGAACGATATTGCTCTGTTTATTCAAAGTACGCAGCAGTTTTGTCGTCTGCCACTTTAAATGCTGGAACTCTAAAAGCAGGATGGATTCTGATTGGCTGTCAACATTTTTATCGTTCATCAGCTGGGAAAAAAACGTTCTGAAAGTGATTCCAACAATATCGTTTCTATGTGCCATTGTCGTTATAGTTGTGGTGTGGACTTTGCTATTCTTTTATATTTGAAACTATATCTTTATCATTAACATTATAATTAATGTCCTTGGTGTGAATGGGCCTTAATGTGGCATTCAAGGTATACATTTTTATAAGTTCTTGCTTTCCTGGGGAATTGAACCGTGACCTTGGTGTTGCTAGTGCCGTGCTTTACTGTTTGAGCTACAGGAAGGCTTTTCCTTTTGTAAAGCTATATTGTATGATTTATGAATACTTGGAAAAAGTTTAGTTTATTTTATGAATAGTATCAACAACTCTGTGTTTCTCAGAAGAAAGTCATACAGGTTTAGAACGATGTGAGGGTGAGTAAATGATGACAGAATTTTCATGTTCAAACATTACTGTGAATAAAGATGTTCAAAACAAGGATAAAACTTTGGAAGGAACCAAGAAGGCATATAATAAAACAAAAACAAAAGTATTCATACACAAATGTCCCTTGGCCAAAAATATAATCTAGCCATGCAACATTTATAATAATGACTACATTTGTTATTCAATTAAACACTGAACTATTGTCCATCGAGGTAATGAGAGGAATACAGGCTGTGGTAAGGAAACATCCTTCATTGTTTGGCAGACATCAGACAAGATGCTGCAACACAGATGAGGTAGAACTGTGGGGATTGATGGAGGGTCAAAGCTGGATCTCCATTTCTTCATTTATTTTCCATAAATCCCTCTTTTAGTTGTCTTTTTTTATGCTAATAGCTACTATATATAGTTGGTGGGCTAAACTCTCATTGTGACCACAGAGCTGTGAAGTATAACAGTATAACGGAACAGAGCTTGTATTGAGCCTCGGGCTACCTGTGTGCTTATGACAGGATTAAACTGGGCCAGAGCCAGCTGGAGCCAAAACACCAGCGCAGACTAGTTCTGGCAGACATGAACTAACGTGATCACAGAATCGCAGATTTCACTGATTAGTAATTGAGCTGAATGAGCCATAGCCAATATACAAAAACAACCATTTTACTGGTTGTATTTATATAGGTATGGTAGAAGGAAAAAGACAACAGAAAATGATGATGAAATAAAGGGGAATTAGGAAATCTTCCAAGGCAGATGAACACTGAAACTGTTAGGCTCAATGTCCCCATGAATCATAACAAAACCTTAAGGGACATAATTAATGTCTTAATTCAGATATAAATATGCCAAATAGTCTGTGTTTTTAGGTTAGTATTAGTCTTGTATAGTATGACTGTCAATTTAACTCGAATTAAGTTTGACTTAATTATATACACAATACCATTCAAAAGTTTGAGGTCAGTAAGGTAATTCAATAAGAATTTTTTTATTATTCAGCAGGGATGCATTAAATGTGACAGTAAAAGGTAAAAAAGTAAAACATCTATACACTGTAAAAAAAAAATTGTTGGTTTAACATAACATTTTTTAGTTGCCTTAAAATTTTGAGTTCATTGAAATTAAAAATTTGAGTTAATACAATGAAGGCGATTGGTTTAATCAACAGAAACTTAAAATATTATCTGAACCAAATTAATTATAACAAATGATGAAAATGATTTTTTACAGTGTATTAATGCAAAAGATTTCTATTTCAAATAAACGCAGTTAATTTTATCAAGGAATCCTGGAAAAAAATGTACCATTCGTTTCAGCAAAGATATTAATCAGCAAACTTTTTTTATACTGGAAATATTAAGAAATGTTTCTTGAGCATCAGATCAGCATATTAGAATGATTTCTGAAGCATCATGTGACACTGCGTCATGTGACATTGCATCACAGGAATAAATTACATTTTACATTTAAAATTAAATTTGAAAGTTTCTGTAATGACAATGATTTATGATTTACTTTTCTGCCACAGTAATTTCTTCTTTTTTCATTTAAGGGCTTATCTTGGCAAATATTGATTTATTAATTAAATGCATATCATGTAATTAACATTTTGGTAACACTTTATTTTAATGTGTCCTTGTTACACATGTTACATGTATTTACTATAGTAATAACCATAAATTAGGTATAATTACATGCAACTAACCCTAAACCAAACCCTAATCTTACCCTAACCCTAAAGTAAGTACATGTACTTAATTAATATTACTCACTACTTATATGTATAATTACACAGTAATAGGGACACATTAAAATAAAGTGTAACCAACATTTTTAATCGATTGACAGTCCTAGTTTATAATTATACTTAGCTTATATTATGCAGTGATATGGAAGTGAATGGGAGATCCTTCCATACTTGTGTGCCTGAAGAGAGAGAGCGACTGTATGGGATATATAAGTGGACGTTTGATGCCACTTGTGTTACAGCACTCAATCATGTGTGTGTGTGTGTGTGTGTTTGTGTGGGAGAGTGATAACAGCATTGAGATCAGTCTGCTTCTCTTGACTCTGTGCTGCTGGGGCTCCTCAACTGAGATTGGTGTGAATTATTCTAGCGCACCAGTTCCATTTCCAATACAAGACCAGACACACAACACTCACACGCACCCCAGGAAGAGGGTCTGAAGGTTTAATTCCATGCTGTATGTTTAAGTGTGTGTGTGTGTGTGTGTGTGCACGTATTGTTGAATATTTAATGAGACAAAACCATAGTATGAATATTTGATGATGACATGTGTCCCATATGGAGGGTTCAAAGACCACCACGCCCACAGCTCAAGACGTGTGTGTGTGTGAGTGAGAGAATGAGGGAGGGGGTAAATGAGGGAGATCACAGGAGTGTGTGTCTGTGTGTTAGAGATTAACATGGATTAATGTGTGTGTGTGTGTGTGTGTGTACACTGATGTGTCTGAAATCTCCTCCCAGCTTCTCATATCTGTCTATATCTTTATTCTTCCCCGCGTCCCTCGTTCTTATCAGTCTTTTTGTTTATCAGTCTCAGCTCCTGCTATCTGTCCGTCTCTGACAGACCTCTCTTTTAATTTGCACTCTCCTTCTGTCCCTTTCTTTTGTCCCCTACTAGACTGTTGTCCATTAATGCATACATCTGCGAGTGTCACATTTAAACACACATTCATTGGAATTAATCAGCTTTAGTGTTCATTAGTTGCTAAATACAATGACTCTCTCTCTAACATGTCAGTCTGTTTCTAGTCCTTCCTAATCTGACATGCTCTCTTGATTGTATATCAATCTGAGTCTGTGTTTCTCCCTGTGGACTTCAATGCAATTACTCACATCTGAAGCAGAACACACATGCACCTATAAACACACACACACCTTATTCCCACCTCCCAGAGAGAAAATATCAGCATCTGCTGTGAGAGAGAGAGACATTAATTAACCCCGCCCCTCTGCTTCTGATGTGCCCCTCTTGAACCCCCTGCTTTAATCCACACCTGAGCCACTCACACACAATCACGTTTGTTCCTTCCAAGAAGTTGTGCTGGTAATGTAAGTGTCAACTCTGTGTATGTGTGACTGGCAGCTACAACATCATCACGATGAGTCTGGGCCTCTGGTGAGGGAGCGCTCACTCATATATGATGTTGTGCAGAATTCTGTCCCCCTTCCTCAATGACTGATGAAAAATGTATGCCATCCTTGTTCCAAAAATATCCATATTTAAACCTTTATTAACCAAAATAACTAACTTCCGGCAGGCGGCCGTACGCATCGATTTGCGGCAGAAGAGTAACCTCTGAACCGACGCATGACGTGACGAAGGTGGAAGCGCAGAGGAGAGAGCAAAACAAAACACCGGTCACGAATTAGAAGTCAAAAACGAGAGTTTTTTTAAAGAGAAATTTCGGAGGATTATGATATAAGAGAAGAGGAACTTGAGTTTGTTGTACAGCCCTTTTTGTTTAAACCGCGAGAGGCATCTAAACTTACACTACTCCTACATCCTACGCCATACATCGCATCAGGGGTTACTCTTGTGGCACAAGTCGACTTGCACAGTATACATACGGTCATCTCCCGGAAACTAGTTTATAAAGTTTATTATATATTTTAGTTTATAAAGTTTTAAATATGGATATTTTTCTTACAAAAACCCATCACTTCGCTTCAGAAGGCCTTTATTAACCCCTTGAGCTGTATGGATTATTTTTATTATGGATGGATGCGTTTTTTTTTTGGGCTTCAAAATCGCATCCCCCCATTTACTACCATTATAAAGCTGGGAATAGCCAGGATATTTTTAAATGTAAATTTTCATCTAAAAGTAGATAGTCATATACACCTAGGATGGCGTGAGGGTGAATAAATCATGGGATATTTTTCATTTTTGGGTGAACACCCTTTAAAAGAGCTTTTTTTAAACAGTTACTGCTAAGTTAGTAGGCTGTTAAGCTAGTAGGCTAAGTTAAGTTCTTCTAACTGAAGACTACTGAAAACAAAGGAAGTGTTTAATTCTAAATGTTATCTATCTATCTATCTATCTATCATCTGTCTGTCTAACGTTCTTTCTGTTCTGTCTGTCGTTTTATTTATCTGTAATTCTATCAATCTATCTGTTGTTTTACCGGTCAGTGAATCTATAATTTGATCTGTCTGTTGTTTTATCTATCTATCTTTCTATCATTCTATCTGTTTATGGCAGCATTCTGCTAGCATCCTATTTGTAGTTTGACAATAGCTGTTGCCAAGCAAAATAAGTAGCACATACTGATATTGGTTAGAATAGTCAATTATGGTTAAATTGGACTATTTTTTAATTTTGGATGAAACATAAATATGCTGTAATTATAATCAACATTTCTCTAAACTCATCTGCCATTTTGGATTTTTTCTTAGTGCATTCTAGTATTGACTTCTCTGCAAAGGATGTCATGTTGATGTGCCTTATAAGGCAGCATAATGTTATCTTTGTGTTGTGAGCATTCCTGTGATGCTTTAACATGTTGTTTAGGTAGGCAGCTCACTAGGGTTTGGAACAGAGCTTGAGGGTGCCAACCTTTGAATGGCAACTCGGCCTCACCCCAATCTCTATCCTGCTCTCTCTGTCTCTAATTGTTACCATCTCTGTCCTTTGTTCTGTTTCTTTTCTGCTTTGGTTCGTCCAAACCATGTATCCATCCAAAAACCCAAATGCCATTTGTGTGTGTGACTGCAATTACAATACCAGAGTTTTGGAGAGCAACCAATAAAACCAATGAGAGAGAGGGAGTCCTTTGTGACTTCTCTCTGATTTTTTTTTATTGCTCCTTTATGAGATTTTTCTTACTAATGGCACATTGAGCCTTCCATTCTCTGTGTGTGTGTGTGCAATCCTGGCAGCATCGAGCATTAAAATACAGCATGTGAGAAAAAATGGCCGAATCCCACAGGTACTTTATGGTGAGGAGGAGGTCATTGCGTTTCTGAGTCATATTCAGATGTCGGGCAGTTCTGGAGAACATGAAGAATTTGAATGACCTTGGACAGTTACACTAACTCACGGATGGGAAGATGGAAAGAGTGAATGAGATGTGTGTGTGTGGGTACCGACATCAAACGTTTTTTTTTTGGCTCTCCCCAATGCTTTGACTGACAGTTCAAGGAAATAGTCACACCTATGATTATTAAGCGTGCACTTCCCAGGCCCTGCAGGCCATTAACTAGCAATTCAAATGTTTGCAAATAGTGCGTGTGTGTGTTTGCCCCCCTTGCATGCAGATTAGCTTTCGTGCACATGTTTTAATTATGCTCATTTCCTGATTTTGCACAGTTGTGTTTGTGTGATTTGATTCTGTTGCTCAGTGCTAAATATATAAACAGAGGAAATGTCTTCTGACATCTTATGCAAACAAAACCGGTGTGTGTCTGTGTTTGTGTGTTTTATTTAAAAGATTTATTTTCTTTTTTTAACGTTAAACCTGTTTTTGACAGATGACATCTCAATCCTGCGGTTGCAGGTGTTCAGCGAGTGTCTGTGTGTGTGTGTGTGTGTTTCAGGGTCATACCTTGCCTCTGGCTCTTGGAACAGTAGTCGGAATAGGGCGAGCGGTAGAATGCTGAACGGATAGTGGGCGGAGCACAGGAAGAGATTCACACCTCTGGAATGTCTTTACTACTGTTTGCCACTGGGAATATCCTCTGCACTCCGTTTTTCTCTCCTCCTCGTTCCTCTCCCTCGCTCCTGCGCTCTTTCAGACAGTGAGGAACAGATGGGGCTAGACAGGGTGTGAAGGCACACCTGGTTTTCATCCACTGAGAGAGTGAGAGACAGCATGAGCAAGAAGAGAACAGACATGAAAAGACAGAGAGGGTAAAAAAAGTGGAAATGTTTTGTGATCTCTGTCGCTTATAGTTTACATGAGTTGGGATCTAAGCAGACTTTGAAATGTTTACCCATGCATACAGTTTACAGGGGTATTGTTGGGGTATGGAAAATAATATATACTGCAGCATAGATGTGTCCTCTACTGTCTGTAGTGTTGTCAAAAATACAGACTGCAATACCAAGTCGGTACTAAAATTTTAAAAATGTGATGCTTTGAGTGCTGTTGAGCGGATATGTAAACACCTCTGATTGGCAGTTGTGTTCACATGCTCATCAGATAGGTCTGTGATTGGCTACAATGATCAACACTTCAAAAACATGATGTAAATAGACATCAATGACGCTCTTCACCGAGCGCTTACAGAGATACACACAGGAGCGATTGAAAGCAAGCCCCCGCTTTCAAATTCAAACACTTCCGTGTGCTTTCAAACATTCCCGTGCGTTGATCATTGTAGCCAATCACTAGTCTCGCATAGCCAGACCTTTAGACTGACGGCAGAAGACTCTATCGTAGCTTTCATTGACCAAGGACCGCCCAAGAGGACGTTTGACTGACATGTAACTCAACCAATCACAGTTTGTTTTGTTACGCGTCATGTTTAGGGGTGTGAAAATATAAAGTCGATGTCCCTACAACAGGGGTGTCCAAACCTAAGTCCCTTTAAGACAAGTCATTTCACTCGGTGACCATCTTTGAAACGCCTCTCGGGCATGCAAGTGCAGCTCATATCTCTTTTAATGGGGAAACATCAAATTCTCCAAAGCTGTTTGCCAAGCTTTCGATTAAATTTTATATTTGAAATCACCAATGAAATATGACAACAACTGTCTCATAAATTTTGTTTCTAAACGCTCGAATCATGACAAAAAAACCTGTGTTTTTCAGGCTGGACCAAGCTAATGCGCATGCTCAGTCCTAAGAGCATGTCTCTATAGGAAACGTGCATCAGACTGTTTCTATAGGAACCAGAGCTTCTAACGGCCGTTGCAATGATGCTATGACTTTACCAATCGGTGATTGGCTTTAATTTAGAAGGCAGGACTTACTCTGCCATATTGCGCGTTGCAATTCAAAACAATACGAGTGACGCGTCTTGTGTTATTCTATAGTCTTTGTCCAAACTCAGTCCTGGAGGGCCACTGTCCTGCAGAGTTTAACTCCAACTTGCCTCAACACAGGTATGCCTAGTCAGACCTTGATTAGTTGGTTCAGGTGTGTAATTGGGGTTGGAGCCAAACTCTGCAGGACGGTGGCCTTCCAGGAGCAGGATTAGACACCACTGCCCTACAATAACAGACGTGCATCTAATAAATGATTCATTCAAGAACATTTTGCAAGTTTACTGCAACAGTGGAGCCGTAAACTTCACATACTTTTGAAAATCCAGCGTTTAGTTTATCCTGGAAAGCGTTCATTGTCACAGTTGTAAACACTAAGGCGATCTTCTTCCACAAGAGGGTTTTGCATAACGGCATTTGTTTCCAGACGGACCATTAAAGAACACGACACACACATCTCCCGGACATCCTGTAGAATTCAACCAACCAGATGACCACTTCGAAACTCCTGAAGTGTTTCCAGATTAGTGTGCCATTTGCATCAGACATTCAGCCAACGGTCCATGGGCGTGACGTTTGAGGGTGAAACTAGTTTGTTAACACAAAGGCCAGTCAGTGGTGTTTACAAATCCATTCAACAGCGCTCAAAGCATCACATTTTTAAAATGTCAGTACCCGACTTGGTATCGTGATCGGTACTTTTGACAACGGTAACTGTCTGTGATATCCCATAATCCTCTGTGGGTACAGTAAAATTGGCTAGTGGAGTGGTTGAAAATATGTGAACATTTGCTTGGTTATCTTTAAAGTGCTCATATTTTGCTTTTTCGAATGTTACCTTTCATGCAGTGTGTACTATCTGTTTGTGAAAGTAATAGCGTACAACAAATAAAGATATGGCCTCCTAAAAGAAAGAATCGATTCTGAACTGCTGATATGAGTCATCAGAAATTCCACTTCCAGTTACAAACCTACTTAATAACAATGAAACAAATTTGCATAATCCCAGCCTATGGTCTTCATTGGCTGCTGGCAAATCTACTTTGACCCGCCCTCAAACACAGTAGTTGTAGCTGAGATCTGAAAAAGTTTGGTTCGTGTAGTCAACATGTCAAGAAAATGCTGTTTTCTAGGCTGCAAATCCACTTTGCTGCACTTGTAAAGGATGAGGACTCACGCTGGAATTGATATGGAAAAACAGACTCCATCATTACTGTTCTTATGATTACAAGCACTGAGGAAGCCTTTGGAGCTGAAATTTAGATATGGTAATGGGATTTATTTTCTAACAATCACTGTATGCAGTAGACCAATCACAACAGACTGGGCTGTCTGACCAATCAGAGCAGAGTAGGCTCCAGGATAGGAGGGGTTTAGAGAGACTGAATCTTCGAATGAACCATTTTCAGACCCTTCGACAAATAAGGGTGATGTGTAATGTATATTATGAGAAAATTAAAGTGTTTTTTGACCTTGGATGCATGTAAACCTATTGTAGGACACCTCCAAAACAAAATTAGAAACCTTTAATATAGCAATAGGGGCACTTTAACACTCTCTTGAATTTCTTCAGTTTTCTTAGAAGGCACCTTACTAATACCCTGTCTGCGTTCGGTTTAGGACACAGTCAAAGTGTTGAACCTGTAATCCCTAATTTTGGTTGCTATAGTGATTTCCCAGCAGGCTTTGTGATAAGGAGGGATATTGACTGAACCTCGACCAGAAAAAGCATGTTGTATTATGTCTTAACCTTTTGATTATTTCTGTTCGTGGCTTAAAGTAGGTATATATCCTGCTGTTTTACCTGTCAGTAAAAATTTGTCCAGGGGAAATGTTGAGGTCAGTCCTGCAGAGATGTACGACCTGCTGTAATGTGAGATCATTGGTTGAGTTAGCTGAAGTTAAAGCACAGCTTACAAATATGTTTATAATTTTAAATGTACACAGTATACCATATCAGTATCAGTTGATATGGAATATTTAAATTTAAATGTTCATGTTTATTTCCTCTATTTTTATAATTTGTTTACCTTTGCCATCATCTAACGCTCACTTAAAGTTAATCATTAAAAAAAAAAAATGTTGTATCACCGTTTAATGTAATCTTTAGCAAATCTCAAAATGAATACATTATCCATGCTTATCCAATAATGTTGTGATGACTAAATTTACAAAAAGATTGATTTTAGTTTTATCGTGCAACTAAAATTAGCTATATACTACCCTATTATTAAAAACAGTAGTGTACATTGTATGAGAACATGCATAAATAGGTCGATGTATCAGAGCACTGACGAATTCGAGTTGTTTCCGACATGATTGTTGCATTAAACTCAATCTTTTGCAGCTTTCTAGAGTTCCAATCTTCAATAAAGCATTAAATATATTATTATCATCTAATGTTTATAGCATGCACATTTTTTTAGATGAGGTGTTTGTTTCAAGCTACTGATTTTCTTTCCAGACTATAGTCTAAATAAGATGAATAAGGCCAATAAATAAATGCAGAATGTGTATTCATGTCTGGTCTTGAATCTGAGGGTGTTCACTGTATGCTTTACAGTGAAGCTTTCTGCATGTGCATCCGCTCATATCTTGTGATGAAGACTTGAGATTCATCTCCTGCTGTCTGTAATTTCTAAACATGTCATATTATTCATGAGTGAAGACTGCACAAACACACACGCCCCATTTGTGTGTGTGTGAATATTAATATGGGCAAGTCATATGCATTTGTATTCTGTGTGTGGATCTGAATCAGCTAATGTGTGTTTATGTAATTAGTGGTGTGAAAAACTACTCCTGTGTATGTGGATTTATGCTCGTGGAGGATATTTTGCCCCTTAATGTAGATATTTTGCCCCTCAATGTAATGTTATTCATATATCAAAGTTGCATTCCGAATAAATGTGTGTGTGTGAATATTAATGTGGACAAGGCAAATGCATNTTACAAAAAACATTAATTATTTGAAATGAATTTATTATTATTTTTTTTAATCGGTTTGAATAAATGATTTAATGACTCAATTATAAAGATGTCACTTGTTTCATAGATGAATCAACGTTTTAAACAATTCTTTGTAATGAATGATTCAAGGCCGTAACCATGTCTTGAACATTGGGGGGGGGGGGGNTATTTTTATTTTTAAATCGGTTTGAATAAATGATTTAATGATGAATGAAATTGCTGTTAATACAATGCTATATTTGATATGTACAATAACAATTGTAGAAAAAAAATAACATCACAATGTCCAGAAATCAATTTTAATAGTACATGGAGAACTCATGTTTAATGTGATAGTTTCAAAATACAATATATTGTTAGATCAGAGATTCTTCAATTTTGTGAATAAATACATAGATCCGCAATAGACATTTGATTTCCCTAGTGGTTTAGTGGTAGAACTTTTGTTAACAGTATCAAAGGTTGCGTGTTCTAATCTTCCCTCGCAGTTTTTTTTTCCTCATTAAAATTAAAGATGTCCATCAATGGTTGTATATCAAGAGCAGGGACATGTTTGTGTGCATTTGTTTTGTTGGTTTTTTACCGGAAAAACAGAACCTCTGCAACGGCGTTAAGCGATCGCTTACGCGCTTATCTGTGCTGTGAAGACTGTATGCATGAGCAAAAAGAGAACGTAAACCGCCTACTTTTTAATTTGATTAGCCATCTCAATCATTTTGACATTGACGAGCATTCTTAGACCGCTGAGGCAAACCAGACTAAATATTTAACTTTTAAGCATTTTTGTCATCCTAACAACATGCAGAATGCTGTAATGAAGTGCAGCAGAGCAGTGCAAGAATTTCAAATATTTGGGGGGCGATTTGGCCATTTCTATCATTCCAGGGCCGTAACCACCCTAGACATTGAGGGGGACAAGTCAGGGGCGACTTGTCCCCCTCAATGTCTAGGGTGGTTACGGCCCTGGAATGATTAAATGACAAATACATTTTTAACAATCATATTTCGCCACCTACTGGTGTAATGATGTAATTGATGCAATCTTTATTTGAAGTATCAAGTTACTTTCAAAGGGTGATATACTCTATTTTGTTCACTTCCGTTTAGGATGGGGAACTGGTTGTCTCCCTCTGTTGCGAGGAGTTTGGGTTTGCTCCCTTATGAGGTTTATTTATTTGTTTGTTGCTTTATTTTTGCAAAAAATCTCCACACATGCAAAGTTGGTTGAGAACACAACTGCAATAAAGTAACAGCCTATTGGTAACAATTACTTGTTTAAAAAGTGCCATGGGAAGTCAAACTATCTTTACTTAAAATGTTCTTATACCGAACACGTTAATTCTTGGAATTCAGCCATGCAGGTTTTTCCTAATGGGCATATCTGTCATATTAATAGAACACATTTTACACATGAGGAAAACTAATGTTTAATCAATAATTCAATGATTATAACTAGTACTTGGCCTCAGCCTTATGAAAAAAGTAGTTATTGTAATTGTTTAACCATAGCATTTGTTACAATAAGGATATAATTACAGCTAGACCATTGATGGCTCCTCATTGCATGCTTAGGGCAATGTTAACTTTTTCTCTCTTTTTTAAATCTATTGCCTTAAAAGATTATATATTCTAAATTCTTAAACAAGTTAGTTATTCTTAAACAAGTTATCGTGTACCACAAAAAAAACAAAAAAACAATGGAACGTGATAAATTTTAGGAAAGGTGAGAAGTTTTAAAAAGCTTGCAGTATCATCATCATGTTTTCCCCTCTTTTCATCAGTCTTTTTAGTGGCTGTTTGACTTTCTCCATAGCATTTTACTACATTCTCAATAGAATTCAAATGATTTTCACATTTTATTATAGGAACGGCTCGCGCAAATCTTATCACACTTTTGGAGCGCGCTGGTGAACGCGCCCGCGGTGATTCGCCTGCGGTGCGCCACTCATACTTATGAAAGCTCCGAACGCGCGATTTAAACAATTAATTAACAGCCCGATTATATGTTTCGGTGTGGTGGTTTGAGTACCGGCAACATGTGAGAAGTGACGGTACGCAAGACAAAGCGTACGGTACAGATTAAAATAAAGAATTTCCGGTGTGTTCCGGCTCACCTCGAGCACTGAGTAAGATTGCGGTGTTTGAGTCCAGATTGCCATCTTTTTATGATTAATCATGCAATTTTATTGCGCTGTTTTTGCACTGAATCGGTTTCATTGAGTGAATAAATACAGAAATCACTTAATTTCTATAAAAAAAAAAATCAAACCTATTTAAACTGGAACGCCGTCCCCCCATGAAATTCACTCCAGGGATGCCGTCCCCCCGCGTTACCCCCCATTTTCACCCCTGTATATATATATATATATATATATATATATACAGTATATATGTGTGTGTATATATATTCTGTGTGTGTGGATCTGAATCAGCTAATGTGTGTTTTATGTAATTAGTGGTGTGAAAAACTACTCCTGTGTATTTGGATTTATGCTCATGGAGGATATTTTGCCCCTCAATGTAGATTTTTAGTATATGTTATTTATATAGGGTGCAATTCAGGGTGATTGGGACACTTTTTGCCATTGAGATGACTGGGGGAAAGTGTCCCAATCAATCTGAATTCAACCTATCAAAGATGCATTCCGAATAAAAGTGTGTGTGTGAATATTAATGTGGACAAGGCAAATGCATATATATACAGTGGGTACGGAAAATATTCAGACCCCCTTACATTTTTCACTCTTTGTTATATTGCAGCCATTTGCTAAAATCATTTAAGTTCATTTTTTTTCCTCATTAATGTACACACAGCACCCCATATTGACAGAAAAACACAGAATTGTTGACATTTTTGCAGATTTATTAAAAAAGAAAAACTGAAATATCACATGGTCCTAAGTATTCAGACCCTTTGCTGTGACACTCATATATTTAACTCAGGTGCTGTCCATTTCTTCTGATCATCCTTGAGATGGTTCTACACCTTCATTTGAGTCCAGCTTTGTTTGATTATACTGATTGGACTTGATTAGGAAAGCCACACACCTGTCTATATAAGACCTTACAGCTCACAGTGCATGTCAGAGCAAATGAGAATCATGAGGTCAAAGGAACTGCATCACTGCAGCCCTCCACCAGTCGGGGCTTTATGGTAAAGTGGCCCGACTGAAGCCTCTCCTCAGTGCAAGACACATGAAGGACAAGACACCATCTTGGAGTCCTTCAGGTGTTTTTTAGCAAACTCCATGCGGGCTTTCATGTGTCTTGCACTGAGGAGAGGCTTCCGTCGGGCCACTCTGCCATAAAGCCCCGACTGGTGGAGGGCTGCAGTGATGGTTGACTTTCTACAACTTTCTCCCATCTCCCGACTGCATCTCTGGAGCTCAGCCACAGTGATCTTTGGGTTCTTCTTTACCTCTCTCACCAAGGCTCTTCTCCCCCGATAGCTCAGTTTGGCCGGACGGCCAGCTCTAGGAAGGGTTCTGGTCGTCCCAAACGTCTTCCATTTAAGGATTATGGAGGCCACTGTGCTCTTAGGAACCTTAAGTGCAGCAGAAATTTTTTTGTAACCTTGGCCAGATCTGTGCCTTGCCACAATTCTGTCTCTGAGCTCTTCAGGCAGTTCCTTTGACCTCATGATTCTCATTTGCTCTGACATGCACTGTGAGCTGTAAGGTCTTATATAGACAGGTGTGTGGCTTTCCTAATCAAGTCCAATCAGTATAATCAAACACAGCTGGACTCAAATGAAGGTGTAGAACCATCTCAAGGATGATCAGAAGAAATGGACAGCACCTGAGTTAAATATATGAGTGTCACAGCAAAGGGTCTGAATACTTAGGACCATGTGATATTTCAGTTTTTCTTTTTTAATAAATCTGCAAAAATGTCAACAATTCTGTGTTTTTCTGTCAATATGGGGTGCTGTGTGTACATTAATGAGGAAAAAAAATGAACTTAAATGATTTTAGCAAATGGCTGCAATATAACAAAGAGTGAAAAATTTAAGGGGGTCTGAATACTTTCCGTACCCACTGTATATATATATATATATATATATATAGTGTGTGTGTGGACCTGAATCAGCTCATGTGTGTTTATTTAATTAGTTGTATGATAAACTACTCATGTGTGTTTGTGGATTTAT
>RJVU01042551.1:2364430-2388641 GCA_003731715.1 Anabarilius grahami
TAAAATAAAATTATTTTATTTTATTTTTTTATTTTAAAATAAAATAAAATAAAATAATTTTAATTTAAATTTAAATGTTAAAAAAATATGAAATTAATCATTTATGAATTATTAAATATGTAATGATTTTATTTTATACTATAATAATTCCAAATTTAGCAAATGTCTTATTGACACTGAATTATTTATTTCATTTCATTTTATTTTATTATATTTATTTTATTACTTAAAGTCGCAATGTAATGGTAGTAGCGGCAGATCTTTTCTTCCATTCTGTGATGTACATCCACATGAAACAGGTTATCGGAAAAGGGAAAAAAAAAAAGTAGGGCGGGGACTTTCCATCAGTTGTTGACTGGACGGAGGCAGATCTGAATATGTAGNGATTGAAAAAAAAAGTTTAAGCGGACTAAATGATTGAAGAATTCTGGCATACATCACTAGAGACGAGGTATAAAAAAAAAAACATGGATGAATCATCCACAATAAGACAAACAACATACGTTAAGAAAATTGAAGGAGCGAATTTTCATTTCATGCCGACTTCAAAAAATTAAGGCCATTAATAATATAGAATTAGTCACATGCATTGAATTTGGTCCAATTTATTATTGTATTTAGTTGGTTGGTTAACATTAAAAATATCAAATTAATCACATGCATGAGATAGCATTAATGGTCATAGTTAGTTAGGTTAGTATAGATTAGTTTGTGTATATATCCGTGTTAATGTGTATTTATAATTTTACTAATGCTTTGAGAATGTGAAGTTTTTTACCTTGCCAAAGAAACCACTTGAATCTGAGAGAGTATGTTAGAGAGGGAGCAACAAACTCAAGAAGCAAATAAGAGAGACAGCAAACATGGGAGAATAAAGGAAAAACAGTGTGTGTGTGTGTGTGTGTGTGTGTGTATGTGTGCGTGTGCAGTGATGTTCTCATTCCCATGCCACTTTCTCTGTTCCAATATCTGTGAGAATTAGAAACTCACACAACTCTCTCTCTCTTTCTGCACTGACAGCTCAATGTCAACAGTGACCCAGAGCGAGGGAGGAGAAGGAGAGGTGGAGAAGAAGAGGGGTAGCTAGGGAACAGAATGAGTGAAGGAGAAAGGTGAGCAGCCAGTAATAACACTGCTGTGTTACTTTTGAGCAGTAAAGGATTGCATTTATCAAAGCCGAGCTTGAAGAGGGGAAATATGAAAGATGGAGGAACACCGAGCCAGAACAATTGAAGTGACTTAATGATTATATTCTGGGAAGTCAGAGATATATGGCATGTATTTCATACCGAATGCATGTTTACATGCACTTTTTGGACCAGATTTATGACCTCGCACATAGTTTATAGCAAACAAACACGCTCAGGTGAAAAATGGCTTTCTGAATTATTCATCAAGGAAAGTCGCTTGATGACAATTTATGGTATCCGCCATTGTACATGAGCCTGCCATATTTTCTGCCATCTACTCACATTTCCGTGCTTATGTCCATGTTTTTCCAAAGATGTGGTTTATGTGTGTTTCCCGTGGCCTCTCAGCACCTGTGTCTCGCCACTCCAGATACATACATTAACGTGACATGAAAATGAACATCTTTATCCCGAGACACAATATTTCAGCCTCATCACATGACACCTGCCGTAACCAATCAGCATCCTGCTACAAACAACTGCCCTCGTGAAGTGCGCCTGGGTGTCGTAGACAGTGTTTGATTTGAATTTGAATTTAAAATATCGCCCTCATTACGATTTCCATTATCTAATCAATTATTCATGAGTTAGGCAAACGAAATGGCTTAGATGCTCAGTGAGCACTCGACAAGGGCGAATGGCCTTGAACTTGATTTTTGCTTGATTTCGCATTTTGCACCGTTCTCTCCCTCTCGCTCTGGGTTTTTTTTTTGGTTTTTTTTGCTCTGTTTTCACTGTCTCTCTTTGAAATTTTCTTTCCACAAAACGAAAAGTGCATGAGATTCCCAAGGGTGCGCTTTCCCCAGCTTTCAGAAACTTATTCTGTGCCACGTTCAGTCAAGAAAAAGCAAGTGAAATGGAGAAAGAAAGAGAGAGAGAGGTAGAGAAAGATTGGAGAAGGAAATCAGGATATGTGCAACACAGAGCAATGGATGACAGCAAAACAGAAGGGAAGATGGAGGGTTGGCAGATGGAGGGATATGAGAGCTTTGGGACTCTGAAAGAGAGCAAGAGGAGAGAGAGAGAATACGCCAAGCAGAAGTATCATGCTCGTTCAAACTGAGGGGGCACATGCAAAGTGGATTATAAATGCAATTTGAATTTATACATAAATAATAATTTAGTTGCCCAATTATTGTAGGTAAAAATGTGTTTATCTAGTACACTGTGGCAGAAATGTCTACATTTGCAGATTTGTATTTGCTGAATTTTAGCTTGGTTTATTTAGAAAAACAATTATATAATATATTGGGATTTGAACCCTGGTTTCCTTGCTTAGTAAGTGAAAACTGCACCATTTGACGAACATGTCTAATACATATGTGACCCTGGACCACAAAACCAGTCATAAGGTATAATAGCCAACAATGCATTGTATGGGTCAAAATTATCAATTTTTCTTTTATGCCCAAAATCATTAGGATATTAAATAAAGATCATGTTCCATGAAGATATTTTGTAAATTTCCTACCATAAATATATCAAAAATGTATTTTTGTAAGTAATATGCATCGCTAAGGACTTAATTTGGACAACTTTAAAGGCGATTTTCTCAATATTTTGTTTTTTTTGCACCCTCAGATTCCAGATTTTCAAATAGTTGTATCTCGGACAAATATTAAACCATACATCAATGGAAAGCTTATTTATTCAGCTTTTAGATGATGTATAAATCTCAATTTCAAAAAACTAACCCTTATGACTGGTTTTGTGGTCCAGGGTCACATATATGATGGATTTCTAAGATCCTAAAAACTGAAAATGGCTGTTTTTGGCATTTAGTTTATGTATATGTACTAGAAGCCAATATTTATACTACCATTCAAATCAATAAGTTTTGGGGTCAATAAGTTTTTTGTTTGTTTGTTTGAAAGAAAGAAATATTATATAAGGCACATTAAATTGATCATAGTGACAGTAAAACATTTACATTGTAACAAAAAATCTGTTTCAAATAAAACTTTCTATTCATCAAAAAGTCCTGAAAAAAATCAGTTAATCAGCAGAACTGTTTTCAACTGTAATAATGAGAAGAAATGTTTCTTGAGCAGCAAATCAGCATATTAGAATGATTTCTGAAGGGTCATGTGACTGAAGACTGAAGTAACAATGCTGAAAATTCAGCTTTGGCTTTTTTTCTTCTTTTTTTTTAAATATGATGAGCTTTTCGATATTCACATTTTCTGTTTAAATAGATAATACGTCAATACAGGAAAGAAACTGCGCTCATTGGGCGATTTCATAGGGCTCTCAGAAAGTGAGGATCATCAGCGGTGTCCCCTCAGAAATAACAGGCGCATGACGTCCCTGACGACTATAGTAATAGTAGCATCTCATCATATGGTGATGGTATAATGGAAAGAACGGACAAATGGACAGAGAAAAGAGCACTCTTCAGGCATATCTCATTCAACATGACAGTTTTCCAAGAGGAAATTATGTTTAAACAAAATCTTTTTCTTTCCCGCTCAGCCTCAGGAAGATAAATAAGGAAACGTAATGAGAAAAGTTTGTGCAGGAGAAGGAAAGCCATTGTGTCTGTATATTACCGGTCGCAAATTACGCCCGTTAAAACACCTCTTTGCTCCAGCTCCCCCTCATCAGCCATCCTCTGCCTGAGCAAAGATAAACACAGGCCCTAGATGGAGGGTAAAAAAAGAATCCAAATGAAACAAATGACATCTTATTTTCATTTCATTCAAGCCACCCCCCACCCCTAACTCACTCCCGCTCTTCCTTTCTCTCTTTCTGCTCTCGCTAATGGTTATTTGCCTTGGTGGAAAGGGTACAGTGTTCTCAAAGAGGAGAAAAGGAACTCTTCATATGAGGGAAAGGAAGAGAGGGAGAACAAGGGTGTGGATGAGAGAGGGGGGGGGAAAGGCAGAAAAATATTTCATTTAGATCCATTTTCATCCCCAGCGACACAGATCCCCTTCCTCTGGCTACAATAAAAGAAAAAAGACAGAGAAAAAAAGGGGGGGTGAAAAGATATAGGAGGGGTGAAAAAAGAGAATTACATGTCAATATTTGTTCCCTTTGGCTCCTCGGATAAGGGCTGATACATTACCTAGAACCACTCCCTGTAAACCAATTCAATAACGGCGAGGTTTGCCGAGGATCACAGTGACTCAGGGGGCAGCACGGAGAAACAACAAGAAATGGAAACAAGTGGGGAGACAGAGAGATGAGTTGAGACAAGTGAGAGAGAAAGGAAAAGAGTGTCGAAGCAACCAAAATCACTACTGCAACCAAAGAGAAGGCCTTAATTGTTTCTACCACTAAACGTTTAGTTCAAGGGTGTCCGAAGTCAGTCCTGGAGGGCCACTGTCCTGCAGAGTTTAGCTCAAACTTGTCTCAACACACCTGCCTGAAAGTTTCTAGTATGCCTAGTGAGGCCTTGATTAGCTGGTTCAGGGGTGGAACTCCTTGGAGAGTGGGGTAAGATGGGTAATAAGGGGAAATGAGGCAGAAGTACAATGAAAGTATCTAACCTAATTTCAGGATGTTTAGTTGATGTAAGTTGATCCGAGTCAGTGAGTAAGTTGCACCATTGAGGGTAAACTGACCATCTAATTAATTCTGAATCAAACCTATGTGGAAATTTAAAGATAATTTACCTCTTTTAAAAACTAATTTATTATTCAGTTTTTCTTTAACAAAGTCACAATTATTTTCTTAAAGTTTTCATAAAACCAATCAAATGAAGTTTAAATTTCACTATATGTAATTGGTGTTCAACAAATTGTTTCAGAAATGTAAACAAAGTTGTAACCTTCCCAAAAACAGACTAAACAGAGAGTTTGTTGAATAAAACTAAATGAATAAGAATGAACAAATAAATGTCACTGTCACATTTTAGTTAAAAGATTCTTGGCATGATAGCTTTTCTGCAATGTTGAACATGTTAGGCCATTAGGGACTAGAGGTGAAAATATATATATGATTATAATGTGGTGCAAAGCATGGTTCTTATCAGAGAGGGATTTGGTATACTTGTACACTGTCCCTATCAAATAAACTGGTAACGCTTTAGAATAATTGTCCGTCATTAATAGGTAACTATACAGGACAAATGAGTTCACTTCAGTGCCTTATGGTGGGATAAGTTGAACCACTGGATCAATTTACCCCACAGCATTTGGCTCACTTTGCCCCATATTTAGCTAAATGGTTTAATACATTGGTAAATTACCAACATGCATCATAAATATTTTTAGACCTGGCTAAATTTGCTTTGATGTAGCAGGCATTACATCTGATATGCTAAAATTTTACTTTGACAAGTCAAAAACAGTTTTTGAAGTAAATTGGTGCTTACCACTCCTCCCATTTGCTTTTCAATTTCACAGTCTGGCAGAAATTATGGGTGGTTCTAAAATGTATGATCACACGACAATAAAAGTGTACGGTTGCCAAGATACAGGGGGGTGGTCAACTTACCCACTGGCTCATCTTACCCCTACATAAATGATGTTTTATTAACAAAGTTCAGGAGGAGCTCGTTCAGATAATTAACCTAATTAACACGAGAGGAGCGCATTCAGTTAATCAACCCAATTAATGATGAGGTATATATCAAAGACTATAGAATAACACAAGATGCATCACTCGTATTGTTTTGAATAAGAGAAAGTGCAACGAACAACATGGCGGAATAAGTCCCGCCTTCTAAATAAGAGCAATTCGCCGATTGGTAAAGTCATCACGTCACTGTAGCGGCTGTTAGAAGCTCCGGTTCCTATAGAAACAGTCAGACACGCGCCTCCGAAATGAGGCTCAAGAGATGCGCATTTAGAACTGCTCATGCGCATTATTTGATCCATCCTGAAAAATACAGTTTTTTGTCATGATTCGAGCATTTAGAAACAAAATTTATGAAACAGCTTTGGAGAATTTGATGTTTCCCCATTAAAAGATAGGAGCTGCACTTGCATGCCCGAGAGGCGTTTCAAAGATGGCCGCCGAGTGAAATGACTTGTCTTAAAGGGACTTTGGTATATATACAGCAGACTTACCTCTATTCCTTGACAGTTTATCAGCATCCCTCCTCCACCCCATCTCCTCACTTCTAGTACTAACTATTCTTATCACAACTGGGAGGAGTACTCTGGGTTTGGGCTACATTTCCGAGCTCGGAGCCCTCCCCCCGGACAGCACGCCAAATATGCATAACATTTACTATAATTATATGTAAGTGTGAACTAGTGAAATGCATAGATAACATCAAAGTCTACCACCATGAACGAACAAAGAAGGAGAAGAAATTGAACGGGAGTGTGGAGAAACTAAGTTTGTTAAGATTAATTTTGTGACATACTAACAGCGAAGTACTTTTTCGTTTAAAATACCTTCGCAATGGTATACTTTTAACGATAATCCAGATGCCGTCCACACTGATGTGATGGGCATTTAGATGAATATGTGAATATGAAATATGTGCTGCATGCTTTCCTCACAAAAACAAAATAAACATACAACAAAAATAACAGCAGTGAGAAAACAGCAGTTAAGAAAGCATCTGTGGATATGTTTACACAAACACTGCTATTCGGCACTATTCAGTCAAGTCATGTTTATTCATACCACTTTATACAATATATTGCTTTAAAGCCACAAATATCATAACCGTTATCTATAGGTCTACCGTAATTGAAACATTTATTCAAGAAATGAATTACAAATGGAAAGACGTATAGTACAGAGACATTTCATGTCAGAGCAGGATTTGAGCGAACATCATTTTACAGGTGAACGTGAGTGGTACATGAGTGGAGCATACGCTTGGGCTGTGAGCGACTGAGTGGAGCGTGCTGGCGTAGAGCGGAATATTGAGCAGAGCGCCACACCGCTACACTGAGATCGTGATTAATAATAACTTTGTTTTGTTACGATTGCATATCTGTGCGTGCTTTATGGACAGGACATGTGTATACGAAGAGACTCCTCCACTGACCTCAAGGGGCTAAAGAAAGTTTTTAAAGATTAGCCATTACAATGGCCATTCAAAGACAGATGTGTATTCTGCTAAGTTTTTTTTTTGTTTTTTTTTGTCAAAGTAACAAAAATTCATGCTAAATATATAAGTTGGTATATTTTTATTTAAATATTTTATTATGATGTTTGCCATTTTTTCTATACTCTCCTGTTTAAAAGTTTAGAGTCAGTGAGATTTTTTTACTAATATTTTTGAAACAAGTCTCTAGTTCCCAACAAGGCTGCATTTATTTAATTAACAAATACAGTAAAAACAGTAATACGGTGTTTAATGTAACTGTTTTCTATTTTAATATATTTTAAAATGTAATTTATTCCTGTGAGGACAAAGCTGAATTTTCAGCATCATTACTCCAGTCTTCAGTGTCACATGATCCTTCAGAAATCATTCTAATATGCTCATTTGTTGCCCAAGAAACATTTATTATTATTATTATTATCAATGTTGAAAACAGCTGCTTAATATTTTAGTGGAAACTATGATTCATTTTTTCCCAGATTCTTTGAATAGAGAGTTTAAATTAGAATTAGAATTAGATTTCTGTAAAATTATTTACTGTCACTTTTGATCAATTTAATGAATCCTTGCTGAATAATTTTTCTTCAGAAAAAAAAGTCAGGGTTCGGGGTTGTTGAATTTGAAGGGTTTGGGACTATAGGCTACGTGTTCTTGCAGTTGCATCAACCAATCAGAATTGTCCTAACTAATTAGTCATGTCATATATGGCATTTACAGCTCAGGTAATTGGCTCAAAACATGTTGCGGTCCCATGATCTGTCTGTTAGTTAGTTATCTATGTTAGCTATAGCTTTCCCCAGGTATCACAAACCTCCTTGCTCAACACAGCCCAAAGCATTATTGGTAGAACTAATCAACTAGTCACCTAACTGGCATAAATCCTATTGCATTTTAGTACATCATTAAAATAAATCCAGATCTCTCAAAGGCTTTAATCAGAAATGATTTCATCGGTTCCATCTGTGAGTTGTTTAATGAAAGTGTTCATCACCTTCTGCAGATATTTTCTTCTACACACCCTCACACTCCAAAGCTTGTCTTTTTTCCCATAAAACAGGTCTTTTCTTGTCTTTAACCAGTTGTACTGAAGTTTGCTTCCATTACAAAAACCATGACTGCAACTTTATTCCTTGAATTTTGAGCTGTTACTTCCACAAATGATGAACCTAAATATGTATGATGGCTTTTGTCCTTTCGCTCTCAAGTTAATTATGTTGTTTGTGGGTCTCATATGGTCTTGTATTAATCCAGATGGTTACTAAAACAAGACTGCAATGCTTTAGAAATGCTAAATGAACGTTGTCTTCGCACATTTAGTTTGATTAATAGTGTTGTTGTTATTGAGTCTGGGGCTGGTGAGAGACTCAGGTGGAAGGGTCGTGATCCTGTCTCCTACCTTCATCGCCTGTCCATCAGACACAAAGTAGGCTGGGACTGGCTGTGTCGGGCTGTCCATCAACCTTAGTGGGAGGGTCACAAATAATGATAGCACCCCATCTGGCCACAAGGGCGACATCACGGCGAGCTGATTGGGGTGAAAGACCAAGTACGCCCACTTTTTCCTCTTCAGTCCAAGACGTACGAGCGAAACTCCGGCACGTGCATATGTATGTGTGGTATGACATGCCATTTGAGAGAGACAGATGGGATCCACTCACATATACTCACACTGACGCTCGCTCACGCCAGCCTCTGCCTCGTTTCACCCTCGGCTCCCCGTGATGCTGGCAAGGTCGTGACCTCTCTAACCCTTGAGTTTAACAGACTGGATAAACATATGGAGGTAACTTGGGGGAAATAAAGTTTTGTGCGCACACATTCCACGCTTATCATCGCAAACTTCATTTCCCATTAAAGCCTCACTCCTGTCACGATTTGGTGTTGTCTGCTCTCATAAACATCCCATCAGTCGGCAGAGATCAACAGCAGTTAACTCCATCTCGATTTGCACGTCCGTAGCGGATCCGGAGGCCTGCGGGCGAACGCGGCGCTGCCCTCACCTGTGCGCATTAACATTCTAATGCCACCCGCATTGATGTCTGCATTCATTAAGACGAGAGCGCTCAGGGCTGCCATGTGTGCGCGATACAAGAACTCCAATCTGTCATACAGTGTCATAGCTGTTCCTACTCTTGGCGAACACGCGCGCGCACAAATCCCAGACAAACGTTTGGTGACTCCTGCGGTGTTCACTTCCATCTTGATCAAAGCAATAACGGTGCTTCTTAATGTCTCACCTCATTGAGATTCTATCAGTCTATCAGTCACTGGCCTCACACACACACTCTTTCAACCTGAGGAATGGCATTCTCATTAAGATACATCAGATACGACGACTCCTGAACTGAGCACACAAACTCATTTCCACCGGCTCTCATAAACGTCTTATTAAAACAAATCTCTCCTTATTTTCCACCTGTGCGTACGAATGTCGAAATGATTTGTATTTGTGCTGGTATACGTATTGGTAAATATGCATAATGGAATCAGTGTGTGTGTGTGCGCTTGTGTAGAGGTGGCCCAAAACCTCAC
The DNA here is from genome assembly GCA_003731715.1 of Anabarilius grahami. Classification (NCBI taxonomy): domain Eukaryota; kingdom Metazoa; phylum Chordata; class Actinopteri; order Cypriniformes; family Xenocyprididae; genus Anabarilius; species Anabarilius grahami. The sequence goes on from RJVU01042551.1 coordinate 2,374,166, forward strand.
CCGCCGTCAGTAATGACAGGCACAGCGTAATTAGCCTGGGGTAAACAATTAACACAGGAGATCTATTCTGATGCAAATGACCAAACCCCAGCAGAACCAGACACAATGCCGCCTCAATGCATTTAGAGTCATTATGATCACCTTCCAGGTTGGCGAAGCACACGTTCGGTGTGTGCGTGTGCGTGCCGGTGCATTGTCTTTGTTATTTATTGTTATATTTCTGCAGCTCTGTCCTCTGTTTGCCATTCTCATTAAGGTTTAGGGTAAATGTTTTTTAATAATGGCGCTCCAGGTAAGCCTTATGGAAATTTCCGTCAAATTGGGAGGCCGAAGAAACATTAACAGGCAAAGACGGTGGGGCGTGGGTGCAAACCTAAGCTTTCAATCACAAGGCCGTTTCTCTGTAATCACACCATCATTGTTCATGTTCCTTCCTTTCTCCTCCACCGTTGTCTCTCGTTCTCCATACAGTCGTACCTCTAAATTAGCGCCACTACCTCTGCCGCCATTTGCTGTCCGTTCTGCTTTTCAATTACCTCTGCATGTTTAATTTACTCCCTGGATTTAATTTTGAAAGTCACAGATTGATTGTCATAAATGGAGCTATTTATTTTTTTGTGATGGGACGTGGAAGTGCATTATGGGATTCATTTTAAGGCACACATTAATGTCTTCATTCACTGTTTCACTTAAACACTTATTTCTCTATTATGCTTTGCATTTGTATTTTAAGCATAGAGCGAGCTGGATGTAAGTATAGATATACTGTATATTTCTATGCACTGTTGAGTCATTTGTAATGTTATTTGTGTTCATCCATTTTGAAAAGCTTTTAAGGTCATCTGTGCAAATGCACACGGGAATACAGTTTCGTGTAATGGCAGCACTTATTCACTTAATCGAGATCATACGATATATTTTTTTCCCTCCCGGAACAAAACTCTCCGTCTCTTCGTGAGGAAAAAAAAGACTGTTCCCTTTCCTCTAAGAATAATTGAGGCAATAGTGAACACAGTTGCTAATTAATCATGCAGTAGCTGAAAATTGAGGTGAAAGAGAAAAAGATGAGAGGAGAGGCAGAGAGATGAGAGGATCTGGATGAGAGATGAGAGACATCTAGAAATGAGAGGAGAGGGCAAGTGTGGATGAGTGCAGGTCACATGGGGAGGGAGAATGTAAAAAAAAACAACATCATAAAGGAAACAATGGAACAAGATCGAGACATGGTTTGAGACACAGATTGGCACATTATAGATTTATGATTGTAATAACAGACAAGAGGCGCATTTAAAACAGTGCTCTGTTTACAGTGTAGTACGGAGCCCCTAAAGGGACATGGTGATGGAAAAAAATATGAGATGAGAGGAAAAATATGTCAATGCTTTTGCATTCTCTCAAATGTTTCGCATTCCCCAGAGAAAAGGTTTTGCGAGCAAACGCAAACATGAAAGTATTATGCTATCATTTAAGACATTTCTTATATAGAACCCTTTTGGAATAAAGGGTAAAATTAAGACAATAACTCTTCTATATAGAACCCCATTGAACATTTTTAAGAGATAGCATCACAATCTTTTTAAATTATGGCTTTTTAGTAGTGAAGCTATTTTATTAAGTAGTGGATAGTCAGGTTTGATTTATATGTATACTACTGTTCAAATGTTTGGCTTTAGTGTTATTCTTTTGAAAGAATTCTCTCATGCTGACTAAGGCTGCATTTATTGATCAAAAATACAGTAAAAACAGTAATATTGTGAAATATTATTACAATTTAAAATAAACGTTTTCTATTTCTATTTTCTATTTTAAAATAGAACATGATTTCTCAATCTTGCTGGTTTCAATGTTTCAGCTTTTAGAAATGTGTGGGAGAAAGATTTTGGTAGCATCCCTGAGAATGCTACCAAAGAGGGCCTTTAAACATGGACAGTATATTTATTTGCAATAAGATAAGAGAAACACAGTATAAAATTGCACATCGCTTGCATTGCACCTCTGAAGGCGGTCTGGCAGAAGCTAGATTTTTTACTTCATAACTTGTTAAATATGGATATTTTTCTTACACAAACGCATCTCTTTGCTTCAAAAGGCCTTTATTAACCCCCCGGAGCCGTGTGGAGTACAGGTTTATGATGGATGGATGTGGATGGAGGCACTTTCTTCAGCTCATACTCATTGATCGCGTTCACTGCCATTATAAAGCTAGGATGTGTCAGGATATTTTTTAATATATCTCCGATTGTGTTCATCAGAAAGAAGAAAGTCATATCCACCTAGGATGGCTTGAGGGTGAGTAAAGCTTGGGGTAATTTTCATTTGAAAGTGAACTAATCCTTTAACAAAATGAATCCACAAAAGTCGTCAGTTTGCTCAAAGTGTAAGAGTGGTGTTGGTACACCTAGCCATATGTTTTGGTTATGTCTGTTAATCTCACGATTCTAAAGCAAGGTCCAAAGGAGATTAGAGAACATATTTGGTTATACTATACTATATGTACAGACCCTTGGTTCTTCATCTAGGTCTAGGTCTGGTGCGCAATAACTTAACACTTGCACCGGGGGACGTAACTCTAGCTCAGAAGTTGCTTTTCATTGCTCAAAGATGTATTTTACTTAATTGGATTGTAGACAAACCGCCATCAATTCACCATTGGTTTCAAGAAATTTACAGTATACTTCCATTTGAAAGAATGTTTTTTTGTATGTTATTCCTGTTAAAAACCAATAAATATTCAATTAAAAAATGTTTTTGAAAGGTATTATATGTCTAACACTGCATTTGAGCTGTGAGACATGACAAGTTGAGGCTCAAACAGTTCTGTGAGGTTTGGGTGGCACTACCTGTTTGTCCAACCATGGCAAATGGGGTGGGACAAAAAGAGGATTTGAGACCCTTCCAGACCTTTTTAGACACTTTGAGGTTTTCTGGGTGAAGAGAGGTGATGGCTTGTCATATTCAGTTTTTCTCTCTCTCTCTCAGGAGCACATGTTTTATTTTATATTTGTGGGACAAAGGTCCATTCTCTTGGAGTTCTGCTAAAATTACCCTCTTAGCGTCCAACAGCCCCTCATTATCTTTCCATCTATCGTCCATTCATCCATCCCCCTTCCATTTTCCCAATTCTATTCATCTCTGCTGTTCTCAAAACCATCTAATTCATTCCATTTATTCTTCCTTAGTTCTATACCCTTCTCTCCATTATTCCTCCATCCTCTTCTCTTTCTGCTCTGTTCATCATCCCACTACCTTTAATGCCCTTTTCCATCTCTCATACACCATCATTCCCAATCTCCTCTTTCCATTTCTCCTCTCATCCTCATCCACTCTTCATCCCTGCCTGTGCAGCCCACTCCAAATTGGAGAGGGCTGGTTTCCTCTAATTAAAATCTTTAATCAGACTCCTAATTAGCCTAACCAGAGCCCTGTAAATCATTTCCGCCTCTTGCCTCTCCTACAGACCCGGACCAAGATCCTTTTTAAAAGAATTCGGCCCGCTGTAATGCAGCTAAATGAAAGCGAACTGCTGCAGAGGGATGGATATGATGAAGACACAGGACCGTGCCCTTGTTCATTTTTCTGGGTGGGTTTCCTGTGATTGACACACTGGTGTGATCTGTACAGTCTCTAATGTGGTTTAAAGCTGTAGCAAGTCATTCTGTATTGATGGCAAAGGCTGGTGATTTTTCATTGCAGTGCACTCTAAAATTTGCTGGGTTACTTTTTTACCCAGAGTGCTGGGTTCTGTCTGTTGGGTCATTTTGTTGGCTTATTTTCAAAGTGTTGGGTAGTTTTGTGGGTATCCCACTGCTGGGTTAAATTTCACTCACAGTAGAAATGGTGCACCCCCTCATAAACTACTCTGCCTGCTGGGTTATAGTAACAAACTGCTGGTTTGCCAAACTAAAATAAACTGGATTGGTAAAGGTCATTTTGTCTTCTGTCCTGAGAGGAAAAACTTCTAAACTTCCTGAATAACTCTAAGGTTTGTATACACTTGTGTATGAAATAATTACTGTACAGACAAAAATACATTTGTAGTTTCGACATTTTTTAATAATTACATTTACCGTAATACAAGATACAGTAGTATTTGTCTTTATATGTATGTACACTGTAAAAAAGAATTGTTGGTTTAACTTAAAAAAGTAACTTACCTGGTTGCTTTAGAATTTTAAGTTCATTGAAATTAAAAATTTGAGTTAATACAATGAAGGCAATTGGTTTAATCAACAGAAAACTCAAAATATTATGTTTTCTGAACTACATTAATTAATTGATTTGACAAAAGAAAAAAATGTTCTGATAACAAATCATGAAAATAATTCTTTACAGTGTATCTGTACATGTAAATAACATATAACACAAATACTGAATAAATACATAAATTATAACAACCCAAGTTGGGTTGAAAATTGACAAACCCAGCTATTGGGTTAGTTTAAACCCAGCAGTTGGGTTAAATGTTCGCCCAACCTTCTGGGTAGTTTTATTTAACTCAACTATTGTTTAAAAATTACTGCTTGCTTAAAATGAGTTAAATAAAACTGGCCAGCACGTTGGGCAAACATTTAACCCAACCGCTGCTTTAAAACAACCCAATCACATCCATTTTCAACCCAACTTGGGTTGTTTTTAACCCAGCATTTTTTAGAGTGATATATATTACTAAATAAAATAAATTGACTAGCACCAGCAATCATTAGAGCTGCATAGAAATTCATGGTGGCCCAAGCAAAGATGGATGAATGAATGAACGTCCTTTACTGATCCCTAAGGGGAATTTGGGGAAGATGAGCTGTTGAATAGACTGCATTCTTATATTACCTCACCACACTCAGTTCTGTCAGCTTCCTTTACTAATTAGGCTACACAGACTGAGTCTCCATAGCTAACCTGCCTCGAGGCTAAAACTTTATATGACTAACCTCTGCTTCCACACCATCTTTCACATGAATCCAAGCCACGGGTCTTCCCTTAAATCTGCCCGTATCCAGTGAAAAATCGAACTCCCTGGTGACTGGGGCTAATGTACACAGTGGATGACCTTTGCCACTGTTAATGGTTTAATGTCGGGGTTTAGTTGTGGTGGATGTGGAACAAGAAACGTAATGAACTCCACAGCATTAGCCGTGGCTGATTACTCAGCACAGCTGGATGGGGACATGATGGAAAAGCAGAATTGTTTTCCTCGCTCTCACTCTTTTTGCTCTTGTTTTATGAGCTTCTGCCTAATGCCCCCAAAACGCACTTACAGTCTCATCTCCACGGTAGCTGAAGTCATTATTTGGATAAATGACATCACCTGTTGATTTTCTCCAGACCCTCGAAGGCTCATATCTCTTCTTCTGCTCCTTTCTTTTGTCTCCCATGCTCTTCTCCTTTCCCAAGCCGCAGGCCTGGTATTTTTAGGGCCGTGTGAAGGGGTGAAAGCATCGAGCACTTTTTCTCTCATCTCTCCATTTTAATCCCTGAGTGATGGCTGAAATGTGCGAGGCCCAGAAATGACTGTCTCTCCTCGCCTGCGGGCATGAGCCATCAGTCACCTCACTACAGACTAAAACAGCACAATTCCTCGCCAACCTGCCTACGGAGCACACACGCGGCCCCCAGAGGTGTGTACTTGTGTGACTGTTGTTAGTTGTGTATGCGGGCTGCATTATGCTGGAAATTAAGAGCACTTCTTTTGTACCGTTTGCAAAACACCGCTGGCTAAATGGTGCATTATGCATATTTCACTTTTTCACCCTTGCTTTTCATGATGACCAGGTTGGTTGTACTCCTGTAATGTGTTAAAGGGTTAGTTCACCCAAAAATGAAATTTCTGTCATTAAGTACCTCATGTCGTTCCAAACCTGTAAGACCTTTGTTCATCTTTGGAACACCAATTAAGATATTTTTGATGAAATCCAAGAGGTAATTACCACATTCAAAGTCCAGAAAGGTAGAAAAGACATCGTTTAAACAGTCGACGTGATTACAGTGGTTCAACCTTAATGTTATGAAGTGACGAGAATACTTTTTATATGTAAAAACAAAACAAAAATAACGACTTTATTCAACAATTTCTATCCCATGTCAGTCTCCTCCTGATCATGTAGTACACACGGTAGTAGTAGAAGTAATATCTTTATTTTTCCCTTCACAAGGCAATTTATGTAGCATTCAATATCACAAACACACAACTAATACTTCTGATATCATAGCAAAACTAATATACAAAAACATCCCAACACACAGCTACGAATCACTAAATAAGTCATAATTTTGTTTTTTTGCCGCACCAAAAATATTCTCGTCGCTTTATAATATTAATAATGAACCACTGTACTCATGTGAACTGATTTAAATATGTTTTTAGTGCCTTTATGGATCTTGAGAGAGGAAATGTCATTGCTGGCTATGGAGGCCTCACTGAGTCATCGGATTTCAACAAAAATATCTTAATTTGTGTTCCGAAGATCAACGAAGGTCTTACGGGTGTGGAACGGCACGAGGGTGAGAAATAAATGACATTATTTTCATTTTTGGGTGAACTAACCCTTTAAGTTTTTTTTCATGTTTTTAAAAGAAGGCTCTTATGCTCACCAAGGCTGCGTTAATTTGATAAAAAATTCATTAAAAACAGTAATAATGTGAAATATTATTACAATTTAAAATAACTGGTTCCTATTTGAATATATTTTAAAAATGTAATTTATTCCTGTGATGCAAAGCTGTATTTTCAGCATCATTACTTCAATGTCACATGTTCCTTCAGAAATCATTCTAAGATGATGATTTGCTGGTTAATTATCATATATTTTGTATCGGTGCTCAATTATTAATAATAGTTCTTATTATTCCAAAAGTTGAAAACAGTTTTTGCTGCTTAATTTTTGTGTGGAAACCATGATACATTATTTTCAGGATTATTTGATGAATACAAAGTTTTTTTTTGAAATAGAAATATTTTGTAACATTGTAAAAGTCTTTACTGTCACTTTTGATCAATCCTTCATGAATAAAAGTATTAATTTCTTTTTTTTTTAAAAAGATCTGACCCCAAACTTTTGAATGGTAGTGCGTCATGGTTTCCACAAAAATATTAAGCAGCTCAACTGTTTTCATCATTGATAATAATAAGAAATGTTTCTTGAGCACCAAATCAGCAAATGCTTTTCACAACGACAGTGTTGGTTGCACTTATTCACCTGCCAGGAGCCAAAAACGCACACGCTTCTATCGCATCACGGAAACACACATGCACACACACTCCTGTAATGCATAATGTATTGTGCTGTAGCCGTTTCAGCGTCGTCAACCCCCCCTCCGCACGCCCAGTCTGTTCCAGGCTATCAGACATGACAGTGCCAGCTGGGCTCCTGGCAGCAGCCGAGCAGGGAGGAGGAGAAAGAGAGAGAATCCAAGAGAGAAAGAGAGATGGAGACACAGCAGGACAATGTGAAGAAAGGATGCAGGGGGGAAGGAGAGAAAGAGCGAGAGGGAGGCGGTGGGAGGCGCGGTTTGCTGCACTCCGGCGTCTGTTCCGTTCCCTGCTGATCTAAGACGTGTTGCAGAACCGTGCCGGTCGGGTTTTTTGGGACGGAAAGCTGCTCTGGGTTGAGCAGTGTTCAGTTTATATAAAGACAGCTGTCAGCACAGGAGTGTGTGCCACTTCCAAACACTCCACTCATCGCTGACTCACTCTGAGCAATTAACTGCTCCAGTTAACCTCGCTTCTGTTGATAGAGTGGAGAGAGAGAGAGAGAGAGAGAGAAGGGAGAGAGAGAAAAACAGTATCTGAGTGTATCTGTTTGAGCAAATCACCATGTGTGTTCAAGAAAGTGTGAGAACTGAAGAAAGTCTGTGTGCGTGGCTGTCCATCTGTCTGGGAAGGTGTGCCTGTTTAAACCAGCATGTGTGCTTTAAACCAGCATGTGTATGTGATCATGTCTGAGTTAGCTCAGACTGTTCAGAGACTTTGCAGCTTATTTCTGTGCGCCCATGTTGCCTCGTGTATGTGTATAGCTGTGCGTCCCGATACGCATGCTTCTCTATGAAAAAGCAGTATGTGAAATGATTAGGTTGTTCAATGCTTGATGGATGCATCTGCCAAGATTCGTGCACCTAGTGGATGTTTTGCTATCTCATTATGCTCTGGTCAGAGTAAAGGTAAAGGTCAGTGCTTATAGGGCTGATGTAATTTGTCCAGGAATGTATTTATTCAGCATGTCTAAACATCTACATGCCTAATGGTTGAGAAGTTCTTTTTCATTTTATTAACTTTTGTAAAATTTTCCTAGAATTTATATGTGTTTTTGATACATTTTCCATCCAAGATAATGTGAACATACGGAACATGAACCTTGAACTACTGTATCCTGAAAATAAGTAAATTACTCGTTTGATATTAAAGGGATAGTCCCTCCCAAAAATGAAAATTCTGTCATCATTTACTCACCCTCATGTCAATCCAAACCTGTATGTATTTTTTCTTCTGCTGAACACAAAAGAAGATATTTTGAAGAATGCTGATAACTAGAGTTGTCAAAAGTACTGACTTTGGTACCTATCGTTACTGAAATTTAAAAAATGTGATGCTTTGAGCGCTGTTGATTCATAAACACCTCTGATTGGCCATTGTGTTCACTCGCTCAACATATATGTCTGTGATTGGCTACAATGATCAACGCACGGGAGCGTTTGAAAGCACACGGAAGTGTTTGAATCTAAAAGCGTTTTGAAAGCGGGAGCATTTGAAAGTAGGCATCTATCAGCGGGCTGGTCCGCGATAGACACTTGCTTTCAAACGCTCCCGTGTGTATCTGTGTAAGCGCTTGATTAGGAGCATCATTGATGACTATTTACAACATTTTTATAGCGTTGATCATTGAAGCCAATCACAGACATATCTGATGAGCCGTGAACACAATGGCCAATCAGAGATGTTTACGAATCCGCTTAACAGCGCTCAAAGTGTCAAATTTTTTAAATTTCAGCACCGACTAGGTACTGAAGTCGATACTTTTGACAACTTTACTGATAACCAAAGAGTTTCGGTTCCCACTGACTTCCATTGTATTTTTTGTTTATACAGTAGAAGTCAGTGGGAAACGAAACTGTTAAGTTAGCAACATTCTTCAAAATATCTTATTTTGTGTTCAGCAGAGGAAAGAAAGATATACAGGTTTGGAACGATTTTTTGAAGATTAAGTTCAGAAAAACTGTCATGTGACAATATTGTGTGTGTATATTGTCCATTGATAATATATAATCTATGATTTTGTGGTTTATTTGTATGTATGCTATTTTTATTTGTGGTTAGGTCCAACTGTATCAGGTGACAGATCACTGTCTGATCACTCACATCGCTGGTCATTTGCATAAAGTTGAACTCTGCTCAGCTTTGCCTTCGCCAGCCTTCTATTTCCCATCTCTTATAAAAAATTCAAGATTTCAGGTCACTTTGTAGCTCTAAATCACTGCAAAATCGCCTTTTACCGTGTAAACCCACATGTATGTTTGATAGGTACATGGGTTTCTGAGGCCTCTACATCATTTAAAATTATCAATGCTTTCTCAAAAAAACCTTTAGTACATGATCTATTACATGTCTTCTGCACTGTAGTGGATTTGATCTACTCTTCAGGAAGTAGAATTGTTAAGGGGGGAGTTCACACAAAAAAGAAAATTCTGTCATTAATTACTCATCCTCCTGTTGTTTCAAACCTGTTAATTTTTGGAATGCAAATGAAGAGCTTTTTGATGAAACGGACAGCTACGTTATATTGAAACTTTGACGCTTCAAAAAGTCCATAAAGAGATCGTAAAACGAATCCATATGAATTGAGCGGTTTAGTCCAGATTTTCTGAAGAGACACGATCGCTTTATATGATGAACAGATTGAATTTAGGCTTTTATTCACATGTAAAACATTCATCAACTCACACATCAGTTGGGGTAAATGAAAGCTCAAGTATGTTCACATGACGTGCGAGAACCAATGAGGTTCATTCTCGTGTGTTATGCAGCACGTTTGAGCTTAAGGAAGAGGTTTGTTCTCGTGCGTCAAGCAGGTTCGGTTGAGCTTCTGTTTATGTTCGCTGATCAATATTTATATGTGAGAAAAAGCATAAATTAATTCTTTTCATTATAAAAAGCGATTGAGTCTTCATTTGCGTTCCGAAGATGAACGAAAGTCTTACGGGTTTAGAACAACATAAGGCTGAGTAATTAAAGACATAATTTTCAATTTTGGTTGAACTAACCCTTCACTGTCTTTTTCAGAATGTATTGCGATGCACATCTTTATGCATGGAAATCTTTGTGGTTTACTTAAGCTTGCATAACATTATGGAAAAACCATGTTAAAAATGTGTGCATGACATAAGATGAAAATATATGCAGTTTTTTATACATATTTTGTCTAAATGTTTAACCGTTTTAGTTTAAAAAAAATTTTTATTTTATTTTATATGTCAGGCTTGGGTTATTTATGTATATTTCTCTGCCTATGTGTTCTTTAACCAGACGGCGTTACAGAAAAACACCACCTCTGTCATCTGCTCCATTCACCCGACACCCTTGTTCTTGACTTCGGATCGCCCTGAGGGTCGGCCGCCCGGTTTGCTTCGTCTCGCAGGAAAATCCTAGAGCCTCTGCCTGGAAACATCTGAGACAGAGAACAGATGGCGCTGTGATTTCTGACAATTGTGAACATGTTTTCCCCCCAACTGTGTCTGTGTGTGTTTGTGCTCTTTTAGCAATCCAGACCTCTGCTCCTGTAGACTATACACCCTTGGGTGTGTATTTGTATGAATGAGAGAGTGAGAAAGAAAGGGAGAGACGGAGGAAATGCATGTGTTTATGTTCTTTTCAGGCCTACTTGCTGCTGCGGGTCAGACCCATGGTGTCATCATGGATTAAAAGCACTGGGAAACGCGCCACAGGTCCGTCACTCAACGCACTCGGATCCAAATGAGTACAACAGAGCGTTGACAGATCTTCTCTTTTAACACTGATCTCAGAGCGGTATTCCAGAATCCCTTATTACGATGAGAATTTGAATGCAGATATGAGCGACTGCTCTGAAACCAGCACATATGGGGGACTAAGCGTGAAACGGCACCGGCGGGGCCCACGGGTCAGGGATGATGATGAACTGATGGAACGCATGGAGGAGTTGAACTGTTTGTCCTGAAATGGCTCCAACATATAAAAGACCCTGCAGTAAAGGTGTGTATATGTGTGTGTGTGAGAGAGAGAGAGCGCTTTACTGTCTACAGGCTCGTACGGAAAGTAAATCAGGGGCCTATTGTACCGTAAATGTCATTCGCCCTGCCTCTCGTCTCCTGTCGCTGGCAGAGCGTTTTGCGGGTTATGAGACTGGATGGACACCAATACTCTGCCTTAAAGGTGTCCAGAAGATGCTGGAAGAGACTCGTGCATGAGATGAACTGTGAATTTTGGTCTCTGTATGTTTTACAAGACAGCATCCATAAGGAAAATCAATTAAGCTGAATGGTAAATGTCAGTTATTTCTGTATATTGTCTCTGGCACTATCAAGACGTCCAACATATTTAAAGCAAATGTGTGCCCATTGGGGAGGCATATAATAAGGAAAAAAGCAGAGTAAACTAGACTTTTACACATTCTGGAGAGAATGTGAGAGGTGCCTGTGGAAAACTTACTGCCACAATGCTAGGCTGATAATGTTGGTTGCCAGGTCATTGAAATGCAATTGCAATTTTTTTTTTTTTACTATTATGGCACAATACCATATAAATGACCTGCCAATATTAGAGTATTTTTTTATATAAAATTAGAGAATATTAGCCACTATTTGATATTTGTGCATGCTCATTTCCTCTAGTTTTACATTTGCCATCAAAAGTTAATCTTGAAAAATCCTACTAATTTAATAACACTATGAAATGTTAAGCAAATCTCAAAATGAATATTCATTTTTCTTACTGTAGATTATAAAGTTCTGATCCCTAAATTTATTTGTGGCTTTGATGCACTTGTTAGTATGCTTTTTACATCCAAAATTGTCATAATTTAGAAATAAAAGGCATTTTTCCTACCCTGATTTTAGCCCTCTGGTTTGAACGCTCTGTTTTAAGGGGCGTGTCTGCTGTGAGGCTTCAGTGTACACTGCTGTGATTGGCTAACATCCTTCCATTTGAAATAACTTAGTATTACTCTCTCTTTTAGTGCGTTTTTACAGTTACGGCTCTCAAGGTTAACTATTCGTGAAAAGTGCTGCATTACATTTAGATCTATGGCATTATATTACGATTGTGGCATGAAAGGTTGCAGTGATGAACATTGTAGCCGATCACAGACATGTTGTTGAGCGCATGAAAGCAGTAATATCGTCATTGCAACTCAATTTTTGCACACTAACAAAAGCTTTCATAGTCACTAACAGTGCAAACGCGATATAACTATGAGATTTGTTGAATAAAATGTGAGTTTTGGCACATTTAGTCACTGATAAACTTATGCTGTTTGATTGACAGCTCCAGTGAGTGTAAAGGGAGCGTTCTTTGTATCATTTAATCACAGTTCAAATAACAGATTATTTTCATCCTACTAAGAGAAACAACGTAAAGTTCGTAGTCACTGGTTTGATTTACTCTGACACATAGACAAAGAACTTCTGACTGAACATGAATCATTACATATCAGATCAGGCATTAGAATTAACACAGTTACTTACATGTTGTTGCATTACTTTCGAGTCCGTATAAGCAAAGCCTGTGACTAAATGTGATAGATTTACCAAATAATCCACAGTGAAATGTACCAAAAAGAAATAAATAAAGCTCAACTGAGACATTCCCATTGTTGAAAATAAATAACCACATTCCTAGCATTAGGATCCTTTGAAAGGTAATGTTATTTTTGTCCTGTTGTATTGCTCTTCTCTCCTCATCTCACTAACACACCAGTGGCCGGGGCTAACGTTACAATGATGAAGTAGGTGTTGATTTCTTCTGCGGCGGCGTTTCACCTATAGATAGGCACATTCCAGGATCAGTTGTTCAATGGGCCTGGTGTCAATAAAAGCTTTTATTTGACTAACAAAGAAGTTTTCAGTTCTGAAACTTACAGGATATTCTTATATGATGAACTCTTATATATCAAAAGCTCAAGGAAAAGTTAATTTCTCAACTCATGACCCCTTTAAATTATTTATTAATAAATGTTCACCTTTTGATTATTATTGTTACCTCTAGTAATTATGTCTGATTTTTAATTTTGGGTTCATTTTAAGCCAGCCATATAATAATTTTTAAACAATAGTTAGGTTAAATAAAACTACCCAGCACTTTGGGCAAACATTTAACCCAACTGCTGGGTTTGTCCATTTTCAACCCAACTTGGGTTGTTTTTAACCCAGCATTTTCTAGAGTGTACTATCAGCCATTTATTGGTTAGTGGCCATAACATAAAAATAATTATTGTCTTATTGTATTTGCCAGCATTTTGATATTGGTGCATCCTTTGTTCTGGACAGTTGCTGTTCCAAGTCAAAACTTTCTGTTCTGGTCAATCCTTTAGTGAACGTTTTCATTTCTGCATCATGCCTCAGAATATTAGTTCCTACCCACGTAGAAGGCAACGCTCTCAGGACCTTGCGCAACATTCCCTAAAAGTTCTCAAAAGGTGATGAAAATTCTGAACCTTTACAGAACATTTGGGACATAAAATGTCCTCTTTTGGTAATGAAAGTGATGCAGTTTAAGGTTCCTTATATGATTTTAGGGGGACATTCCAATTTGGTTAATTTTATGGTCACATAAGAACGTTACAATGAGGATATTTAGGACATTAACTGAACGTTGCTACATGGTCTTCTGTTGGTCATTTAATAACATTCCTGATATGAGTTTAGGGCGACGTTCTATTTTGGTTATTTTATGGTCGTGCGAGAACGTTACAAAGAGGACATTTGGGAAGTTAACAGAACGTCCTGAATTTCTGAATTTTCGTCACTTTTAGAGAACTTTTAGACAAAGTTGCGCAAGGTCACGAGAACGTCGCCTTCTGTGTGGGTGTTTTATACAAAATAATAAAGTTTGAAGTCACCGTTATAGAGGTGAGCGTTTGCTTTAGATGGGCTCTTGATTTTTGCTATTTTAACATTAAATTTTCTCTGCCTGCTTTAATTGTGTTTTCAGAACTCGTTTGTTATAGCAAAGGTGTGGGAGAAAGTCTGATCAGATGAATTTGGTTGTTTATTGCAGGAGATTCACTGAGCTTCTCCAGAGTCTAAACTATGTGTGTGTTAAATGTTAGTTTTGCATTAATTGAAGGTCCCCCCGCCCCTTTTTTTAATTAGTTTTTTTTTTTTTAATTCATTATACAGAGTTTTGAGCAGTGTCTTTTAGACTCACATAGACATCATGAATCAGCGTACGATCCTCAACAATGGTGACACTAAACAAAAATCTTTTTTGTGACTTTAGTAGCTTGTTTTAGTAGAA
>RJVU01042551.1:2388846-2407584 GCA_003731715.1 Anabarilius grahami
TATCATTTAATCACAGTTCAAATAACAGATTATTTTCATCCTACTAAGAGAAACAACGTAAAGTTCGTAGTCACTGGTTTGATTTACTCTGACACATAGACAAAGAACTTCTGACTGAACATGAATCATTACATATCAGATCAGGCATTAGAATTAACACAGTTACTTACATGTTGTTGCATTACTTTCGAGTCCGTATAAGCAAAGCCTGTGACTAAATGTGATAGATTTACCAAATAATCCACAGTGAAATGTACCAAAAAGAAATAAATAAAGCTCAACTGAGACATTCCCATTGTTGAAAATAAATAACCACATTCCTAGCATTAGGATCCTTTGAAAGGTAATGTTATTTTTGTCCTGTTGTATTGCTCTTCTCTCCTCATCTCACTAACACACCAGTGGCCGGGGCTAACGTTACAATGATGAAGTAGGTGTTGATTTCTTCTGCGGCGGCGTTTCACCTATAGATAGGCACATTCCAGGATCAGTTGTTCAATGGGCCTGGTGTCAATAAAAGCTTTTATTTGACTAACAAAGAAGTTTTCAGTTCTGAAACTTACAGGATATTCTTATATGATGAACTCTTATATATCAAAAGCTCAAGGAAAAGTTAATTTCTCAACTCATGACCCCTTTAAATTATTTATTAATAAATGTTCACCTTTTGATTATTATTGTTACCTCTAGTAATTATGTCTGATTTTTAATTTTGGGTTCATTTTAAGCCAGCCATATAATAATTTTTAAACAATAGTTAGGTTAAATAAAACTACCCAGCACTTTGGGCAAACATTTAACCCAACTGCTGGGTTTGTCCATTTTCAACCCAACTTGGGTTGTTTTTAACCCAGCATTTTCTAGAGTGTACTATCAGCCATTTATTGGTTAGTGGCCATAACATAAAAATAATTATTGTCTTATTGTATTTGCCAGCATTTTGATATTGGTGCATCCTTTGTTCTGGACAGTTGCTGTTCCAAGTCAAAACTTTCTGTTCTGGTCAATCCTTTAGTGAACGTTTTCATTTCTGCATCATGCCTCAGAATATTAGTTCCTACCCACGTAGAAGGCAACGCTCTCAGGACCTTGCGCAACATTCCCTAAAAGTTCTCAAAAGGTGATGAAAATTCTGAACCTTTACAGAACATTTGGGACATAAAATGTCCTCTTTTGGTAATGAAAGTGATGCAGTTTAAGGTTCCTTATATGATTTTAGGGGGACATTCCAATTTGGTTAATTTTATGGTCACATAAGAACGTTACAATGAGGATATTTAGGACATTAACTGAACGTTGCTACATGGTCTTCTGTTGGTCATTTAATAACATTCCTGATATGAGTTTAGGGCGACGTTCTATTTTGGTTATTTTATGGTCGTGCGAGAACGTTACAAAGAGGACATTTGGGAAGTTAACAGAACGTCCTGAATTTCTGAATTTTCGTCACTTTTAGAGAACTTTTAGACAAAGTTGCGCAAAGTCACGAGAACGTCGCCTTCTGTGTGGGTGTTTTATACAAAATAATAAAGTTTGAAGTCACCGTTATAGAGGTGAGCGTTTGCTTTAGATGGGCTCTTGATTTTTGCTATTTTAACATTAAATTTTCTCTGCCTGCTTTAATTGTGTTTTCAGAACTCGTTTGTTATAGCAAAGGTGCGGGAGAAAGTCTGATCAGATGAATTTGGTTGTTTATTGCAGGAGATTCACTGAGCTTCTCCAGAGTCTAAACTATGTGTGTGTTAAATGTTAGTTTTGCATTAATTGAAGGTCCCCCCGCCCCTTTTTTTAATTAGTTTTTTTTTTTTTAATTCATTATACAGAGTTTTGAGCAGTGTCTTTTAGACTCACATAGACATCATGAATCAGCGTACGATCCTCAACAATGGTGACACTAAACAAAAATCTTTTTTGTGACTTTAGTAGCTTGTTTTAGTAGAAAATTGTGTCACCATTGTTGAGGATCATACGCAGAATCTTGATGTCTGTGTGAATCTACATGAAGCTGTCTGAATAATTTCTGCATAAGGATAAAATCTCTCAAAATATCAAAGTAGGACAGGATTTTATGCATTATCATGTGACTACATGAAATAAAACACAATATTCAAAAATTAGTGAATAAGACCACTATATGATGATAAAATTATCAACAATGATCAAGTATCCAAACACATATCAGATTTTTATTTTCTCACAATTTTTTTATTGTAACAAACGCTTTAAAAAAAAACACAGTTACAACACTTGGAGAAGAATAGGCTAATTGTCTAGGGTCAGGAGACCAACTAAAGCAAGCGCTTACCTCTGTAACGGTGACATTTATAAATTTTGATAAAACATCAACACCTCATTAAGAAGATTTGTATGAAAGAAACAAAGTCAGAGTGGTTTGTAATGTGAAGATGCTGAGATCTAGAGAGATCTGTTAGTGTTTAATGTTGTTTCTGTTATCTGAGTTTTGTGAGGTCACCATTGTGCTGGAGAGTAGAGCCTGTGCTTCAGTCAGTGATGATCCAGAAACACTGATGTTTTTGTTTGAACAGCCACTTTTACAAGTCAATTTAGCTCTAATTTTCAATTCAATTTTTTGATAAGGGCAGCAGGGACGTTCTGAGAACATTTCCAAATAAAGTATGGTTCACTAAACGTTCAGAGAACGTCTTGAATGTTCCCTGAAGGTCCACCAAATAACGTCCCCCAAACCTTTAAAGAACTCCACATCGTGACCGTCTCTGAACTTACTGGGAACGTTACTCAACACCAGTGGGGGACGTTCTGAGAATGTTCTGGGAACGTAAAATTTCTAGCGGGGTATCATCTTCATAAACAAATCATCATAAACAAGCTATACATTCCCTTTTAAATGTAATCCAGAGTAGTCATACCCTGAGGCCAAACATTTAACTACCACAAACCTAATTCGAGGCTAATGTAGAAAATCTTTGTATGTGTATGTCCTGATAAGTGGAAGTAAGATCCTGCAAAGGCATTTGATACATCAACGGAGGGGTGGAATGAACATTAAGGGTGTAAAGGTGCGTCTAGGAGGTCAAAGGCTGGATATAAGAGTATAGCAAAGGGAAGGCTAAAGGTGTCTCATTGGTGAAAGGTGAGACCCCTGGAAGATGCAAATCTCCCACAGGGTGTCCAGGGATCTGTGAAGTTTCTCCAGGGACTCGTTTAGGTGCGAAGCAGCCGCGGGTAGATGGATCACCTGGGCTGTTGTATCTGTGAAACCTGCTCATTATAGGCTCGCCTGGCTGTGATAACCTGATCGGTTTAACAGTTGCTCTTATAACGGCTAAGGTTTTGATTTGAAGACAGGGAGGGGGTGATTGTAGCCCGGTATGAAAGGGCAACTAATTACAGGCTCCAATGACTGTGATGTTCTGCGAGTGTCCTTAAGGCAGCAGCTCCCACAGAGATGGTTAAGACATATCCAGTTACACCATTACACCCTATCTTCCACATAAAGCAAGCAGCCATGACCAGTCACACATTAGTCATCATTACTGTGAGTGCACGTGTGTGTGAAGGAGGGGCGTATTTCCAGTCACCATGCTGGCAGAATGTGCACGTTGGGGGTGAATGCACTAGATGTGATGCGTGAGGCTTCTGACAGCTTTAGATTCAAAAAGCATATGTACAGCATGTAAGTCTAATTAGCCATCACAACATATGAGTGCAAGCTAGTGTGTGACAGCCATACAGAGGCATTGTGAGTGCACTTGTATATTCGGCGGCGTGTGCTTTGTAGACGACTATCTGAGAGTGTGATGTGGATTAGAGGAGTAATTGGCATAGTCTATGTACTGTCATGTCCCAGCAGGCTGTTTAGTATTGCGGCATGTTTGCCGTGATCTGAGAGTCTGTCTCCAGGCCTGATTCTCCTTTTCCACCGCCTTTGACTATCTAAACATCAATTGATTCTGTCTGCTTGTGCTATCTGCTCATTGATCAATTTGCAGTTCAACTTGACTAATCTTGAACTATACCTTAACTGATATTTTTTTTAATTGAAGCTTTCTCTGAGATGTTGGAACATGTCACAGCTGAAATCCAAAACTGGGAGCTCGAAATGTAAATCAGAAGTGTGTTTAATGCTTTCGCGGGTTGGTACATGACACGCTATTATAGGACAAGTCGACCTTATGTTGGGCCGGGGCAGTGTAGACCGCGCGCGCCCCCTTTCGGTCGCTATTATAACTGCGGGCTTTCCTCGAGGTACAGTTGAGGGAAACAACCAGTTGCGTAAAAAACACAGCTTTTTGTCCATTTTGCTGGTTAAAACACCAAAAAAAATAATGCGCTCTGACTCTTTTTATTGTGTATAACATTACATATGACTCGGTAAATAAGAACGCATTGTTTAGGTATCTGCCCAAAAAACGCGCAATGAGGTTTATGATGGAATGTGCGATTTCTGGAAAGGGGAAAAATACCCGGATTGAGTCCAGAGAGAATGCATTCGGCTTGTGGAAAAGTGAGCAAACTGTGAAAAGACCCTCCTCTGTCACGTCTGAACCTGCCCTGTCAGTTCCTTTCAGCTCAAACCCGCAGAAGAAGCAGGAGAAAAAGAAGGAAGCTTTAATTAATTAACGGTACAAGCAAACAAATAACTTTTTCACTTTGTTTTTTGCCTCTCAGTTCTCCGAGCAGACGGAACAGCTGCGCTCGCTCAGCAAGCGCAAAAATCAACATCTACTGTTCCGCCTGTAATATCCTCCGACGTCTGCTGTTATTTAAGGGGCTTGTTTATTCGGTCTTTTCTGTGATCTCTCGGATATAAAGCGAAATTTCCGGAGGACTCTGTTCGGTTCATGGTTTATATTTGAGAGGATTTTAACGCTAATATTAGAGATGAATAGGCCGTGAGGATGCCTGGTCACTATTTAATGCTCTGTCAGCAGTGCAACAGTCGGGAAAACGAATTTGACGTCGGGATTAGAGTGTCAGAAAATGGACACGCCTAAAAAATTTCCACAGCAACAACATTTTCCACCAAAATACCATATGCTACAGTTGTTACTTCTGTAACTGTAATACATTTAAATGGAATCTCATTAGAAGTTTTCAAAACCTATCTTATCTCATATTTTATAGTACAGTTGTATTGTAGTTACTGTGGTATTTTGGAGTAAACTCTGGTTATCACTGTATTTGTTTTTTAAAGGCAACCGAGAATTTTTTTTTCTTCTTTTAGAGTATTGTTGTTCTATGGGATGGATTATGGCCTGGGCCCATGCCTCTGAGCTGAGGTTCCTGAAGCTTCCAGAAGCAAGGCACTGCAAATGTAAAATTAATATAGATGGTCAAACAGTGTTTGAACATTCGCCAATAATATAATTAAAATCAATGAATTTTGGGGAGTCTCCAAGAAGCTGGTGCCCTGGGGCCTCACAGGACCATAATCCATCCTTGGGGTTCAGGACTTCAATATAAATTAGCATTTGTGTAATGAGAGAGAGAGAGAGAGAGAAAAAACTTGGATGGGACTCGATATTGTCCTTCGAAATTTGATTTGATTGTGAAAAGTGGGCGTTATACCAGAATGAAGCGTTTGGAAAAAGAAGTGTTTTTAACAAAATCATTAGAATCAAAAGAGATCTCAGAGGCGAAGAGATCATTTGAATTACATTCACAACTGAATTATGCACAATGTTTTTATGAAGCAAATGAGATCAGTTTAAATTTCATGTTGACTCATAAGACTGTAATATACTTGACATTTGTAGAATAATATTTTAATATTTTATTTTATTTTGCTTTCCCTTCAGACCGGCAATGGTGCCCATTTATCCTGTTCCTCTCCTGTTTCTACTACTGTTGGCTCTACAGAGCGTCTGGTCATCTACTCCACAGGAACCGAAAGTTCAAGGCTCGCCTCAACCAGAAATCTCCAGCTTACATCTCCCCACCTGGAGCCTGGGACTGCAGCTGTACAGGTCTCTCCGCACTGACGGTTCCAAGACCAACACCTTCATCTCCCCGCTTCTGTTGGCCAACTCTCTGCTGGCTGTAGCAGGTGGAGCTAATGGATCCACAGCAGGCCAGTTTCATGATCTCCTGAGGATCAC
Source organism: Anabarilius grahami (assembly GCA_003731715.1). NCBI lineage: Eukaryota > Metazoa > Chordata > Actinopteri > Cypriniformes > Xenocyprididae > Anabarilius > Anabarilius grahami. The sequence goes on from RJVU01042551.1 coordinate 2,394,927, forward strand.
TAAAAATGAAAAGGCAGTTGGAGAAGCTTTGACCAGGGCACTGAAATCTTTTTTTGAAGCTAATGGAACCAGCTACACATTGCACAGTTCCTCCACACTGTTTTCCAAACAAGCCCCTGAACTGGAGAGGAGCTTTCTGGAGAAGCTCCAGACCCACTTTGGGTTGCAGCATGTGGCCCTGGAGGATGCACAGAAACAGACTGACATGGAGAAGCTCCAGTCCTGGGCTAAAAGTGGGATGGATGGGGAAGAGACAGCAGCTCTGGAACAGGCACTGGAGACCAAACCTGGAGCCATGATTCTAGCCAATGCACTGCACTTTAAAGGTGAGAAGAAATAATAAGTTGGAAACTAGTTTAGCTGGCTTAATATAATGCTAGAACACAATTCTATTCTAATATGATATTAAGTCAAAGAGGTTAAGGAAAGTTATTTTCATCAAGGAATGCAAATAACACATCACAGGACATGGCATATCATGAAGGAAGACTAAAACGCTTCTGTGAATAGCATGCTTTAGGAACAGGCATTAGACAGAGTTATACTGAAGGTGTGGCTTGCCTACTGTACTTAAAGGATCAGGATAGTTGTCTAATCTTGAAGTTTTATGGTCCATTATGTGTTTGGATAGTGGCCAGACTGCATTGCAAAATTCATGGCCTCATCTTGCCTGATGCACTGTAAAACCTGACTTTACTTTAATGGCATGTGGGAAGTAAATACTATAATTTTCTATAATTTGAGTTCTTAGCAATGCTTTGTTTGTGAACTAATCAGTGTTTTTGAATGAATTGTAGACATGAAAGATTTGTAGACATGCGTATTTTAAATAAATTAATAATAGTTTATCTGTAATCTGATTGGCAGACTGGCTTTCTAGGAGCGCTGATGTACATTCACAGCACTGGGACTTGAATCATTAATTCAAGTGGGATTTAAATCATTGATTCAAACAATTTGTTCAAAAACACTGATTCACTCAGCAAACAAATCAAGTGGCTGGCTGCATCCAAAATCGCATACTTCCCTAATATGCAGTAGGCAAAAAGTATGGGACAAAAAAAGTATGTCAGAATTCACAGTAATCATAAAAGTGTAGCCAAAAAGTACTACTTTTGGCGAGATTCTGAAGTCCGCATATGATGCAGGCAGGTCACATTATAATGACAACATGGTCAGATTTAGTACGTTCGGATTACATTTATACTAGACACATTCATACTATATAGAACATAGTTTTTAGAAGTCGCAAAGAAAGTACTTATTCAAAATAAGTATCTACTCAAGAGTATGCGATTTCAGACAGAGCCACTGTCTTTATAAGTGAATAATTGGATCATTTAACACAATTTGTTTAGCAACACCACTGTGTTACTCTACATTTTTTTGAACTGTTGTATAAAAGTCATAATAAATATTTAAGCAACATTACACTTATGCTGTTAGTCTGAACATAAGCACAGCTCATGTCTAATATTACTAATATTCGGAGTAACTGAGCTCTTGCTCCAGTGATTTATGGTTCATTTTTAGCACACAAAATACGCCAACTTGTCACCATCCACTCGCCTAATAATGTAACCTGCAAAAAGATTCACTGAAGAAATCAGTGAACAAATCTGATTCAAAAGTCACTGGAATTAATCAAAATTCCCACCACTATGAGTTGTACTTCTGTATTTCCGAATGAACAAGTAAATTGATCTAATGCAACTCAAATAATTTAAGAACGTGAACAGTTGTACTTGTAACATTTTTGTTTTTCTCAATTCCAGTTCTCTACCAATTCCAAGGTCAATGGTGAGTTAAAACAGTTTTAAACACAGATATTACCCCGTTTCTAAAAAAAAGAAAGAAAAAAAAAGAAAAGAAAAAAGAAAAATGGCGGGAACTGATATTTGAGCCAAACAGGATCAGACAGAGTGGTCGTAGCACCGCTGGGCTTCCGCTCTCTTGCGTGCTGGAGAATTAGCTAGTACAGATTGTGCTGCTGCTTGATAAATGAAGTATAAGCAGTTGCACGACTGATGCTGCAGGTGAAAATTTGCTTGGAGGATAAGGAATCACACTTTAGGGGGTGTGCAAAACATACATGTGTGTGATTATAGTGATTTATGTTGGTGTAGCAGATGCACCTGTGAGGTGCATGTGTTTATGATGTATGTGTTTGTATGTATTTGTGTACTGTATACACACCTGTTTGTGTTCACGCTGGGAAGTCTGATTCGTTTTGGTGAACTTTTCTTGGGTGGAATAAACGATTCATTATTTTTTCATGACATTGTATTACAGTTTCCAAACTACAGTCAAGTGATTTACAAACGATTAGTGTATCGGTTGAAATGAGACAGTAATTCACAATGTCAGGGATGATGACGCACCATCTCCAGTATATTTAGGAAGAGCCTATGAATCTTCCCAGGAGAGGTGGTGTGTCATCTTAAATAATGTAGTAATGATCGTCTGCATCTCCTGCCCTCCAGTGAGTGGCTATAGTCTTAAAGGGATAGTTCTCCCAAAAATGAAAATGTGCTGTTAATTTAATTCACCCTCAGGCCATCCAAGATATAGGTGACTTTTTTTTCTTGAGTAGAACAGTAAAGAAGATTTTTAGCTGAAACTGTGGTCCTCTGTGATTCATATAATGGAAGACAATGGTTACCATCACTTTGGGAGTAAAAACAAAGTGTATACAGGCAAACAAAATGAATACGTGGCTCCTGGCAATGCATTGAAGTAATATGAAGCGAAACGATTGGTTTGAGTATGAAACTGAACATTATTTACAAAATGATTACCTGGAATCCACAGCCTCGGCAAACGGTCCTGAGTGCGATCATGACAGCTTCCTGTCGCATAATGACGTATGTGTGGGAGCAAACTCGCACGTGAGCTGACGCTGTGTTTGTTTTCAACAGAAAGGGAGGACACGTGTTTTATAGTTCATCAAAATGATACTTATTTGTGCTTATCCTGGATGTCGCTATATAAAATTAAGTTTATGTTCGCTTGCCCGATTTCAGTCGGGAAGATTTACTTTTCACAAATTTCCAACGTTTGAGCTCCTGTGCATACGTCATTATGCGGCAGGAAGCTCGTGCTCCAGATTGCTATGAACCGCTCGTTTCACTTCATAACCCCTCAATTAGGGCTGCACGATTAATTGAAATTAAACAGCAAATGATTTGGTAAAGGCTGCGATTTTTTTTTTTTACTTTTTTTTTTATAAATGTGCAGCTTGTCAGTGAAGCACAGCTCTGTGATCAGTAGTAAATGCTGCTCCATCTGAAAGCACTGCGAGTTTGCGTTGCGATTTCGCAGCCTTGCTGCTCCAGTATTCGTTTTCATAATACAAGATGTAGGTGACTTTTTTCTTCAGTAGAACAGTAAAGAAGATTTTTAGCTGAAACCGTAGCCCTTGGTGATTCATATAATGCAAGTCAATGGCTACTGTCACTTTGGGAGTCAAAAAAAACATATACAGGCAAAACAAAATTAATTCAAAACTTGCCAAAATTGTGTTTTGGTAAATTTGTTAATTGTGATTAATCGTGTAGCCCTTACCTCAGTGTATCGTCAGGAGTCACAGATATTAATTTTGTTTTGCCTGTATATACAGCTCTGGAAAAAATTAAGAGACCACTCCAAATTCAGAAATCAATGTTAAGTGGTCTCTTAATTTTTTCCAGAGCTGTATATACTCTCAAAGTGATCGTAGCCATTGACTTGCATTATATGAATCACAAAGGACTATGATTTCAGCTAAAAATCTTCTTTACTGTTCTACTGAAGACAAAAGTCACCTACATCTTGAGTGGCCTGAGGGAGAGTAAATGAACAGCAAATTTTCATTTTTGGGTGAATTACCCCTTTAATGCAATTCTAGCACAGTACATACTGTATACTGACTACTATTAAAAAATAGATGGACCTGTATGCATTATGCAACAATGAACAGTAGTATACTGCATTACTGTCACATGACCATCACAATGCATTTTTATGCAATAAAATTTTTTTTTTAATAGTTTATGTGAATGGTGTTGTCTTTGTCTTATCTGAAATAAATATGGTTATTCAAATTCAAAAATTTGCATAATATGCACAGAACATGTTTTCTGTCTTTTTTGGTCCTTTTTGACAGTATTGCATCTAAAGGCACCCACACACTACAAGATAATCGGGCCGATTTTGGGCCCAATTCTCTCCTTCAGACAATCCTAGTGTTCAAATTATCTTGATGGTTCTACAAATTATCTTCTCAGATTTTCCTGTGGTGTGAGGTGTGTTAAGAGTTATTGAACTGCTCAGAAGAACGTTGGGACCGCACGATCTCAAATCTTAATATACAGCATGTTGAATGTTTACAATCAAAAATCTTGTTATGTGGGGGAAACCCAGAGGACAAACACGCACACACACTGTAGATTGTCACATGGAACAATTTTTGCGAGCTAGGTGTAAATCTGTTGGAGCACTGGCTCTGATTTAGTCTTTTTAACCTTAAACCCATGTTCAGACGTTTTAAATGAAAGGAACAATTTTTGACACACTTTAGAGATGGTAGTTTTCTTGTCTTATTATTATTGAGCTGTAATAGTAATATTGTATTCGCACAAAAGCTGTGCAGTACATGCAGCACCGTGTTTAGTCAAATCAAACACAGTTCAACAATACTTAAGTTTCTTGTCAGTTCCAAGAAGAGACGTTAAATATGCTTGAAGGGCTTAAAATGAGTTTTTAACATGCCGGTGCTATATGCTGTTCTACTTCACTGGAGTTCTGTCTTTCTCTCTTTTTGTGCTTTGTCTCACTCACATGCTGGAGTCTTGTTCTACTCATCGATTTCTTTGTCTGAGTAATACTGGCAGGTGCTTTGATCTTATTTTAAACACAGAGCGATGGGAACGGAGCGGTGGGAGGAGAGCTTCACTCTACTACCAAACGCAACAGGAAATAAAGTTTGGATTGATTTTAGGTTGATAAGCAATCTAATTAATTTCTTTTGTTTTATGTTTTGACTTAATTACATATTTTTCTTTCCATTCTCAAGCAAGAAGCGGGAGTCGGTGGAAGTTCATTAATTCAGCCAATGAAATATACAAATTAGATCAGACAATAGATTGGGCCCTGTGAATGTGATTATGAAAATTAAATTCATAGTTTGGATTTATAATTTAAAAGCAGTCAGTAGTCGCACCGCTTCAGGGTTCTATAGTAATTCATTTAGTCGCCTGTGCAATATTAACTTTGTCCGAAGCTTTTTCATTGCCTCTCTGATGGGCCGTTTGTGGACTTTTACTCTTGGTGTTAATCTGAGAGCAATTTTCTCTGTTCTCCTGGATTCAAAAATGTATGCCCGTTCAATCATGCATGTTCCACTTCAGATTTTTGAGTCAAGTTGATTTGAACTAAAAAAATATGTAATTAAGAGTTAGCTCTTTTTAAGGAGTAAGTTACAAATGTTTTATTGGCTACATTCACACTGCAGTTAAATTCGATTGTCACGTCACCTTTTAGTGCTTATTCCTATTCTGTACACACAGTAATCAAATGTGCATCAAATGTGTCCCTCTTCTGTATGTGTACAGTGCACGAAATCACAGGGGAAGAGGTACAAGCCTTGACTTATTCATGTTGCCAGATCTATTTATGAAGAGTTCAGATGCAAAAGCTGCTAAACGCCACCTACGTCAAAAATGAGATAATGATATTGAGCGAATGCTCTCCGCACATAGTATATTTTCATCAAATACTTTACCTTCAAATATGTTAAATCCCATCGTCAGCCCATTCAGAAATACCGGTTCGTTGGCATAAAATGCTAAACGCCATTTCTCTTTGTCAGCAAAAGCCTCTAAGTCCACAGAACCACCAATCGGAAGACGCGAATAGAATCATATGATTTTAAGATGAATGACGGTGTGCGTAAGAGCCGGCTTTCAATTGCTGCAAGTTTTTATCATGTTTTGTCCATTGTTACAGTGGCAATGACAGGATTTCACGAGTAGCAAGTAAACACAACATCGTTTCTTTTGCTGCTGTAAAACTGACAGAAAACAGACGTTTTACTGTCTTGTTGTCCAAAGATGTGGACTTAGAGGTTTTTGCAAAAAAACACACATGGACTTAGCTGGTTTTGCAGCAGAAGACAGTCACATTTGTTAAATACCAATGAGTTGACTAAAGTGACATTTTTGAGTCATTTCAATAACAATTGAAATTGTATTGCCGTTATAATGAAATTACTGAACCTAAACATAGGAGCCTGGTAAAAAATGCTAATTTAAAAGAAAACATGTCAGACGGACTTAGAGGTCTTTGCATCTGAACTTTTCACACACACACACACACACACACACACACGTTCGTTTTTGTGAAATGTGGGGACATTCCATAGGCGTAATGGTTTTTATACTGTACAAACCGTATTTTCTATCCCCCTACACTACCCCTACCCCTAAACCTAACCATCACAGGAAACTGTGCACACTTTTACTTTCTCTGTATGATTTATAAGCCTTTTGAAAAGTGGGGACATGGGTAATGTCCTCATAAGTCACCTCTTTTTGTAATACCTATGTCATACCCATTATACACATTTGTGTCCTGATATGTCACAAAAATGCGCACACGCACACACACACACACACACACACACACACACACATACCACATACATATATATATATATATATATATTGGCATCTGAACTCTTCACACACTCTTCTCTTACACACACACACATATATATATACAGTGGCATGAAAAAGTATGTGAACCACTTGCAGAATCTGTGAAAATGAGAATTATTTTAATAAAATAATGCATGTTATTTTTTGTTTAGTACTGTCCTGAGTAAGATATTTTACATAAAAGATGTTTGCATTTAGTTCACAAGACAAAACAATAGCTGAATTTATTAAAATAACCCCATTCATAAGTATGTGAACCATTGATTCTCAATACTGTGTGTCATAACCTGGATGATCTATGACTGTTTTTTTGTTTTGTGATGATCGTTCATGAGTCTCTTGTTTGTCCTGAGCAGTTAAACTGAACTCTGTTCTTCAGAAAATTCCTCCAGCTCCTGCAGATTCATCAGTTTTCAAGCATTTTTGCATATTTGAACCCTTTCCAGCAGTGACTGAATGATATTGAGATCCATCTTTTCACACTGAGGACAATTGAGGGACTCAAACTCAACTATTAAAAAAGGTTTAAACATTCACTGATGCTTCAGAAGGAAACACGATGCATTAAGAGTCGGGGTGTGAAAACATTTGAACAGGATGAAGATGTCATAATTTTTCTTATTTTGTTTAAATATCATTGTTTTTCATTTAGTATTGCCCTCCGGAACCAACAGAAGATACTTGCATGTTTCCCGGCAGAAAAATTTATTACAAATTACCTTGATATTTGAATTCAAAAGTTTTCACCTTCCGGCTCTTAATGCACCGTGTTTTCTTCTGGAGCATCAGTGAATGTTTAAACCTTTTTTAATAGTTGTGTTTGAGTCCCTCAGTTGTCCTCAGTGTGAAAAGATGAATCTCAAAATCATACAGTCACTGCTGGAAAGGGTTCAAATATGCAAAAATGCTTGAAAACTGAAGAATCTGCAGGACCTGGAGGATTTTTCTGAAGAACAGAGTTCAGTTTAACTGCTCAGGACAAACAAGAGACTCATGAACAACCATTACAAAACAAAAAAACAGTCGTGGATCATCAGGTAACCACACACAGTATTGAGAATCAATGGTTCACATACTTATGAATGGGGTTATTTTAATAAATTCAGCTATTATTTTGTCTTGTGAACTAAATGCAAACATCTTTTATGTAAAATATCTTACTCAGGACAGTGCTAAACAAAAAATAACATGCTTTTTTTTTATTATCCCTCTTATTTTATTAAAATAATTCTAATTTTCACAGATTCTGCAAGGGGTTCACATACTTTTTCATGCCACTGTATATAATATATATATATATATATATATACAGGCTACAGTCCTCTGGTGCATGTACAATTCATAATTCCAAGTACACTGAAACAAATAGCCAGACACCATGGAGAACTGGATTGGAGCTCATAGCAGGGGGCAGATGGAGAGCCACAGATACGGAGTGAAAAGAAAGACAGAGGTGACAGATAAGAGATTTTTGGTGAAATGGTCAAAGGCCTTAAAGAAAAAGAAAGAGAGGGAGAGAGGGATTTGTTGGCCCATGCGGGGTGTGTAGTGGTGGCAGACACAACACTAGCTCATTACATCAGCCTTTGTGCTCTGTACAGCAAACCCAAAAGAACAGCAAACCCCAAAACAAGCACATACACTTCACCTCCGAAAAGCAGCCCTGCTCTGAACACCAAAGGATCTGGCGAGAGAAGATGAAAGTGCTTTAATTCAGAGCGTTTTAGCTTTATTGTTTGTGGCTCGGTTATTACTGAACATGGGCATGAGAGAGGTTTCAAGATGCAAAACCACACAATAGCTGCATTGTCTTTATGCTCTGTAATTAATGAAGAAGGTATGAGTGTCTCTCTCGTGAATGCTCGTCAGGTCATTCTGTTTCTCTCTTTCAGTCATAGAATCTCCCAGGATGTTTTCTTTCTTTTGATTGCCAGCCAAGACCGCAGTGACAAGAATCCTTGTGTGGCATTTCAGAAACTCGCATGACAGAATTCCCCTTTTAATGCTCGCAGTTCCAAGAGCTTTGCCACCCCATAATGACTGACAGATACCATGCCATGTGTTTTGAACTTTAGACTGATCATATTTCATCCCCCTGTATAATTATTGAAATCCAACTGCTCTGGCTCTTGGCTTGTGTTCACAAGCTCAAAGGGAACTGCTAGCATACCATTGAGGCGCATGCAAAGCTTGGCACGGGGCCGAACAGAGAGGTTTGCTTTCCTTACACAGGATCAGGTGTTTCTCATAATAAATGACAGTTGAACGTCTCGTCTCGGGTTTATAAAATGAGACTCTTTTCTTTAAAGAGGAATTTTAACCAAGTTTCTGTCTCTTTGTTTTGTTTATTTTCTGGTTTTGTAAATGGTATTCCTAATTACATGTAAGGAATATGTTTTGAATTCCTCCGGTTGAGGATGTTTAATGCTGAAAGCAGTGGTTTTTGGACCAGGAGTGTTTAAAGGTGATTATGGAAATTTCATCTTGGGTGGCACATTCCTTTTTAAGGCACAACAAAACAGAGGCCTGGGTAAACTGAAGCTATAAATACAGAAGTGCGATCAGGTGATTTGATGGGAAAGTGAAAAACTAACACCAAATTACAAAGGGGCTAGAGATCCTTCTAATATTGGCAAAACATACAGACAGCCCCAAAAAGATATTTGAACAAGTAAGCCACGTTTCAAAATGTATGAATGTCATTATGAAACAAGTTTCATATATTAACTGTGCATTCATGTATTTTATTTAAAGAAAAAATAGCATAAAAAAACAAAACGGTTTTTCAAACTGGGAATATAGCCATTACATATACAGCCATTAGCGATCAAAGAACACCAAAACCATCTATGACTTCAGTCTAATGTGAGTTATGCACATTCGCAAAAACTCCCGATATAACCTCTGAAACTGTCTATACTGCAAAATGAATCTCTTGCATCTTTTCTGCATTTTGTTGTTTATGATAATAAAAGAGAATTCGCGTGAGTTCAGATTTTGAATTCAGTTAGTGAGCGCGAGCAACCCTCATGACACCAGCTTTTGCGCGGTGACTAATCACAAAGCCTCTGATTGAACATTGCATTCCTAAACTCAACGAAAACGTGTGTGATTGGTTATAATGCTCAACACTGCAAACTACACGCGTAAAGGAAAATGACTATAAATATAATGTAACGAACAAATCTACTGTAAATGTCATGCCGCAATTTTCATATTTATAAGTAACGCTTCATATTACGGGTAGACTACTTCCTTTGAGCATTTTGTTTTGTAAACAATGCACAGTGTAATTAATGGATAGTTTGCAAAGAAACTTTTGTTGAACGATTAAGCAGCAGCTGCATCACAAACCATAAGTAAATGATTTCAAAATGCTTTGTCTGTAAATGACGGTTTTATATGAACAATGTTTTCAAAACACTTTTTGCAACAGCGAGTGGGTGTTGATACTGTTTCCTATGCAGTGACGTTAGCCAATCATAACAGTATCCGTTTACTGACAAGCCTTAAAGGAGCTGCCCCTTAAAAACGGATCATTTCAGACAGAGGGTCAGAATGAGAGTTGAAAATAATCATTTTTCCACGTATATGTTTGTTTTTTTTGTGCAAAAAACTTTATTAACATTATAAGTGAACTTTAAGGAACATACTAAAATAATAAAAAAAAATCCATGTCATGACCCCTTTGATGTGATCAGCTACACTGGTGGTAACTGACTCCTGTGTGACTTAAAACATTCATTAACTAAAAGTAGCATTGGAACAAGCTGTTCTTAAAACAATTCTAAAATGGCACAAAAAGTAAAGTTATTTCTGACAAAGAAAATTTTTTCTGATGACACTGACATTTTTTTATCTGGCACAATGATATTTAGACATTTTAAGTGTGGCGTAAGTGTCCAAATACTTTCTCGGGCGACTGTGGGTCTTAATAACACGTGGCAAGGTTCAAATTGAGTTGCAGAGACCACAGACTGTCTTAAGATTTTGTCTCTTCTCTCCTTTTGAAGAGCAGTATAGTGCTTATGGTGCTGCAAAATACAATAACACGGCCTGGCTTAACCCCATATTGTCTTGCAATCATCCTTAGTATTTGATTTGACTCGATACTGCTTTTTTCGCTCTTTCTTTTTCTCTCATTCTTTATCTTTCCCTAGACTAATCCAATAAGGTGAAAAGACTATGAAAAAGAACATGTGACTGTAATACTGCTAATAGTCTCTTTATCGAATCTCATCTTTGTCAGTGAATTTAATGGGTGTAATGGGCTGTAATAATATGTCCAATGCCTCTGCCTCCCCTGCACCCCTCCTCTTGCCTTTTCTTTCTTTTATCTTTCGCTCTTTTTCTGGCATGGTGTCTGTGATGTTCCTTTATATTATTTGACTCATCAAAGCCTAAATGTATGTCAGATCCAAAGATGAGTTTGGCTGTAAGATGAGAAATGAAAGATGATGTTACTCGATGTTCTCTAATAGTTTGTGTCAGGACGTTAAAATGTTTGTCTGGGTCATGACGTCCAAGTCATGTTCATTTATCCACTTTCCACATCCACTTTTCAGCAGATTTTTCTGTTTGTAGGATTTTGGGATCGAGGCTTTTACCACGAGAACCAAGATTTACGCAGCTTCCTGGGTACCAAATACACTAAAGTTCCCATGATGCACAGATCAGGTAAGTCCCAACAGTCATTTATCATTGGAATACACAGCTAAGACAGCCAAACTACCAAATGTCTGTTTTCCCAGGCGTATATCGTCACTACGAGGACATAGAGAACATGGTACAGGTGTTGGAACTGGGCCTGTGGGAAGGGAAGGCCAGCATGGTGCTGCTTTTGCCCTTCCATGTGGAGCGTTTGGCTCGGCTGGACCGTCTGCTGACCCTGGATCAGGTGGAGAAGTGGCTGGGGAAACTAAACTCCACAAGTATGGCATTATCCCTCCCGAGAGCCAAGATGAGCAACATGGTCAATCTACAGGTAACAGTCTAAATATTGTACGTATCACTGCCTACACGGTCGTTATGAGTGTGTGAAATGCAATTTCAAAACATTACGTTATAGATAAATATTCTTAACATACAGTGTAGATAAGACTCATTTAGAAAGCTAATGGAAGATATCCAGATATGACATTAGCATAATGAGAACGAACCATAGGTCATACATTATTCTCATTCAGAGGGAAAGCTATTTTCCTTTTAATGGAAATTGTGTTTGCGCTGAAATTGCAGTCAGGGTTTGGAATGCAGTTTTATGTGTCTTAGGACACTGAGCTATGGTTTTATTCTTTAAAACATTCCTCAGTTGTGCTTTTAAGTGCTTCCATTGCCTTCTTGTGCGGCTCTCTTTTTCAAACACCAGCAGGTTGAGCATGTTGCTTTGTTGCCCTGTGATAAGGGTGCAGATTGGGCAGTGTTCTTTTTAACAGGGTATTTATAGGACAACATTTTGTCTTTTGATGGAAAATCTAGTTCTTTCTTTCTTTCTTTCTTTCTTTCTTTCTTGTGGTTGCTTGGTGGAGAAATTTTCAGTTTCTATAACTATAGGCAGAAGTGCCCACTTTTTGGCATTTTTACACCATTTACAATTTTAGTTATAGGAATGCAGTGTTTCCCACAGGATTTTGTGGGACTATGATAAGTGAACCTTGGTCCCTCTAGGGGAGTCCAGGGGAGTGCCTCCTGTAAGAACATTTTCAAAGTGCACCAACTCAAAGCTTGACTGAAAATGCAGCTAAGCTTTTATTTTGGCGTTATTATAAATATTTCATTATATTACTTTTACTACATTATATTACTGTATTACATTACATTTTTACCGTATTTTTGATCAAATAAATGCTGCCTTGGTAAGAGTCTTCTTTCAAAAACATAAAAAATCTGTGTATATACTACAAAAATGTTAGTGTTTTATTTTTTAAAATTGTTGTGCAATACAGACGTCAACAGAACCCCCC
>RJVU01042551.1:2407626-2487751 GCA_003731715.1 Anabarilius grahami
AATAGGGTTGTCAAAAGTACAGACTTCGGTACTGAAATTTAAAAAATGTGACAATACCAGTATTGCCCCCTACTATTTTGAGTGCTGTTGAGCTGATTCTTAAACACCTCTGATTGGCCATATTGTTCACTTGCTCAACAGATATGTCTGTGATTGGCTACAATGATGGCTAAATAGACAAATTGACATTTTTTAAAATTTCAGTACCGACTTGGTACCGAAGCCGGTAATTTTGACAACCCTATTCTATAATTGTCTATAATTGTGTGTCTGTGATCCCTCTAAGTGTTTTCCATACAGACTAATGGCTGTTCTGGCATCCAAAAAATGCATGCTCCATCAAGACCTGGGCAAAGGCATGGAGTAGTGGCCCAGAGCCCCTTAGAGAGATGCCATGCTGGGTTAGAAGCTCAGCAAGAGTCTCTCCAGCAGCTCGGCCATAGGATGCAGCATGGACTCAGACAGCAGTGAGTGACAGAGTTTTAGAATAGCACAGATGGTTCTGCCTGCACTGCTGAACAGATTTGGATTTGGACGACAGAGAGTGACAGTGACTGTGGCGGGCTTGTTTAGGCTGTTGAGTTCAGTAGATGAATCCGTGTCTGGTATGATTGGCTCGTGTGGTAAGCACATTTGGATTCTTTGGTTTCTTGCAGTGGGTGGATATGTCAAGTACGCCTTCATAGTGCTCTTCTTGTGGATCGTGGAGGTGAAGTGTTTTGGAGCTTGATGAATGATTTTGTGACATCTGCTGGCTCTCCTCCTCTCTCCACCCTCGCCTCAGTCTTCTCTCCTTCCTCGTCTCTTTCCTGTCTCCCTGCCTGTTCTTCTTATTCGTCTTTTCTCTCTCCAGCTACCTCTCCGTCCTCCCTCTCTCAGTGTCTGACCTCAGCTCATCTATCTCTTGCCCAGAGTCCACTGGATCCTCCCACTCATCCTTTGTCTCCCTTTCTTTATTCATCACTTAATCCACCACCTCAATCTTTGTGTCTGCCCTCTCATTCTCTCTCATTTCTAGCTGGTCAGAGTCCCTGCCGCTCATCTTCTATCTCAGCCTTTTTCTTCTCTCGCACTCTTTCTTTTCTCTCTTTTTACCTCTTTCATATTCACCTGCACCTCTTTCTGCATTCTTAATTTCTTTCACTTTTTCTGTCCCCTCATGTCTGGGAAATATTTTGCTCTTTATTTAGTGGATTGGACTCAACTGTGACCTGCTTGACCTTTTCTGTGGTCAAAAACTACTCTTTCTTTCTCTCTCTATTTTTATGGATGCACTGAAAACTCACATATGTGTTTGTGTATTTCGTCATTTTGGTTCATTATTGTGTTTTTTGTTATTTTAATATATATATATATATATATATATATATATATACAGGTGCTGGTCATATAATTAGAATATCATCAAAAAGTTGATTTATTTCACTAATTCCATTCAAAAAGTGAAACTTGTATATTATATTCATTCATTACACACAGACTGATATATTTCAAATGTTTATTTCTTTTAATTTTGATGATTATAACTGACAACTAAGGAAAATCCCAAATTCAGTATCTCAGAAAATTAGAATATTGTGAAAAGGTTCAATATTGAAGACACCTGGTGCCACACTCTAATCAGCTAATTAACTCAAAACACCTGCAAAGGCCTTTAAATGGTCTCTCAGTCTAGTTCTGTAGGCTACACAATCATGGGGAAGACTGCTGACTTGACAGTTGTCCAAAAGACGACCATTGACACCTTGCACAAGGAGGGCAAGACACAAAAGGTCATTGCAAAAGAGGCTGGCTGTTCACAGAGCTCTGTGTCCAAGCACATTAATAGAGAGGCGAAGGGAAGGAAAAGATGTGGTAGAAAAAAGTGTACAAGCAATAGGGATAACCGCACCCTGGAGAGGATTGTGAAACAAAACCCATTCAAAAATGTGGGGGAGATTCACAAAGAGTGGACTGCAGCTGGAGTCAGTGCTTCAAGAACCACTACGCACAGACGTATGCAAGACATGGGTTTCAGCTGTCGCATTCCTTGTGTCAAGCCACTCTTGAACAACAGACAGCGTCAGAAGCGTCTCGCCTGGGCTAAAGACAAAAAGGACTGGACTGCTGCTGAGTGGTCCAAAGTTATGTTCTCTGATGAAAGTAAATTTTGCATTTCCTTTGGAAATCAGGGTCCCAGAGTCTGGAGGAAGAGAGGAGAGGCACACAATCCACGTTGCTTGAGGTCCAGTGTAAAGTTTCCACAGTCAGTGATGGTTTGGGGTGCCATGTCATCTGCTGGTGTTGGTCCACTGTGTTTTCTGAGGTCCAAGGTCAACGCAGCCGTATACCAGGAAGTTTTAGAGCACTTCATGCTTCCTGCTGCTGACCAACTTTATGGAGATGCAGATTTCATTTTCCAACAGGACTTGGCACCTGCACACAGTGCCAAAGCTACCAGTACCTGGTTTAAGGACCATGGTATCCCTGTTCTTAATTGGCCAGCAAACTCGCCTGACCTTAACCCCATAGAAAATCTATGGGGTATTGTGAAGAGGAAGATGCGATATGCCAGACCCAACAATGCAGAAGAGCTGAAGGCCACTATCAGAGCAACCTGGGCTCTCATAACACCTGAGCAGTGCCACAGACTGATCGACTCCATGCCACGCCGCATTGCTGCAGTAATTCAGGCAAAAGGAGCCCCAACTAAGTATTGAGTGCTGTACATGCTCATACTTTTCATGTTCATACTTTTCAGTTGGCCAAGATTTCTAAAAATCCTTTCTTTGTATTGGTCTTAAGTAATATTCTAATTTTCTGAGATACTGAATTTGGGATTTTCCTTAGTTGTCAGTTATAATCATCAAAATTAAAAGAAATAAACATTTGAAATATATCAGTCTGTGTGTAATGAATGAATATAATATACAAGTTTCCCTTTTTGAATGGAATTAGTGAAATAAATCAACTTTTTGATGATATTCTAATTATATGACCAGCATCTGTATATATATTATGACCTATTATGCCCCTTTTCACAAGATAATATAAGTCTCTGGTGTCCCCAAAATGTGTCTGTGAAGTTTCAACTCAAAATACCCCACAGATCATTTATTATAGCTTGTCAAATTTGCCACTATTTGGGTGTGAGCAAAAACACACCATTTTTGTGTGTGTCCCTTTAAATTCAAATGAGCTGCTGCTCCTGGCCCCCTTTCCAAAGAGGACGGAGCTTTAACAGCTCGCTCTTTGGTTGCTCAACAACAACAAAGCTGGAGAATCTCACGCAGCCAAAATGACGATTGTCAGTAACTGTGTTCAGCCTTACATTGTTCAAACCGGAGTCAGTCACTAGGTGCGTTTACATGGAGCATTGTAATCGGTTTAAAAGTCCAATCCGAATGAAAATGCTCTATATAAACACCTCATTCGGAATAAAAATGCCCAAACCGAATTAAATTGTAATCAGTTTGAGAGGGGTGGGATAAACCTTTCTATAAACCGAAGAAAATAAAAACTCTGCCATGTAAACACGTTAAGCTGATTACTTTGCGTCTACGTCATCACGTCAAGAGGCCAGGGGTCGTCAGAATGCACAATGGCGGCGGCAAAATCAAACTGGAGTAAAACTGAAACATCACATTTATTAAATACTCTGAAGGAACTCAGTGTATCATTACTACGGACCTTCATCCACACGCTTCTGCTTTTCGGAGGAGGGAGGGGTAGTATTGAAATGCTCCTTAGAGATGCACAGCCACCAAACAGGTCAGCTTCCTGTTCCCGTCTTTTCCTCATACCATCCAGCAGTAATATGCTACAAATCCACGCTGTTGCTTGATTAAGAGCAACACTTTACTTAAAAATAGTGTGCATAAGAAATAATGAAACTCCGTGTTGACAGGAATACAAGGCGGCAAACAGGCTATAAGCTAATGTGCGCATGTCACAAAGTCATTCTGATTGAAAGCGCCGGCACATGTAAACACCATATCAGATTAGATAACGTCTCATGTAAACAGTTCACTGAATCTTTCAATCGGAATGATTTTAATCGAAATGACAAAAAAAGTGTACATGTAAACGTGGCTACTGATAGAGAGGCTCAGGAAGAAGTTACAACTTTTAGAATGCAACTGGACATTTCTGAATGGTTAGTGGATAAATTTATGAAGTTGCTGTGGAGTTGATTCAACTCATCGACTAACATGTGCCGTCATGTTAATCTTTTGTGCAAATCCAGCGTTGAATTGACCCTCGTTTGTGCAGCAGTCCGGTGTAAAATGATGGCATGGCAACAACACTCTACTACAACAACTCATACTCTTCTCCAAAGCAGCCCAACATAGCTTCACCCCCTTTGTTGCGTGTTCCCGGGGGCAGGATTTATGTAAATTTTGTGGTTTGTGATGTCACCAACCCGGGAAGAAGCTCGGTGTAGTCCCTACTAGCTGTTTGTTGTAGTCCTTAAAATGTGATTTCTGTAAAAGAAAATATCTCCCTTTGCATTGAACTTTGAACGTCGTAACTTTGCAGATGTTGTTTCTGCTCAAACAGCAACATTACAAGCTAACTAAAGTTAAAAAAGTTAAATCATGATCAAGGACCCCTTTAAATATATTATATATTTTAATTATTTTATAAACAACAAATCTGTTCAGTCTTTAGAAAGCAGAATGAAAACAATAAAATGTATTTTATGACAATAAAATTTGGTGAATGTAAATATAAAAAACTCATTAAGTTAAACATATTTCATTAATATCTTAGGTGCATAAGTTAACTTTGACAGCCCTAAAATTACATTTAAAAAATCTCTTCTTTTCTCTATTTTTTGCTGACCCCCTTTAGTCCCTTGTGGCCCCCAGGGGTCCCCAGAGCCTATTTTGAAAACCCCTGCTGCAGGGTCACTGTCCCAGGGTAATGCTGCAGGCAGATGACAAACTGTCTAAACCACAAGGTTGATTTTATCCTCATGGTAGACAGCAGATGTCACGGCAAATGTGTCAAGAGGAGTCCAGTGCCAGAAAAAGGTAGGAATGTAGTAAAGTAGAGGTTAAAAGAGACAGAGAGTAAAAAAAAGGTACAACAAAAATGACAGTTGTTGAACTAGACAGGTCAAACGGGGCACAACTGTTCCCAGGGTGTACAGAGAAGTGAACGGACGCTGTAGGGTGGGACAGCATTTTGTTAAAGTCTTGTAATGCCGGGTGAGAAATATAAGCGCCCCACATGCCTTGTCCGCATACGCAGCTCTGCTTGGAAGAACAAGATTTTGACATTAACATGAACGGTAAGGATGCCCAAGAGAGACCTAGAAGCTTGCTTTAAAAGAAACCCACCGACAGCTGAGACATGACTTCCTTTTTTGGACTTGCTGTGTTCACATAAGTGATGCCCCAGCGTGCGGAAAGAGGCCGAAAAGTCCTGCATTGGGTGCATGACATGAATAGAGCTGTATTACTTCTCTGACAAGCTCTCCTGCTGCTCCCTCGCTCTCCACATCGTTCTGCTCTCTGTCTTTCTCTGCTCTTTCATGCTCTTGTCTGGCTTTTTCTTTTTTCTGCCACACACACACTTTCTCTTGTAGTATCTGAAGAAATATCACCGTAGGTCAGAGACACTTGATTCCTCCGCTTTTATATGGGCAGTGACAGAAGAGGCGCGCTGAGTGTTGCTTCCCTCTCCCTCTCTGATAGGGTCGAAGTGAGCAAACACAGCCACCATCTCAAGGCGTTAATAGCGTTTCCACTTTTTATCTATCATCTCGCCTCAGAGCCTCAGCCTCCAACATGGCCGCCAGACGCTCTGTCACTCTCAAGTCGCTCTAGGCCTTCTGTCACGCTCTCGCATAGACGTCTTCGCTCTCAGGAGGAGCTGCCATTATCCTGATTTCCAATCCTTGCGCTTGCGTATGCACTAATGTAGCCGTGCTGCGTGGCGACAGGGGCCCGGCTCGGGGCAGGATGACCCAAATTGGACTGACGTGCAGCTGGAGAGGTGAGTTGTTGTGAGGGAGGTGGAATGGGGTTGAGTGCTGGAGAGAGAAAGAGACTGGGAAAGGGCAGGAGAATGGACAAGCCGGATAAAAATATCCACTCTGGTGGTGAGGCAACGGGGCCAGAGCTCATGAGCGGTTAGTGCCAGGCGATAGCGGCTAACAAGAGATTGAGTCTGGACTCCATAACGAGCATGAGGGGTCGAGGGGTCACCGTCTGCCTGATGCCTGGCAAACACACACAGCCAGACACACTGACCTTAAGAGTCTGACGCAGGGATACACAGAAAACACTCACACACACACTTACTGTGCCAAGGCCTGTGGATGCCAGTGTGGCCGTAATTGGATTGCACAGTTCTGTGTGTGTGCCAGAGAGACAGAGGGAGTCAAGCTAACATACACACACTCATTGATGAGGTCATGAAGTGGATGTGGTGTGTATGCCAGGACTTGGGAAAAGCCTGTTGTGTTTAGACAAGTGTTTTAGAGCGCAGTATAAAATGCTAATTCACAGTCTCGTACAAATATTGACTTATCCTGTTTATTATGTATAAAACTGTATATATTGAAGTTGTATGGCCTTCTTGTAAAAACCTTTTGTCACACTTGCCAATAGCAAATTAATTTCTATTATTGTTTGTCATACTTGCCAGCAATGAAACTATATTCTATTAATTCCATTAATGATTCTTTTAGTGCTTCTTCGGAAGGAATATTTGGAAATAAGGATCTTATAAAAATAACTGCAAGTCTTTATCAGTCTGTTGCCAAATGATGAGATTATTTCAGAAGTCACAGACAAAAAAATAAATTGTATTACTTTAAAAGACTTTGTAATGAGGCACAAAAGTGGCATAAATGGAATCTAATAATTTGCCGTAACTATTGGCCTATATTAAATAAAAATATTCATATTCATTCATTAATTTAATTATTTTTATTAAATGATCCCTGATGTCATTGAATCATTGATTTATAATCCACCTAAAAAAAAATTAATTTCTCTTCAGTTACTCATCCTCATGTTGTTCTGAAACCATTAAAACTTTAAAAAAAAAAAAAAAAAACTCTTCATGAAACTGTTCATCTTCAAGATAGTGGTTTAATCAAAGTCTTAATCAAAGAGACATGATCGCCTTTTCAGATGATTAACAGATTTGATTTAGGCTTTTATTCACATATAAACATTGATTAAGGCGCATACATGGAGAACATCAAAGTATCTCTCAGGTTTCATTCAAATATTTTAATTTGTGTTTTGAAGATGAATGAAAGCCTTATGCCTAAATGACATAAGGGTAATTAATGACAGAATTTTCATTTTTTTAGGGTTAAATAACCCCCTCAAGCCACTGTTTGCAGAATACCACAAAATAAATATTTTAGTGTTGCAAAATTTTGAATTTTCTCTCATAACAGCTATTTCTTTTAGCAGACTCCTGATGGCCTCTTTTCTCCATGTGTCACCCTTGCATTATGCCTCTTTTTTTATCGAAAGTGGAAGGCTCCCCCTAGGGGAGGGGTTATGTAACTACTTCAACTGATTCACAAGTGTTTTTTGATTCACTGTACAACCTGCTCATAAGAGTCATTCATTTGGAAATTGGCTTGCGCTGCACTGTTGATTTTAGTTGAGGCTCAGCGGTCCCCCTGAGTAGTTGCGCAGAAAATATTGCTGTACGGAGTGTTTAGCATTTTATACGAAAACGTTTTGAAAATCAGTTGGTTCAAATTATTATTTTTTCAACCAATTTGAAACAAGAATCTCTTCTTGTTTTCCCAACCATTTGTAATTTAATATATGCATTTCATATGTGTTAACACAGCTGTTTTGAACCAGCAGGCTTTTTCCCCACTTATTTCTTGTGATTTTTCCAGGAAGCTAAAAGGCATGAAGTTCTATGTGGCAAAATGTGATGCAAAGGATAAACAAAAAGAAGAATATTGAGTGTGTTGGGAAAGAGAGTAAAGAGGAGAGAGAGAGAATGTAAATTAGACATAAGATAGTGATAAAGAACTCTGCCACTGAATAATGCCCAAGACATATTCTGAAAGCCGAACTGACTGGCATGATGCTGCGAGGCTGAATAAAACAGTTGCTTGGAGTTGCTGAAGGCACTGGTGAGGCCATCTCCACCCCTTAAGTTCCCATGTACCATCATGTTGTATAGAAAATAGAATATAGAGCCGACTGCAGGGCTGTTTCTTCTTGTGCGTTATTCATGAGCTGTATGTTTTTGTAGTTGTGTTTATTGATGTAGGCGCTTGAATTATGATACGGCATAATGCTGGAGAGTAAGGATGGGCTACTTTTGGAAAACTTTGGCTTGAGAAAGAAACAGACAGGAAGAGAGAGTGAGAAGAGAAGAACATAGAGATGCTCCATTTCCACCCAGTGAGCAGCATTAGAGCTGAACCATGTTTACACAGCCCTCCTCCTCGCTCCATCTCACTCTCTCTCTTTTTCCTCCATCTGCCCATCACATTTACTGCATTAGTTGGGAGTCTGTGTGCCACATTACTACATGATATTCATTAGCCTCCTTTCATCTGTTTCCAGTGCTGAAACTACTGTACTCATCTGCAGAGCCATCACTCAATCCCGCTGCCTCCTGGGCACGTCTCCTCTCCGTAAACGTGTCATTAATTCATTTGGGGGCTCTCTGCACCTAGGGAGGGTTTACCTTTTCCTCCTCCGGGGCGTCCTGTGAGCTGCGTTGGAATTTGTAGAAGTGAGGCCAAGCTTCACTAGGCTCAAATGACTCAAAGCTAAGCCATGTGGCATCTTGGAGATCTGGGCTAAGTGAATATGCGAAATGAGCATTTTTCGACCGTCGGACCCCCAGGGGCTTCTCGGGTGAACCCTTGCACAACGACGGCCCATGCTGAATATTTAAACGCTGATTGTTTTTAAAAATGAAGTGACCTCAGCATATCCGCACATCTCAAGAGGTGCCGCCGTCCCAAGGAGAAAGAGCGAGACAAAAAAAGAGGCATGCTATTTATAGAGGCTGTCACAGTGCAGGCTGGGAGATGTCTGCTAATGTTGCATGTGACTGTAATTGCCGGAGACAGCGTTGTCGTAGTAACACGCGGTGCCATGTCACCGCTGTGGCAACAAGCTGCTTCAGGTCAAGACTGTGCGGCCCAGGAGCGGATCTGCATCGATAGTGCCGGAAAACATCAAAGTTACAACGGGAAAGCTGGAGAGGTGCAAGGAAAAACCCTTTGAGACACACAGAGAATTAATTAAGGGGAAGTAAATGCGCCCGATGCAGTGTCAGCCTGTAAAGCAAGGACATACAGCCATGAGAGAGGGCGAGAAAGCCTCAGGAGACAGAGAGGAAAGACTGTCACTCTCTGGAACATAAATACATGCTTAGATACAAGCCTGGACATTCGGATCAGAGCGGGAAAAAGACAGGAAGCGCATGCGAGCAGGCGAGAGAGGAATTAAACAAGCAGTGGATGGTCAGATGAGGAATGAGGATGCCACAGAGGTGGCTGAGCGGCCGACAGGATGAGGCAGTGATGAAGTGACGGAGGAAAGAGGTTTGAGAAGGAGAATAATGGATGAGGACAATAGAAGTGCATTAGTGCAGGTGTGTGCTGAGACTGTTGAGAGAGAGAGAACCGCAGAGGGTCGAACAGCGTTAGTGAAGTGACAGCCTCCCCCACCTCTCTCCCTCATTATCAACCTCTCTGTCCATCGTTCTCTCATTTTCCACCTTTTTTCCACTTTAACAACCCCTGTGCCAGCATCAGGGCTGTGCCCATTCAGAATTGAATTGAGAATGTCTTTTAATTGCTGAATTTGAATTGAAGTAGCGAACAGGATGCAAAAATACTTCAAAGTCCCTTTCGGAGAAAAGTCAGTTCACTCGGTGGCCATATTTGCTATGCCTCTGGGCAGATATTTCCGGCGTGTTAGACCAACTCCTATCTACAATACTTGGGGAAATGGGGAAATAGCAAAATCTCAAAAACTTGTGCCAAACTCACATTTAAATAACATATTTCAAATAAGCAATAAAACCTTGACATGAACTGTCCCATAAATGTAGCTTCTTATGCTCAAAAAAGCACATTTTTCAACTTGGTCCATTGAAATGGGAAAAAACAGATAGACTCAAGACGTGAGCACATCTAAGACATCCGTCTAGTGTGTGTATACATAGAAAAACATGGCAACACAGTGGATTACAAAAACGGCTTGTTTGCGAATGGCCCCTTTTTCTGCCATATTGTGAGTCGCACTTTCTCCCATTCATACTCTAAAAATGTTGGGTTAAAAACAACACAAGTTGAGTTAAAAATGGACAAATCCATCGTTTAGGTTTAATGTTTGCCCAACCCGCTGGGAGGTTTTATTTAACTCAACTATTGATTAAAAATTACTTGCTTAAACTGAACCCAAAATGTGTTGGAAATTAACATTTATTAATATGTTTAATGAATAATAATTAAACAATACACATTTATTAAATTGCTTATTAATAAATGTTCACCTTATGATTATTATTGTTGCCTCTAGTAATTATGTGTCTGATTTTTAATTTCCAACCTATTTTGGGTTCATTTTAAGCCAGCCATATAGTCATTTTTAAACAAGAGTTAAAGGGTTAGTTCACCCAAAAATGAAAATTCTGTCATTTATTACTTACCCTCCTGCCGTTCCACACCTGTAAGACCTTCGTTAATCTTCGGAACACAAATAAAGATATTTTAGTTGAAATCCGATGGCTCCGTGAGGCCTGCATAGGGAGCAATGACATTTCCTCTCTCAAGATCTATAAAGGTACTAAAAACATATTTAAATCAGTTCATGTGAGTACAGTGGTTCAATATAAAGCAACAAGAATATTTTTGGTGCGCCAAAAAAACCAAAATAACAACTTATAAAGTGATGGCCGATTTCAAAACACTGCTTCAGGAAGCATCGGAGCGTTATGAATCAGCATATCGAATCTGCTGTTCGGAGCACCAAAGTCACGTGATTTCAGCCGTTGGCAGTTTGAGATACGCTGATTCATAATGCTCCGAAGCTTCCTGAAGCAGTGTTTTGAAATCGACCTTCACTAAATAAGTCGTTATTTAGTTTTTTTGGCACACCAAAAATATTCTCGTCGCTTTATAATATTAATATTGAACCACTGTACTCACATGAACTGATTTAGATGTGTTTTTAGTACCTTTATGGATCTTAAAAGAGGAAATGTCAATGCTCCCTATGCAGGCCTCACGGAGCCATTGGATTTCAACTAAAATATCTTAATTTGTGTTCTGAAGATTAACGAAGGTCTTACGGGTGTGGAACGGCATGAGGGTGAGTAATAAATGACAGAATTTTCATTTTTGGGTGAACTAACCCTTTAAGTTAAATAAAACTGCCCAGCACATTGGGCAAACATTTAACCCAACTGCTGGGTTAAAACAACCCAATCGTTGGGTTTTACCATTTTCAGCCCAACTTGGGTTGTTTTTAACCCAGCATTTTTTTTAGAGTGCAGTAATATGAGTGAACTGTTATGGTGTGTGTGTCTTTGATTGCAATTCAAGTTTGAATGTAAGGAAGTAGAAATCTAAGAAATTCATACAACTGTAATTTTTAAAGTCCCCCTGAAATCAAAATTTAAGTTTTTTAGCTTTTAGGATGAATATGTTAGCCTTAAAGTTATGAATAAGCTGGTTTGTTCCAAAACAATGACAAAATTCGCATTTAGGAGATATAGGCATTCAAAACTTACAGTCTCTCACTTCAGCTAAAATAGATCACGGATTTTCATGACATCCCTGCGTACTTCAGCTTCTCATCAAAACCTTCTGTCCAAGCAAATCTAGAATCTGAAGTCCCGCCCCCTCCTACACTATAAACAGACACTGAAGCTGCGGCTGAAATCGGTCATTTGTTCACACATGGTGAATGGCACATAGTGCACTATATAGAGAATAGCGAACGATTCAGACAGTGTAAATATGCTTTCCATTGACGCGAATGAAGTCCGTTTTCGCATTAGTGTCACGTGAACCGCCGCGGCGGGAGTACAGTCTGCTCTGGCTCAGGGACACGAGAACACAGAAGAGCGGATCTTATCTGCGGACCGCGAAAAGGAACAGAGGTTTAACAGCTCTGGCCGAGCTATGGTATAATCAAAACGCTATTGGCTTTTTTAAAAAAAGGGGCGGAGCTGTTTGATATGTCCCGCCCTGTCTTCCTGTTTCAGTTGAAATTACGTCAACACATTGAATAGTGCTGCGCGTTCCATGGCAATTCACTGGGCCTTTAAATAGAAAAGAAAAGTTGACAAAGCCTTGTTTGAATAGTTTTATGTTTTTTTAGGCCTTTAAATAGATCTAGAGAAGTATATACATTTCATCATATTTAATAAATGACCTTCTGCAGACCAGGGTGGAAGGACACTTCTTTTCCCAGAATGCACAAATGTGTTGCTTTTATTTGAATTGCCATTCTGCCAATCTGATTCAAATTCCAATTCAGCTTCCTGTCAGGTGAGGTCTGTTCAATTAGAATTCCAATTCATTCATTGATTTGTAGCCAAATCTTTAATTCTGAATTTAGTGCAAAGCTAACTAGCACACCAACTCCATTTCCATCATTTTTGCAACAAGATAGAGTGTGCACGCGCTCTGCTTTAATTACAATAGTCATTTAGGCGAGAGTGCTTAATCATTCAGTTAAAGCACTTGCCATTCGGTCTCAGCTTTCACAAACAAGTTGGGTGTCTCTCAATCTTCCCACAGCAGTTCACTTATTATCTCCTCTTCCTCATTCCACCATCGCTCTCTCCCTTTCTCTCTCTATTTCTCTCCCCATGCGGGTAACTGTCGTTTATCCAGGATCTCATCCAGGGGGAATATAAACTACCTGTCAGCGAGCATCTTTCTGCCAAATTCATATCTGAAAGGAAAACAAAAGCGGGCTGAGGTCAGAGAGATCTTTTTTAAATTATTCATAAGCAGCTCTCCCTCGGCCACCGTCTTCAGCTCCTGTCGCATGCTTTGTACCGCCTGCACTGCCAACAAGGGCATCTGTCATGACTTTAAAATAAAGGGGAGACAATGAAGAGGGGAAACAACCGGATTTTTGAAACATTGATTTACAGTGACACTCTTTATGTTTTGCTTTCATTTGTCCTTTCTACCTGTCTGAAGAGGACCGCTGTTTTTTTTTAAATTTTTATTTCCACCATTGGGAGTCATAAAGGGCCATGAATGTTTAATTTTTCAAGGTCTCTTTTGGCTCATATTTGTGATTTTATTTTGCATAGTCTGCATAATTGATTTGCACCATAATTTGGGGCAGAGGAGAATTTTGGGGTCTAGTGTTCACCTGCCTTCTAAATCTGTGATCATTTAATATAAAAATACATTAAATTCTCTCTGTTTTCTTGCACTCTCCCCCCCACTTTTTTCTTTTTCCCTTCTTGCTCTCACTCAGAAGCAGCTGGCCACATTGGGCCTGGTAGACGCATGGAACGAGACGTCAGCTGATTTTTCCTCCGCATCAAGCATGGGACGGGGAAAGCTCCACTTGGGAGCCGTGCTGCACTGGACGTCGCTTGAACTGGCCCCTGAGTCTGGCAGCATCGACGATATGCATGAGGATGAGGAAGTGAAGAAGCCAAAAATCTTCTACGCGGATCACTCCTTCATTATACTAGTCAGGGACAACAGCACTGGTGCATTGCTCATGATAGGTGCTCTGGACCACACTGACGTCCCTGCAATTCACGACGAGCTGTAGAGCCAAAATACTTCACACTCTGGCACTGACAGTCAGCTGAAGTGCCAAAATGGCTGACCTACAGGTATTGACAATAAACTGACCCACTTATCCACTGCAAAGCCACTGTTTTTCATCTGTTGTTCTTGTGTTACGCTTTAGTTGTTTTACAGATATGAAAGCGCTTAGGATAGGATGTAATTAAACTGATGTGTAGGCCAGCACGGAATCTGCGCCCACAGAATTATTCCTTAGGTTTCTACAGAATTTAAATGTCTTTTATTCACGTCCTATGCATCCCTTCAACTTGTATTTTTGTTTATTAAATATTAGGGTTTATTTAAAAAAAGCTTTCAGCAGCTATTATGAGTGAAAGTCACAGAACTGTTAGAAGAGAGTTAGAGATTTTTAATTGATCAGAATCTAGATTTTAATTGTTCATGCTAATTTCTGTATATTTTTATAACCCTTGCTTTCATCTAGCATTCACTTATACTTATAATACTGTTAAATATATATTTTTAATCAGATCTCTAAATGAATTATACTTTCAATAATACTTTTAATTATTAGTAATTGCCTAAAGGGATGGCTAAATTCTTGTAGCATTTAAAATTGAATTGTGTTTTTGTTTTGTTTTTAATTTTTGCATAAATTTGTTTTAATTTGAAATGTCTTTTTATCAGCTATAACGTCAAAATAATTATCTACTTATCAGTATCAGTCAAAATATCGTGCATTCCTAGTTTGCAGCTTGGTATATGAAAACTAACGGTGCAACTGCACAAACAAAGTTTATAAAATGCATTTTTTTTATTATGCAGTTTTTTAATATGTAGTCAAGGCTTTATTCAAGCTAACACAAAAAAAGACAGACTTGATACTGAAACATCAACTATAAACAAAGTATCTTCTGGCATATTTTGTGTGTGTGTTTAATCAAACATCAACGATGATGTTTGATTAAATTTGAATTTAAGGACGCTGTATATGTCCAGTGTGCGACTCCCTTTACACCAGATTCGTCTTTCACTTGATGTTTATTTCTGCAGTGTCACGCCTAGGTAGTCCTTCCCAGTGAAATCTCAGTTGTCCAAAATGAAGATCCTGTGTGGGCCTAATGATCTAGTTAGATTTAAAATACCCTGTGTGAAGTTCTTGTGGTCAGTTTGTGCACTAGTACAGTACATGCGTTTCTATGTCTGCAAGCCATTCACAGCAGAGACACTGACTGACAGCAACACTCACAGTGATAGACGTGCACTGCGAAGAGATCATCAGTGAGAAGCTCCGAAGCCAGTGTGGTGGGTGTCAACTACACTCATATCGACACACTGACACAACTCATTCCCTACTGTTACTGTAAGGAAACCCACCATGGTGACATCCAAGTGAACACATGCTGATGCTGAGATACTGGAAAAGACACACCACAGACTCTTACACTGCAACGCAAAATGACTCCAACCGCTTACGACATGTAAACACTTCTATATCTAACAGTGATGGGTTTTTAAGTTTAGATTTTATTTAGGGCTGGGTAAAATGACCAAAAGCTTATTTCAGTTCAAGATGACAATATACACTCAAAAAATAGCTCTTTGGCTGAACATGATTCAATCATGCACAGTGGTTCCACGTGATTGAAACAAGTAAAACCCAATAGAATCAACCATGTAATCAGTGGTGTTCATGTAACTTGAATGAATGGTTTTAGTTTAACTTAAATTAATGGTTTTCATTTATATTGAATCATTCAAATAATCCTACAATAAATGCTTCTTGTTTAGTCCTGTGATTTACATAACAAACTAAATATAACTTTTCTTTACACATGTGATGTTCTGTGTTGGCAGTCCAGTAGTGATACTGGTTTCATCCAGCACCACCATAGTGGTTGCTTTATTATTAAAGGTGGGGTGAGTAGTTTTTCAAAAACACTGTTTGGAAGTGAGTCAGGCAGACACCAACTACAAACGTGTAACCAATCAGCATTGTATGAGGGTGTATGACGGTCGAGGAGACAGAACGAGCAGGGAGATTTGAGTAAAAAAAAAGCAGAAAGAGAGGTGAGACAAAATACAAAAGAGCTTAAAAGAATATCACTGGAATGAAGGTTTATGACTGGGCAAGTGCTTTAGGACCCGCGTTAATATTAGAAAAGCTTTTTAGCGCTGGAGAGAGCAAAGCGGGAAGGCCTGAAAACAGTCCTGCTTTGATTCCGCTTCACATGTGAGTAACACTGGGTTTGAGTGTTGATTGTCTGGAGCTGCTGTGCTGTTTGCGACTAACAATGAACACTAGAGATGCACCGATACCAAGCTCATGTACTTGTACTCGTACTCGTAAAAATACCCCCGATACCAATGACCGATACCTCACGTGACGTAACTGACAGAATTTCCCGTGCACGGCAACAGCAAAAACAATGTCCGCCTCAGAGGTGTGGAAATACTTCAAAATTAATGATGAAAACACACACATTGCGAACTGTATGCTTCAATCACAATTCGTTATCGATTAGTGAAGGCGGGAAAGGCAGAATCGCGCTGAATGACACAGACCAGAAGCGCTCTCTCTCTCGCACGCGCTCTCTCTCTCTTTCTTGCGCACGATCCCAGTTCTCTCAGACAGCGCGCGATCAGTTCTCCTCGCACCTGAATGGTCAAATGCACACATAGTTGTTAAAATGTCCATGTGTGGAGTATCTCACGTAAATACAGTCGGTTATGGCTTAAGTGGACGTAAACATTTGGGTGAAAACAGGATATGTGTCAGTATCCATGGATTCGGTCTTAAAGGGACCGTAGCCTATATTTGTCATTAATGTTAATAAAACAACAAAATATGTTAAATAAATGTATACATGGTAAATAATCCTACTGTATCTGAAAAACAAGTTTATTTAATTTCTATCTCTATAGTATTTGTTGTATTGTTTGTAATTTGTTTGTAAATTTCTTTTTATATAACAACAATTATATATATTGGTAATGCCCTGTGAAGGTTATTGGACACTGTGAAATTTTTGTTCTTTAAGTTTGTGACAAGCACATAAAAATTATTACTTTTTTCATTAGAGTAATAACAAAGAAGCTGTCCTACATTCATTAGTCTCACTGCAACATCACCAAAAAAAAAAGAGAGAGAGAAATTAAAAAATGTATAGGTATCGGTGTCGGCGAGTACTAGAAAAAAAGTATCGGTACTAATGAACACTTGTTTGTATTACTCTTGTGTACTGTACTTTCATTTTTTTTGCTTCCTTGTCATTTGTTCATCATCTGCACTTTCATTTTAGTGAAGCATTTTGTTGCGCGTCAGCTGTGATAAACAGACATCCACTCTCACTAGCTGGCCACTGTTACACACGCAATGCGAGAGTTGTGCAGGTAAACCACTGCACACTGACGACCGTTAGAGAATGAGGTGTTTAGCGTCATTGTTAGTGCACTCGCTTCGCCTGCCAGCAGCGATCGGGCCGGGGTTCGAGACCAACTCTGAGCAGAATGGTTAGGATTGGAGGGCAAGTTTTGGTTTGTTTGGGTTGATTTCAAAAAGGGCTGGGCGATACAGCTAAAAAATGTATCACGATATAATGTTTCATATTGTTTGGTATCGATAATTATTGAAATTTTTTTTAATAACCTTTTAAAAAAAAGTTTAAATTTAACCAATATATTTTTAATTAAGGCAAACAAATAATTTTAAAACAAAATAAATAAAATGTAAATGAATCTTAAATTTTATATGAAGATTAAATAAGTGTTAAAGAAACTTACTGCACAATTCTGGATAAATTGAGATCACGATTCTGAATGACAACTAAACGAAATAACGTAATTTACGTGAAAACACTGTGCAGCTGTTTTTACCGAAATGACAACTGCTCTCTCAAGACAAACTTTGAAGTAGATCAACTGTAAGACGTAAGGAAACCTGATATGTAGCTACTTTTATATTCACAATCTCCTCGCCGCTGGCAGGTAGGCTACAGCACTCATTTTCATGTGTTTGTGTGTTCTGATTTCATGTGGCGATTGCGCAACTGAACTCCACAGCAACTTGTTTGCGTGTCACTCGTACCATGTCTGTTTGTGAACCAGGGACAGAGCGAGCTTGAGAGGAGTTCATGCAACCAAACTTCATGTCTGTTTACATTTTAACGCATTTAAGTGAAACTATATCGAGAGTTATATCAAACATTTTTTCTATCGTTATCGATTAAGACGTACCGTCGATAAATATCTATACTGTTTTATCACCCAGGCCTAATTTCAAATATCAACAATGTCCAATAGCATTTTTGAAAAACTACTTACCCCACCTTTAAAGCAATTTGAATTGTTGTTAGCAGGTCCTTAACCCAAGCACAAGCTCAACACTCACCATAACCCCCAAAACCATAACCCCAAACATAACAGAACATTTTTAATCCCAACATAGAATATTAAACGTTAACAAGTCTCTCTATTTTCTCATCTTGCTAAAAAAACATAAAATAACACTTTATTTCAACATTTACTTCAGCCCTGTGCAAAGCATGAGGGGAAGTGAAGGTCCTGTTTGATTTGATAACTTGATTAAAACGTGTTATTTCAAAATGAAAACATAAAGTGTTTCAAGTCAATTTAACATGAAGCAATCATGTTTGAACCAGAAACCTGATACACTGGTGTTAAATCAAAATTGTTTAAATAAAGTGAACGACATAAAATACAGTAGTTATTATTAGTATAATAAAATATCATATAATATAATAAAAAGTAGGTCCCACTTTATATTAGGTGGCCTTAACTACTATGTACTTACATTTCAATTAATAATTTGATACAAGGCACTTATTACATGTTTTTACATTGTACTTATATTTAAAAAATACATGCATGTAATTACATCTGTAATTAATTTTTGTAATCATCCCATCCCTTACACCTTAACCCACCCTTAAACCAACCTATACCAAACATGTCCCTAACTTTACCTGCGTATCCACCTGAATAGCAGCAAAAGTGTTTTGCAATTTGAACACAATAAGAACATTGTGCTTATTTTTGATGTAAGTACATAGTAGTTAAGGCCACCTAATATAAAATGGGACCAAAAAGTATAATAAATTTACATATTGTAATATAAATGACAGCAAAATCTCTAACGATAGACACTTTCTATCATCACCATGAGGCTCTGACACAAGAAGGTCACCGTTCTCTCTGCCACATCTCTATATATTAATTTCTCCCATAGCTGACTCATCTTCCCGGACAAACTTACCCAAGCAGATCAGGGACCCCAGAAGAGCATGGGCTAAGCTGCCAGCGCTGCCCCCGCCCCGGGATCACTCTCTCGGGGAGCCAGATCACTCACCCGGGCTGTTATTGATGGGGTAGGCTTAATGCTAATGGCGCTAATGACTCGAGACTGCCGTCAACAACGCAGACAGATGATAAACCTTTTAATCTTTTAATGCCTGCCCCAATCAATGGAGGCCACGGCCGTACCACTTCATGCCAGTTAAACGGTGTGACAAATCATGCCATAAATTAAGAATTTACATGTTGATTTTATACCCCAATACTTTTTGTATCTGTTGACTTTTCTTTGCTACTGCTGTGGTAGAGGGGAAAGCTGTGCATGACTGGGGAAAATTGCCTGTATTGTAAAGTAGTGTTCTGTAGAAGTGCTTGTACTGTAATATGGCTTTGGGTTATAGTGCTGCATTCAATATACTGAGTGCACCCAAAAATTTAATAAATAAGTAAAACAAGTAAAAATGTAATCGCTGAAGCCAATAAAGCTGTTTGCAAGGCGGGTTTACAAGGCTATAAGGCTTTTAATGTTTCAATGAGCGTATTAATCAGCTTCCATTTTACGCAGCGCTTTATTCATTTAAATTCTCCAGAGTGGAAACCTCTCAAAGAAACATAAAACGAAACAGAATAACTATGTTATAAAAATGGCCAAAGTACTGTATCCTTATCCAACCCCTGTCCAATAATTACATGAGCAACTGGGCCAGAGATATTAAAAGTAGTTGTGATATTGGAACCGTCTGGCCTTTTTAGCATGGACGCTAATTAAGGGACACTGGAAAAAGTGGGATGTTTGGTGGCACGACGGATTTTTCATCCTCTCAGCGACGGTTCTTTCAGCCAATACCGCACATAAACACAAACTGTTAGTTTTGTCCCTCCACAAATGAATTATTAAGAAATAAAAGAAGCGAGAGGGGGGAGCAAAGAATCCCTGCCATTAATCTTGAAAAAAGAGTGTCCCTACACGGCCATGTTTTATTAAAAGCTTTGAGGGCAGTTTTATTTGATTACCTCAGAATGCTTCGGTTCCCCACGCTGGAAACACATTTTAGATGGCTATTATTTTTACAGACCGAGTGTGTTTGCGGGTAAAAGGGGGTTATGGAAGGGCATAGATGGATTCTTTTAGATGGAAAAAAGTGTAAATGCATTGTACATCTGTCCACATAAGGAACATCTCATGTTTGTCCCTGTTGGTGATGAACGCGTGAAGTCAAAACGTGCGCGCCGCTGCCTGCTGCTACCGCTTCTACAAGGGCCTCTGCATGCCTTGTGAACACTGAACACAGTGTGACGATGTTAAAAAATGAGTTACGTAATTATCCTCCCTGAAAACCACCAGAAGAATGTCATTTTTCATTTGCAACTTCTAAAACTTTTAGAGGGACCCAGATGTTGTGTTCTGGCGATGACATAAGGCTCTCATAACCCTCTTGACTTTATAAACGTGTGTGAGTGAAACAGAGCACTGTGAGCACGTCCATCCCTTTTAATGTACGGTCTTCATATATCATATGCTTTGTGAACATAAAGCATGGTGTGCTGCTGTCAGGGACTCGAGGCCTGAGGCTGCAATGAGAGCGCATTATTTTTGCCCAAACTCTCATTAGCTTTGCTGATTCGTGCTCACATTCTTTTCAAGTCAAATTCATTATATGGCGTTTCTCCCCAAGTAGGTCTCTGCGGGACAGGAATGATCAGTGGGCGAGGCCATAAACAGAGGCGTTTTTGAGAGCATTACCTGATTTGCCCAGAGTTTGGGTAGGGTTTAGGGGTGAGGTTGGGTGAAGGGGATCATTTTCATTGCATGATATATAATGTCGTGGAAATTCCCAATGTTAATAATATATATAATACTCAGTACCAATACAGTACTACAGTACCTTCGAGGTAATTCCCGTCCCGAATATAATACAATATAATACTACAGTATCTCGAGGTAATTCCCTTCTCGAATACTTCGAATACATTTCCAATACTTTGAGGTAATTCCTTTCCCGATGTAAGGTGACGGCGTCCCGTCAAGAAGCTACTATCACTACCTCAATCACACGTGAGCACACAGGTCTTTAGCATCTATACACTCTCACCGTCCTTCTCAGGTGTACGCTGGTCCGACACAGGATCATTAATACTAACTCCGAGTATTACATTCATTTTGAGCGTAGAAGTTTTATTAACTGCCGGGAGGTCACTCGTCACAACAACAGAGTGAGTCTCAATAAATAGACATTTAAGTCTTACAGTTGAGTAAAAATCAATGTCTTCTTCACTGTGATTTGTTCTGGTGATTGGTTTCTAATGATTTTAAGCTAATCATATGACTGGTCTTTGACCTGAGCATCCTTAGTCTGCATTTTCTGTACATTTCATGTTGACATAAAATATTTCTATCACAATAAACACCCACCAGTTTGAAAACACCCACAAATACAGAAACGCTCACTTTTGTTCTGCAGAGACCTCATACTCTTTCTCCCTGCTGAGACCTACTCATCATACACAGAATACTGCAGTGATTACGTTTAGACCAACCAGGAAGTTAGCAAAGAAAAGTACTTTGACCAACAAAATCCTTACATGTTTTTGTTTATCATAATAATCTTCACAAATGTATAGCAAGCCATTTTAGCTTAAAATGTTCCCATGGTTACTCGTCGTAATTGCATTTTTACTAGTAAGAATTCAATTAGAGAGCTCTACAATTCAATTATTGCTAATTACAATTACAGAGCTCTATAATTCAACACTTACTAGTAACAATTCCAATTAGAGAGCGCTACAAATGAATTTTTATTAGTCATGTCTCCATTGACTTTTATTTGTTTTTAATTACAGAGCTCTACAATTGAATTTTTACTAGTAAGCATTCCAATTAGAGAGCTCTACAACGTAGTTCATAGTAACCAGTGTTGGGGGTAATGCATTTCAAGTAACTTGAGTTATGTAATCAGATTACTTTTTCAAGTAACTAGTAAAGTATCGCATTACTTTTTCAATCTACAACAAAATATCTAAGTTAATTTTTCAAATAAGTAACGCAAGTTACTTTTTCACATTTATTGACTGACAGCTCTCCTGTCCCCATGTTGAGGGAAATAAAGGTTTTGTGTGCGGTGTGAACATGATGGTTATTGTAGTTCTAGACTAAATGTGAACATGCATTTACTCGTCTCACTTGCACAAAAACATTCATTATTCCTCAAAATGAGTAAAAACAGTGAAATGCAATCTCAGAATTTTACGCAAACCTGTAATAACAATATTAAATTACACAAATATACTTTATGTATTTAATCTCACTTTATTAACCAATGTCTTTGTTGCTGACCTTCAATGATCTAATTCAACCATACTAATAAGCAAAAGTTACTTTAGATTAGATTAAGAGTGTTGAACTGAATACTTCTCCTGTATCCTATTCTTCTTTAATCCAGAATGGCAGCACAGCTGAAAGGTTTGTTTGAGCTGTGCCCTCTATTGTACAGGCGTAAATATACATTTCCTTCAGCCTGAGGCTTATTAATTTCACTCTTGGTGTGTAAGGGCATTAACATTTGCCAAAAATAGAGCTTTTTTGTTGTTATTGAAAAACAAACAAGCAAGCCCAGGTGAGAAAAAGTATCGTAAAAGTAATGTAACACATTACCTTTCATAAAAAGTAACTAAGTAACACAATTTGTTATTTTTGAGGGGGTAACACAATATTGTACTGCATTACTTTTAAAAGTAACTTTCTCCAACACTGCTAGTAACCATTGCAATTCAAGAATCTCTAATTCAATTCTTACTTGTAAAAATGCAATTGCAGAGCTCCCTAATTCAATAACAGAGCTCTGCAATTATATGTATCTTAAATGTGTTTTTTTACTAGTAACAATTCAATTAGAGAGCTCTGCAACTGCATTTTTGCTTGTAATAATTGAATTAGAGAGATCTCTAATTGGAATTCTTACTTGTAAAGATTAAATTGTAGAGCTCTGTATTTAAAAATGAATGGAAATCAATAGAGACATATTCATTTGTAGAGCTCTCTAATTGGAATTATTTCTAGTAAAAATTTAATTGTAGAGCTCTGTAATTAAAGCCAATGGAGACATGACTAGTAAATATTATTTTGTAGAGCTCTCTAATCATAATTGTTACTAGTAATAACTAAATTGTAGAGCTCTAACTGTAATGGTTACTAGCAAAAATTCAATTGTAGAGCTCTGTAATTAAAAATGAATGGAAATCAATGGAGACATATGACTAGTAAAAATTCCTTTGTAGAGCTCTCTAATTAAAAATGAATGGAAGTCAATGGAGACATATGACTAGTAAAAATTCATTTGTAGAGCTCTCTAATTGGAATTCTTTCTAGTAAAAATTCAATTGTAGAGCTCTGTAATTAAAAATGAATGGAAATCAATGGAGATATATGACTAGTAAAAATCCATTTGTAGAGCTCTATAATTGGAATTGTTACTAGTAATCATTGAATTATAGAGCTCTAACTCTAATGGTTACTAGTAAAAATTCAATTTTAGAGCTCTGTAATTAAAAATGAACAGAAGTCAATGGACACATGACTAGTAAAAATTATTTTGTAGAGCTCTCTAAACATAATTGTGTCACAAACGCTGAGTAAATGATCAGAAACGAACACGATGATGAAGTGAGAATGCAGTCTTTAATAAATCCAAAGGTAAATCCAAACAAGAGTTTCACACACGTAAACACTGACGATACCTGACAATGGTGAACAGAAACAAGGAAACTTAAATACATGTGCAAATGAGGTGATAAATGACACACAGCTGACAGTGATGACCATGACAACAAACTAGTGGTGGGAAACGGTGCAAGCAGGAAAACAGTCCAAACTGAGTGAAACTGTAACAAATTGTTACTAGTAAGAATTGAATTAGAGAGCTCTGTAATTGTAATTCTTACTAGTAATAATTTAATTAGAGAGCTCTCTAATCATAATGCTCTGTAATTTAAGTCTTACTGGAAAAATGCAATTAAGATGAGTAAGGCTGGGAACATTTTAAGCTAAAATGATTTTAAAGTCATATTTATTTAAAAAAATATATCATACCTCCTTTACTTCCCATTTATTATTTCAGGCCTATTTTTCCTTTTCACCTCCCAAGAGGAATTTTTTTTTTCAAAGGGTGCATTAGCTCATATTTGAATATACCAGAAGACAATCCTGTGAGCAATGCAAAGTATTTGCAGTAGTATTACGGTGGGGCATTATAGGTCCCGGTAGGGAAATTTAGTTTGACTTGCACTCAGATTCTCAGAGGGGCTCTGTCAAGCCACATATCTCAGTAGAGTAGGCATGGGTGAGAGAGAGCAATGTTGTGAGTGTATGTCTATGTGTGTGTCTGTGTCTATAATCAAAATGTGAAATGCATTATGGGTGGAGGTGGACTGAGTGCGAGGGACGTTATCAGAGCCTGAAAGTGCACCCTTTTCATCCAACGGGTTTAGAGGGTTTAATGTTTAATCTCCCATTTTTAAATAAAAGATTATAGACCTGAGCCATGAACTTCAACTCCCGTTGCTGCCTTTTGTCAAAGTCCTGCTCCACACCGTTTTGATGCAGAAAAAATGGGAATGGAAATGGCACCGGGGGATTTGTGTGCCATCTGAGTTGTTGTACTTATTGAGAGAGTGAATGGAGGGTCACAGATCCCCCAGGGTCAGGTGGCTTGTACAAATCCTAGCTTGTCCATTTGTACTCAGAGCCATTTTAAGAGTGGTAAGAGAAGTGATAAAATGACAAATATTTTGGGTTTTAACCCTGTATGATATCAATGAGGAAAAATGTATTTGTGTTGTTTTTCCTGCTTAAAATTGGACACTTTAACAATATCAATAAACATTTTCATACATTTTTAATTAATTTATTTTTTATAAGTTTGTTGCCTCGAGGCAACACAATGGAAAAATTGTAACATTTGGCATTTTCATGTAGAAAAAAGAAATATATTTATTGAAAACATCAATTTCTTTAACTAGACACTTGAACAAACACATTTATCCAGTTTCTAATGTATTAAAAGTTTCATATTTAATAAAAAGTAACATTTTATATCCAGCTGTTGCCCTCAGGCAACATTGTGCCATAGTGGAACACAAGTATTACCAAACCATCATATTATTATGTTATTATATCAAGTTATCATATCCATCTTCATCCTCATCTCCATCTTCTCTCTCACCCTCACTCTCTCCCTGACGGATTGTTACTATGATTTCATCTTCCTCATCACAGTATGGACCCTCATCATCACCCTCATCAACTGCCAGTGCTACTTGTGTTTTATACCTTATTGAAGTGCTATAGAGAATGTGCGGATCATAATATATGCAGATATAGTATGTGAATTACTATTCTTATAAGTGCATTACAAAATCATGTGAAAATGCAAATATATTTAGATAATTCTAACTCTTTTCCTTACAAATATAATACATTTGTATTCAAACCTATTATGCCTGTATGGCCTTATGCGATTCCATTATGGTACAATTGAGGCAACACACAGTTTTTTGTTATTTTCTCTAAAACATTTGATGATATATAATGTAAAGTTTTTCTTTACTTGCCAGTGAAGGTGACTCATGTTTTTTGTGGGTGATTAAATGGATACAAACAAGTGAAAAAAAGCATTTTTCATTGGAGAAAATATGGAGCCATGTGACGTGCACGTGTGCTGAAACAGGACACAAAATGGACTCCTGTTGGTCATGTTTTTTTTGTGCACTTTTATTGATTAGTATTTGAGTTATTCTGTCCTGAGATACGTTTGATCAATCAATTGGTGCCTTATTTTATATATATATTATATAAAAAAAAACTAAAATAGACCATGTTGCCTGGAGGCAACACTGTACCATAAGATGTGTGGGGCAGCGCTTGAACTTGGATAAATCCACCAAGGCTGTTGTGGGCTTTATTCATATGTCTATACCACTACATTCAACCATTGATGATGCCTCTGGATGTTTTCCGGTTCTTTGTGCAAAGGAGTTCAGAGCATAGCTACTGTGGAGTTTTATTAAACAGCCCTTAAAATGGCCCTTTTACCTTTTCCTAACTAAACACTAGCTACACAGAACGTCTTTTATCACCCATATTCTATTTTTCAGTGGTTTAATGTATCCTTGAGCTGTTCTGCATTCACAAGGCAATAGTGTGTCGTCGGTGCTTGAGAAAGAAGATAATAATTTCTCTCTTGAGACAAGGCTATGTGTGCCACTGGACTATTATGAGCAAAATTATGAGATGACAGTGGACTTTAGGAGAAACCCCCCTGCTCTCCCACCACTCACCATCATGAACAGCACTGTGACTGCAGTGGAGTCATTCAGGTTCCTGGGCACCACCATCTCTCAGGACCTGAAGTGGGACAATCACATTGACTCCACTGCGAAAAAGGCTCAGCAGAGGTTGTACTTCCTTCGCCAGCTGAGGAAGTTCAACCTGCCACAGGAGCTGCTGAAACAGTTTTACTCAGCTGTTATTGAGTCAGTTCTGTGCACTTCTATAACTGTTTGGTTTGGGTCAGCCAGCAAATTAGATATAAGAAGACTGCAACGGATTGTTAGGACAGCTGAAAGGATAATTGGTATGCACCTGCCCAACCTTCAGGACTTGCACAACGCCAGAGTGAAGAAATGGGCAGGTAACATCATCACAGTTCACAGACCCCTCTCACCCTGGACACAACCTGTTTGCACTTCTGCCCTCAGGTAGACGTTACAGATCTCTGTGCACTAGAACATCTAGGCATAAGAACAGTTTTTTCCCCAACGCTATCTCCAGCTTAAACAGCTAACATAGCAATTACCCGTTTTAGTATTCACTTTCAGTACTTGAGAGAGAGTAAAAATTAGTGTAAATATATATATATATACTATTCACCCTGCTGTATATACAATACAAATCTGTATGTCTTCTGTTCCAGATGTATACCACATTAGTATTATTATTTATTTTATTTTACTCATTTATTATTTTCTTAGTTTACTTATTTAAATGTTTCTGTTCTCATGTCATATGTATGTATGTACCAAGAGCTTCTGTAAAAACCACAACAAATTCCTTGTGTGTTTGTGCACACTTGGCGAATAAAGCACATTCTGATTCTGATTCTGAAAAATAACATATAAACATAATGCCATTCCAGTAGGTTTTTATTTAACAGACATTTGCTGAAGGTCGTGATCGCTGTCACTCAAAAGAAGAACGCACATTCTTCTCTCTGACCCACCGTATTTCTTATTCCAAAAAATACAAAATTACCTTATTTATCATTTATTTATTTACAGTTGGTGTTTTGTGCCTTAATTTAAAGCTTCAACGACATGGGACATGCGTAATATCCGTGCAGAGAAAGCCAGCGTCGTGCGCCGTTTCCATGGAGACGCGTCCACAGTGTCCCCGAGCGCAGGGTCGTCTGAATGCCGTTTACCGCTTGAAACTGTTTGGAAACTTTGACTTTACGCACTTTAAGTCATTTGTATAGTTGGAAGACGCAGTTGGAGGCAAATTTCAGAGGTAAGAGAGATATTTTGCTTGCTTATTTGAAACTTAACTGAGACTGTCGAATTTACACGGTTATTTTCAAAACAAACGGTTGCTATCTAACTTACCTTTAGCACAAACATGGCTTATTTTACTTTATTTACGTACTTGCGTTGATATTTAGTGACGTATTCTGAATATGTTACAGGGAAACTAGTGCTTTATACAAGAAAAGACTATTTAACAACTGATTTTGATATGAAATAACCGACCTCAGTATGTAAATGGGCAAAGCAGAGTGACAGACCTCTCACAGGTCTTTCTCCAGGCTTTTAGATTACATTTAGATCATTAAAACCTTATGATTGTGTTCCACAGAGAGCTAGATTCATGAAGTCTTTTATAATCAGCCTGTTGCCTCCCACAAACTTGGCTTTGTCATTTCATCTGATGCAGTGTCTCACAGATCTATTTTAACTGATTAAACTCACCTGCTGCCTTCCCTGTTTCTTCTGATCTGACGGGATCTGCAGCTTTAAATGTTTTCCATTACCCACAGACTCCCTGTCTTACCTTTCTCTTTTCATCCTTTTTGTATTGCCTCCAAAACTGTCTGCTTTATTACATACAGCACTCAACAAAACTGACAAGTTGGGAACTGAATCAAAGCTTCAATAAAGAAGGAAGGTCTGCTGGTGTTGACAACTAAATGTGGAAATGGAGGGAGAGACATCAGCTTGGAAAAGATAAATAGTTTATGAGCTAGATATTTTTTGCTCTCGCTTCCTGACTGAGGCAGATTTATCCATATCGTCTGTCTAAGAAGAGCGCAATACTGTGGTGCTTGGAAAGTCGTATCACGTCTGTGCTAAAAGGTTCTTCTCTGTCTCTGGTGTTCAAAATGCTTGCTTGCTTCTGCCTCTGTTCTTGCTTTTATTTACTTTGACCAAGAATGGTATGGGGAAATCACAGAGCTCTAGACAGCTGATGAGGCATCATTAGGATGTTGAGCACATTTTGTAATTGAACCTTCCCTGCTGTGAAGTCTATGTGTGCACATTTATTTATTTTTGTTTGTATGTGTGTGTGTGTACATGCATATATGCGTACTGTATATATAGTGTTGGGAAGGTTACTTTGGAAATGTAATAGGCTACAGATTACAAGTCACCCTATTTAAGATGTAATAAGTAGTGTAACTATTTCAATTACTTTATTAAAGTAATGTAACTGATTACTTTTTGATTTATTTTCAAACATTTAAACCAGACTTCACTTGAATTAAGATTATAATAATTTAATTTTAAAGCAGAACCACCACAAAATCAGTCTTTAGCACCTCTTTTTACTTTGAGATCGTTCTGATGTTAAATACAGATTTAAAATCATAGTTGAAATCAAATCTTTGCATAGCAATGAGACACTGGCATCTAACAATGCCTTGGGGAAAAAAACTGTTAATCTTAAAAAATAAAGCATATACATGCTTTACATGCTCCGGTACATGTAACTAGTTACTCCCCAGCACTACGTATATAGCATAAGGTATTGGTAAGATTTTGTAATTTGATGGCAAGGATATTAGAATGATTTCTGAAGGATCATGCGACACTGAAGACTGGCGTAATGATGCTGAAAATTCAGCTTTGCATCAGGAATAAATTCATATGTTTTTTTATTTGTAATATTATTACACAACATTACTGTTTTTACTTAATTTATCATCAAATAAATGCAGCCTTGTTGAGCATTAGAGATTCTATCAAAAACATTTTAAAATCGTACCGACCCCAAGCTTTTGAACGGTAGTCTGTATGTGTGTATATGTGTGTATATATATATATATATATAATTTTAAAATAGTTCCTGTCCTTAACAAGCTGCATTATTTGAGGTATAATTCACATTCTTATCACAAATAGTATGGGTCGAGTTATGTGCCAAAGTTTAATACTTAAAGTTAGGGACTTGATCGAATTGTGATGCTTATTTTAGCAAACACCACTGAAAATAGAGTATGTGGATATTGTATGACTGTATCTTTGCCTTACTGAAAGGTAACTGAGCCCACAGAGGTATCATTCCAATAGGATGGCTGACCCAGGGACCCCAGACTCTGCACGTTCATCTTCCAGCATGTCCAAGCAGTCTGATTCAAGGAAAGGTCACTCCAAGAGCAAACGCATATCCTCCACACCGGCCCCCAGTGACATCCCTCTAGAAGTGCCAGAGGTTGCAGGTATGAAATAGAAGCAAGGCTTTGTACAAGCAGCTCTCTGATCAGTCTGTTATTTACACTATGCTAAAAAATGCATTGAGTTCAGTTTAACGTCATTATGTATTTGAAATGGTGCCAAAAATGTCAGCATAAAGGTATGCTGACATATGCAGAAAACTGTGACAGAAACTCCTTTACTGCCACTCAATGCTCTCTCTAATGCACTCATACTCTTTTTTAGTTCTTTTATGAATTAGACACTGTTGTGAGCACACACACAACCGGCAGTTAATGCAACACCATTTTCACATACACACTAATACAAAATATTTCTACTAAAAGTATTGCAAGGGTGTTTCAGTAGGAACTACTTAGGTTCTACCACAACCTAATTGTAGGACCTCTGCATCTGTGACTATTGTGCTTATTTCCACACTTCTTATTGTATTCACATTAGAGCGGCACGATTAATCGTTAAAAGATCGCAATCTCGATTCAAACACCCATGTGATCTTATTCCTAAGTGTCAACGATTTGGCTATGTCAAATAAACCTTTGACAAGTAAGATCACAGTGAACATTCAAATCTGTGTTGGTGCATAGAGAGCAGTTGTCATGTATCGGTATTAAACAGCTTCACAAACAGTCTATTTAAGCACAGTATCTTTATTTCTGTGTTACAATAATAATAATTATAACAGAAGTACTGGGATAAAAGTTTATAGTTTGAATATAAACACTGATCCCTACAGTAGTGATTAAAATAGAGTAAATCACCTTTTGAAAGTAAATTGACACATTTCAGATAAATAATGTATCAATTACATCGTTAGACCAGTAGGTGGCGAAAAGTGACTGTTAAAAATATGTTTGTCATTAGGTGTGTTT
This sequence comes from Anabarilius grahami, assembly GCA_003731715.1. Taxonomy (NCBI): domain Eukaryota; kingdom Metazoa; phylum Chordata; class Actinopteri; order Cypriniformes; family Xenocyprididae; genus Anabarilius; species Anabarilius grahami. The sequence goes on from RJVU01042551.1 coordinate 2,438,299, forward strand.
GACTTGAAGTGGTGCTGCACAGACCGATCAGTGTATGACACGTAAGTACTGCAAGAGCGATTCGAAAGCATACTGAGCCCTCTGCTCTAATTGCTCTCGCAGTACTTTGATGTCATACACAGATTGGTCTGCGCAGCCCCGCTTTAAGCCAAACACATCTATTGAATCGTTCATTCGAGAGATTTGTTTAAAAACACTGATTTGTTCAGTAATAAAACAAGAGTGTGGGAGAGTAAGTCATTGAATCATTTATTAGGGCTTTTCACATTTGAAATAGTTAACCCTTGGTCATTCTAAACCCCTGGTAAACGGAATACTGGGTTATTTTTTTTTCATGTTTCACACTGCTCATACTATATCCGGGGTTGACAGTTAATCCTGGGCATTCATAAGCTACCATTTCATACTGCACATTCCTAAACCCCGGGTTAAAGTCCCTATCTGCATATTTGTGGTGTCAGTGTAACTGACTGGACAAACGCAGCACGTGACCTTTTTATATAAAGGCTCTAGCATTGCGAGTCCTCATATTACACATTGCTAACTGTAATATCAAGTTTTTTTCTGAGTGAACTTTTCGAACTATAAAGGTAAAAGTGACGGTCTCTTCTTCACTCCAATTGTCGCGTTTTCCATTGCCGTTTGACATTTTTACTATCATATGCAGAAACGAGATTGCTGTGACTGCTCAAAGATTGGTTGTCGGTTGCTAAGCATCTAGTTGTAACATTATAACACCGCATCGTTTCACACTGTACAAGTCTGGCACCGCAATGTGGAGGTCACACCGCAAAAGCGGTGCTAACCCTGCTCCAGATGAAAAGCCCTATTTAAGGAGATATTTTTAAAATATCAATTCAAATTAATTAAAACATTTTTTTAGTTGTCTATTTAGAATTTTGGAAAAAAGTGTGATCTCTATTTAAAAAAAAAAGAAAAAAAAAGTGATTTTCAATTTACCCAAATTCAATATCCAAATTTATTTGAATATTGAAAATATTAATTGAATTATTTAATAAATAATTTGAATTATTTTTTGCGTTACGTGTATGTTTTTTTTCCAGTTGAGAAAGAGAAGCCTGTCTTAGAGGTGGATGTTTCAGCAGAAGTAGAAGATTCCTACACGAAACGGCTGGTAATTCACTCATACATGCTAAATTACAAGCCTTTAGGCACAGACACTGATAAATCACCTCACAATGATTGGGATTCTTATCTGATTATAATCTGCAATTTATAATTTTTCCCTCGCTTGAATCTCACGCCTGCGGTCTTGGTTTACTAATCAGTGCTTTCATATCTGCGTTATTGAGTTCTTCTAATGATGTGAGTGAATATTTCATCCACTCTCCACATGCTCCGTGGGCTTAAAGGTCTTGTTTGGGCCGTGTTCACGTATTAGACCTCATCATCGATCACACAAATCCAGAGGATGGCAGCAAGCTAGTTCGAGAAACATTGATATATTCCACCCAATGGTCTTCAAAATAGAGGAAGAAGAGAAGCATATTGTTGAACAGTAATTTCCGTTACAGGCTCATGCATACGCATGACGAGGTCTTTGGCTTAAACGAGATAGATAACCCCTGGTCAAAAATGATGGTTGATGCAAATAGCATGGGAGGAAGAGATGACTGAGAAGGTGAGGGGCGAGTGGGCAGAGCCAGCCAGCGAACTTACAGCATCTCTGTCCTTTCATCAATGAGGTTAATAGAATTAATTACAGCCCTCTGACTGAAAAAAGGCAATGGCATTTACATGCAGTGGCTCAGTGTGTCCGCCCCTGCTGGGAGACCCTGTAGAAAAAGCAGCTGGTGAGCTGGTTGAAATGACATTTGTTATAGTAATGCACATTCACTGACATTAGCCTTTTAGACAAATATCAATATGTTTATGGTAGATATGTGATGCTATTAGCATAGAGGTGCACCTAATTATTAGTGTGTTGCGTCGTGTCACGCAACTTCTAAGAGGACGATGGGAGTGTTTCACAGTTTGACATGTGAAATACTCCCACACCATATAATTTAATGTTAAACCATATCATGTTTCATCTAGTTTGGCCAGTCTGTGGTCTAATTCAGTGTTTCTCAACCAGGGGTCCGTGGACCCCTAGTGGTCCTTGACGTAATGCCAGTGGGTCCTTATGAAATATCTGAATATGAATATTTGTATATTTTGACATTTGACATGTCTAATATTCAGTCATATTGTCAGTTATATTATACATACATTATCTTCTTTTATGGGAAAAAGTCAACGTAGTAGTAAATTATACTTGATTGCATTTGGTCATCACAAAGACATTAATGATACCAATGAGCCAATATTATTCTGGGGTCCTTGAGGACGGTTCTAAATATGACGGGGGTCCATTACTCAAAAAAGGTTTACTGGTCTAATTGAAATCAGCTCATATGCTTATCTCATATTTTGTGTATTTATAATGTTACGGTGTTGGGGAAAGCTATTTTAAATTAACGCGTTAATTAACACACCCGCCTTGCCCCAGACCTGCATAGATCATCTTACATTTCATACAGTTGATTGGTGCCGAACATAATGCAGGGCAACAACTCACCTCGTGATGTATAGAATGCAGTTAGTATGACCCTAAAATTCAAGATATCAGGGCAAAATGCCCCTGCTTTTATCTCATATTTATATCATATGATATACTTTAGTTAAGCAATATCACACGAGTGCAAAAGTGATATTGATTTTATACAACAGTTCAATAAATAAGAAGTTAATATTGTTATATTTTAGACACAATATTGTCTGTTTTTACTCAATTTTTCCAACAAAAATATTACCTAAAGCCAGAGCAGAACTGTTGCGTATCTCCAAGCAACACACAGTAGTGTTTCGTTTCTGAATGAATCTGCATTTTGAATGAATCAGTCGGGTGAACCAATAGCTACGTTCACACTGTCAGTCCAAATATGATTATTTGTGTATCAGATTGGAATCTGATTTAAAATGATTGATGCCCACATTGTGGATCGCAGCTGTTCAGATTCGATTTGTGTGTCCATGCTGCTTTTTCGTTTTTCTGAATATCTGCATTGGTTTCTATGGCATTGCGTTGGTAGGCATACGCCAAAAACGAACAACAGCAATCCAAACATGGAGGAGTTTGCAATACAGATGTTAGTTGCGTCCCAAATGACGCACTATACACTATGCACTTATACACTATGTACTTATGCACTATGTACTCATCCATGTAGTGCGTGAATTGTATAAGGTTATTTTGTCATTTAACATCGGAGTCTGACAGCCCCTTCATAGAATAGTGCATAAGTACGCAAATTGGGACGCACCTGTTGTCTTATTTACAACATGACAATGTGTAGCTGCCGTGCTGGACCACTGCGTCTTATGAGGCAGCGGCACAAATGTAGGGGGCTGGTATGCGTGGCTTTATTCCGTGCTGTCGTCTCCACCGGTTTCAAAACATGTCATCGTTATATTGTCATTTTCTACTCACTTTTTCAACAAAGTAACCTGCGTTATTTACTTGAAAAAGTAACTCAGATATTTTGTTGTAAATTTAAAAGTAATGCATTACTTTACTCGTTACTTGAAAAAAGTTACTTGAAATTACTTGTAATGTGTTATTCCCAGCACTGGTTACAAAAGGTTTCTATTTCAAATAAATGCTATTCTTTTGAACTATTCAACAAATAATCCTGAATAAAATTATAATAATTGATAATAAGAAGTAATGTTTCTTTAGCAGCAAATCAGCAAATGCTTTCTTAAGGGTCATGTGACACTGAAAGAGAAACAGAGTAACGATAATGAAAATTCAGCTTTGCCATCACAGGAATACATTTTAAAACATTAAAAAAGAAAACAGTTATTTTAAATTGTAATAATATTTCACAAGATTACTGTTTTTACTATATTTTTTATCAAATAAATGCAGCCTTAGTGAGAGACGTCTTTCAAAAACATTAAAAAAGTCTAACTGACCCCAAACTTTTAAGTGGTTGTGTATTGTGTAAATTTTACAAAATTCTGTCTTAGAATACAAAAATACATATTTGAAAAAAATTGGATTGTTATAATTCACTAATCTTTTTTTTTCCACCAGAGAGAAAAAATTAAACAGCGTTTAGCATTGAGTGGTATATCAAAGGTGTCATGGGCAGAGGAAAGTGAGCGAGCCTTGGATAAATTCATCTCAGACACTTCTGTCAGGCTTCTCATTGTCTACCATGACCCTTTCACCGGCCTACGCATGGACTACGCCATGCCTGCTCAGGTATGCTGCAGCTCTATTTCGAGAAATGACATTTAATGTTCCAATCGGAGCCTTTTGTGTCACAATCTCATAAAGACTCTGAAGATTATTCAGGGTTTGAGCGTGCTTGTTTTTATAATGATAGTTTGAGTTTCAATTTAATGAAGGAACATGCAGAGCTTTCATAATAAATGTATTCTTCATGAGTTGTGTTCATTTCCAATGCATCTGGTGTCTTGCCAGGATACCAAAGATCTCATTTTTTAACAGTGTGTGATGACCTCTGGTGATCCATTAGTGCTCAACAACATGAATTACCAACATTTTCTCTTTCCCACTTATCCATCTTACATCGCTCTCTCTTTCTCTCTCTCTCTCTCTCTCTCACTCCCCCCAGGTGGTGGAGCATATGTCCTACTTCATCCGGGCGGAGAACAGTATAATCACAGAGGAAAGTTTTAGCAGCTTGGTGCAGTTTGGTTCTGTGAGGGGCGGAGCCATAGAGGGCCTGCTCAGGCTGATGAATGGCATTCACTCCCCTCAGGTCACCTTTAGCACTGCCTGGCCAGAGACTGCCAAGAACAACTACTCTGTCGAAATGCACCGCTTCATTACTAAACTTACAGGTAATGACAGATAGTTACAGTGCCATCTAGTGTGGGCCCTTCTCAGTCGGTAGCATACCAGTAACCTTCTGTATACACTTGCATGTTATTTGTCATCACTTTACAGCAGGGGTGTCCAACCCTGCTCCTGGAGAGCTACCATCCTGCAGATTTCAGATCCAACCCCAATCAAACACACCTGAACAAGCTAATCAAGGTGTTCAGTGTTGCTTGATAATTACAGACAGGTGTGTTGGAGCAGGGATGGAACTGAAATCTGCAGGATGGTAGCTCTCCAGGAACAGGGTTGGACTCCCCTGCTTTACAGTTTGCACAGCATTAAAGGGTTAGTTCACCCAAAAATGAAATTTTTACTCATTACCAACCCTCATGTCGTTCCAAACCCGCAAGACGTTCATTCATCTTCGGAACACAAATTAAGATATTTTTGATGAAATCCGAGAGGTTTTAAATCTCTAATAGAAAGCAATGAAATTACCACATTCAAGGTCCAGAAAAGTCGTAAAGACATCGTTAAAATAGTCAACGTAACTACAGTGGTTTAACCTTAATGTTATGAAGCAAAACAAAAATAACGACTTTATTCAACAATTTCATCTGTACCGTGTCATTTTCCTACGCAGTTTATGTTGAAGACACATTGCAGAACTTCCAGGTTCTACGTCAGAACGCCATGTGCAATGTGTCTTCAACGTAAACTGTGTAGGATAATGACTGGGTAATGCATAAATAACACTTGAAAAAGGGGGCCATGAAGGATATCATTGCTGTTTTTAAAAAATTGTGTACGCACTCTGAACAATTTTCATTCAGAAATTGCTTGTCAGTTTCACAAATACTTACAGAGAAATGACAAGTACCACATTGAATTAAGTAGAAAGACTGAAATAGTATTTTCTTATAAAACATACACCAATAAGCTTTATTAACAACTTTGAAAAATGTACAGAAAGGAGCTTGATTAACATCTCAAACTCTTTCAAAAATCGTTTTAAAACACATTTTGCGCAGAACTTTTCTTTTTCATTGAAAACCATTTGCAGAGGGTAGCCTGGGTGCTTCATTATTTTCATACATGCTCACTGAAGTTCATTGACTCTTCTTTTGCTGCCATTTTCTATTCACATTTAGGTTATTGATCCTCTCTCTCATCCATATTGCAGACAGCGGCTTGCTTCATATATGTTTCTTTTACATTAGCTTGAGCTTAAGCACTACTGACCTGAGATTAGATTCCTGTTTTGTATTTTGATGTGATCTCCATCAGCTTAACAGGCATAGCTGATTTAGAATCAATGCTTTTGTGGGGTTTTTTTGCACTATGACTGAGCTCCTTCCACCGTCAGCCATTCAGAGGTAATCACCTGGCACAGTGGAGCACCGTGATGGTTCAATTATTATGCTCATCAGTCCAATCAGCACACCCACATCACCCAGAGCAGCACGACTCTGACTAAACAGAAATAACACAGCGACCAATCACAGGCTCTTCTTATATGGGGAAAGGCACTGCCACAGCGCTCCCGGGTAATCAGAAAGACGCTCAGCACTTTTAACAATTCAGCTTTTGGTTCTCTTCTTTTAGCACATCATTCAGTAGATCTTGTTCGAGACGATAGGCCTGGAGGCCAAGAAATACATTTCAAAGCCAATGGAGATGTATGTACAGATGATTCAAATACCATACCGCAAAGTTGCCTTGGATCCATTTTAATTAAGCTAACAAATAACAGTGAGGTCACAAAGACATACTTTATACTTCAGTGATGTATTTAGCTGGTTAAGTAGTATATTCAGAGAATTCAGATTCGAAATGAAAGGAGTGAGTAAAAGCCACAGACACAGGTATATTGATGTTAGCCATGCCTTTTCCAAAAATAACGGCACAAGCTTGGTTCATTCTTACTCTGTGAGGTAAAGCTTTGCCAATTCATCTTTGTCATTTACCAAAGCTGAAGAACTTGGGCTGAAATTTGTATTGAATAAATATAGACACTAAACACCCACTCATACACTAACAAAACAACACTATACACTGTGTAGGATTAGACACATAAACACACACACACACACACACACAGTTTTAACTTCTCAGCCAGCTGACTCATTCACTTGCTGCCTTTTTTTTTTTTGATGTCTCATTATTTTCCCTCTGGTGTATCCCATTTGCTTGTCTTTGTTCTCCTTGTTAAGGCCAATCGAATGCTGTCACTGTGTTCCTACACTCTCTTTATTTCTCTGTCTCATTTCTGCCATCACAGAATGAAGCAGCTAGTCTAACTTGTACACACTGGCCTTGTTCCTTTTATTCTTTTCATCTCTCAATACGCTTTGCACTTTTTGTATCTCACTCTCTCTCTTCTGTCTCCCTCCATCAGACTTTTGCTTCTTCCAACAATTTCATGTGACAGACCTCTATTATCTTTTTATCTGCCGTTTAAAGTAGTTGTAGCAAGCATCGTTTTGATGTCCGGCATGGAAGGAGCAGCAGATACTGTAGAAAGCCACAAATAAAATGAACAGCATTTGTAAAAACCGTTTGTGACTGCTGACACGTGCCACACAGGCATAAAAGCTTAGCAGTAAACTTTTATTGTGTTTCCATTTTATGCTTTTGTGTTGATTCATTTTACCAGCATGCAAAGCACCGTAATGTGGGCCGGATTTGCTCTCTACAGCAGTAAGAAATGAGGAATGACATGTACTGTATGTGGTGTTGCTAGTATGGGCGACTATTACTGCTCAGAATACTGATGTCTAACTTTGTTCTTCTCCACAGACAGCAGATTTAAACAGTTAGGCAGTACAGTGCTCTACGTCCCTCTGGAGGCTCTGCAGCACCGCCCAGAGGAGGCCATCACGAACAAGAGTCTGGTGCGAAGGCTGGAGAGTAAGACTGCGGCCGTGTGTGTATGCATGGGTGCTTGTGTGTGTAAATGGGGGTGTGAGAGCTTGAATAATTTCTGATGGAGTGGACTGAGGAACGAACAGTGTGAATAGTACATAAGATGCGGTATGCAGGAAATTACATCTACCGTGACAGTCCGTGGCTAGAGCCTGTGAGTGTGATTTACACAGTAACCACAGCTGAAGGGCAAAAATAAAGGGCTAATTCAATTCAACATTGCCATGCTGCTCTAAGGGAGTTAAAGGAGTCTTTATTAAATTTGGCGCCCCTGAAGGGGTCCAGGGTTAAAAGGACATTCTGGGGGCACTTGAGGGTGTTGGAGAAAAAGGTATTTTAGAGCTAACTTTGAAAAAAATTGCAGGACACAGTATGACGGATACCCCACTCATAGTCTTTTACAGCAGGCAGCAGAGCAGAGACTCTTTGTCCTCTAAGCACTTTTATTTTAAATTTCTCCACTAAGTCAATAAAGTCAAATGCGACTCTTTCTTAAAGTCCCCTTGTAGTCAATCATTTTAACCCTTAAACTCATCTTTGATCACCAAAATGACATATTAAATGTTTTTTTCCTGTGGAAAAAAAAGTTCATGCCTTAAAATAGTTTGAATGCTAACCCTTGCTTCATTTAGTATATGCAGATCTATGAATATGCTAATTAGCCCCGCCTACACTCAATGGCACCAGCTCAGAGATCCACTCGATCAACTTACTGAGGTAAACGCTGCACGATGGTATCGCTCTTTACAACGTCTGACACATAACGGTAATTAATATGATTAGCCTTTTCCTTGAACACGTTAACAGCTAATAATGTGTTGCTAATGTTACACAAACCATGTTCCCGTTTGCCATCTCAGAGTCAGACTACTGACTACTGAGGATGATCGCGTAAACGATTGGCTGATGTTTTTAAGGCCCTACCTCGTGCACAGATTATGTATATTAATAATATTCCTTTCAGTGCACCTAATAAATAGTCTTTTATCAGTTAGTAAAGACAGTTTCAAGTAATATTGCAAAAATGTATAAAACAAAACATCCTCTGTAGCACCTTTAACTGTCATTTTTCCTCTTAGTCTTTCATTCAAAAGACAAAAGATTCACAAATCTAACCTTTAATTGAAGTCAATTAACACAAAATATAAATGTGAAATAAATAAAATAAATATGGTTTTCTCCAAATATGTGTGCCAAATCATTGGCACCCCTACACATTCTAATGAGTAAAAATCTAACTGAAGTATATTCTCATTCATATGGTGTTTTTAAGTTCACCTTAGTGATCAGGAACACTTAAATGATAAGTCATGACTTCCTGTTTTACTCGGACGCCAAAATATGAAGTGGCACACAGGCCAAATTGCTATAGTCATCCATCACTATGGGAAAGACCTGAGAATACAGTAATGTGTGACAAAAGGTTGTTGAGCTGCACAAATCGTGGAATGGCTATAAGATAAAAGTTGAATTTTTGGAATACTCATTTGTACTACTATGTGATGGTAACAATCTACCTGGAAGAGGGCGTGTGTCTATATTGGCCCCAGATGCACTGAGGTGGAGTTGCCAAACAAATTGTAAGGATCAAAGTTGGAGATGCTTGTTGGGTCTTGTGGTCAGAAAGTCTCCAAAGCTATGATCAGACATATAACCACAACTTGTTTGGGAAGGTTGCAATAAAAAGCCTTTGGTGACATCAAATAACAATCTGATGCACCTACAGTTTGCCAGGTGTTACTGGAACTTAGAGTGGGACTGGGTTTTATGGTCAGATGAGACCAAAATAAAGCTTTTTGGAAAAACACTAGAGGTGGGTTTGGCCTGGACGGAAACATAGCCGTGTAGAAAGTATTTCATCCCCACTGTGAAGTATGGTGGTGGATCTTTAATGCTGTGGGGCTAATTTTCTTCCAAAGACCATGGACAACTTAGGATACACGGTATCATAAACTGCATCAAGTACCAGCAGATATTAAATCAATACCTGACTGACCCTGTCAGGAAGCTTAAACTGGGCCGTGGTTAGATCTCTCAGCATGACAGTGATTTAAAGCACATCTCAATATAAAAAACAGAATAGTTCACTGACCACAGAATGAAGGTTTTGCCATAGACATAGCAGTCCCTGGGCCCAAAATCCTATAAAAACCTGTGGGATGAGCTGAAGAAAAGAGTCCACAAGCATGGAGCTCTGAATCTGAAGGATCTGGAGAGATTATGTATAGAGGAATGGTCTCAAAACTCTTGCCATTTGTTCATTAACCTAATTATGCATTATAGGAGAAAATCCAGAGCTGTTATCTTGGGAGGTTAAATGAAGGGATGCATTATGTTTTAGAAAAAGTGTTTGTTTTATGATAAGAATATTTTTCTTTATATTATTTGACTTTAATTAAAGGTTATATTTTTGTGGATATTTCAAATGAAAGACTAAGAGGAGAAATTGCAAAAACAAATTTTCACAGTCAGTTTTGCTTATATCCATGGTCCTTCAAGGGTGCTAATATTTGTGGAGCCCACTAAAAATGAACTATTTTCAATTTAATACATTTTAAAATGAAATGTATTCCTGTGATGCAAAGCTGAATTTTCAGAATCATTATTACAGTCTTCAGGATCACATGATCCTTCAGAAATCATTCTAATATGCTGATTTGCTGCTCAAGAAATGTTTTTTTTTATTATTCTCAATGATGAAAACTGTTGTGCTGCTTGTTATTTTTGTGGAACAGAACTTTCTGCGGAATTCTTTGGCCAGAGATTCCATGCAAGCCTAATTGTCCAATTAAATATAATGCAGCCTCTTACAAACTCTCTCTCTCGCTCTCTCTGTCTCTGGCTCTCTCTCTCTCTCTCTCTCTCTCTCTATCTCTCTATCTATCCCCAGTGGTGATGATCCACTGGACACGTCAGATAAAAGCAGTGCTGAGCTCTCAATCCATGAGCGACATAGGAGACACCTCAGGGCCGCTGGAGGAGATCTCTTTCTGGAAGAGCCGCTGTGCTGATCTGGACAGCATTAGTAAGCAGCTGCAGAAACCAGGAGTCTGTCATATACAGGCAATTCTGCAGCTCTACACATCAACCTACATCCCACCCTTCTGTGAACTAGCCAAGCAGATCCAGGTACAGCCGAGTACCTACCTGTGTGTGTGTGTGTCCATGAGTGTGTGAAAAAGTGTGCAGGGCTACATGGCAGGAATTGAGCTGAGGGGTAATGGGCTGAACAAGAACATTCTCTGGCTGTTGATGATTTATATGCGCCTTCTGAACAGCTTCTCCTCACCCCTCAGAAATGAGGCCGTCTCACATTCGGTCTTCGCCATTAAGAGTTGGCCCGGCTTCTCATTTCAACGAGAGACGGAGCCTGTCTGTCAGCTCTACTTCAGCGCTTAGTGTCGCACCGTCATTGCCCTTTAACACTGATTTTAGACCAGTTTATGGTTGTTCTTATAAAAACTCAGGATTGGGGTTTAGGTAAAGGAAGCTGGTCTTGCATCAGTGCAGAGGACACGTGTCCTTTTTTGGTTTGATTGTTATGCCTCCAGCTTCATACTGTGCAAAACTGCAAGGCTGCAGCAACTGCCGTCCTTCATTTTATACAATCTCCAAAGCCTCTGAAAAAAATCAATGTGACCAGAGTGAAATAATTAAACATCAGGTCTATTTGACCTTCAGGGGCACCCATAGATGCTTGTAATAGTGACGTTGTAGAGTCAGCTATGTGCCTGATCACTGTCCCGTAACAGCCACTGTTGTGTATGCTGGCACTCAACAAAAGAATGTTGATCCAAGAACAAGTCCCACTTGGGTAAAACCCTTTAAGCTTATTCAGTTGTCACTGAAGTTGACCTTAACTGTCCAAATTGACTTCAGGGGCCAGTTGCATAAACATAGCATTTTGTCATTCAACATCAGAGTCTGACAGTCCCTCCCCATTAAGTTTCCAACATTCTATGCTTCATTTTATCAGTTAATTAAGTGCATCGTCCGGGTATTTAAAGTGCACTTTTTCTTTTTGGAATTTTCAGTGTGAACACACTACTCACACTAGAATAGTCATGACCTAATGGTTAGAGAGTCAGACAGGTAACCCGAAGGTTGGCGTTTCGATTCTCAGTACCAGCAGGAAATGACTGAAGTACCCGGCACCTAACCCCCAGTCGCTCCCCGGGCACCACAAAAAAAAAAAAAAAAGGCTGCCCACTGCTCCAGGTGTTTCATGTCCACAGTTTGCAGGGTGTGTGTGTTCTGTCATTAATTACTCACTCTCATGTCATTCCAAACCCGTAAGACTTTCGTTCATCTTCAGAACACAAATGAAGATATTTTTGATGAAATCTGCGAGCTTTCTGTTCCTCCATAGACAGCCTACGCAACTGAAACTTTGACGCTCCAAAAAGTTAATAAAGAGATCGTAAAACTAATCCATATGAATTGAGTGGTTTAGTCCAAGTTTTCTGAAGAGACTCAATCATTTTATTTGATGAAAATATTTAATTTAGGCTTTTATTCACATATAAACATTGATCAGCGAACATAAACAAAAGCTCAACCGAGCCAGCGTGAAGCACAAGAACAAACCTCTTCCGGAAGCTCAAACGTGCTGCATAACACTCGAGAATGAACCTCATTGGTTCTTGCACGCGTCAAGCAAACATGTTTGAACTTCCGTTTCTTACAACTGATGTGTGAGTTGATGAATGTTTATGAGTGAATAAGAGCCTAAATTCAAACTGTTCATCATATAAAGCGATCGTGTCTCTTCAGAAAATCTGGACTAAACCACTCAATTCATATGGACTAGTTTTACGGTCTCTTTATGGACTTTTTGAAGCATCAAAGTGGTAGTCATGTAGCTGTCTATGGAGGGACAGAAAGCTCTCAGATTTCATCAAATCGATCTTCAGTTGTGTTCCGAAGAAGAACGAAATTCTCATTTTTGGGTGATCTAACCCTTTAAATGCAGAGGACAAATTATGGGTTATTATCATACTTGGCCTTCACTTTCAAAGACTAGTTTAAGCAGTTTATGCAACTGGTGAGTAAAATTGGGGCAATGTCTGTCTGTCTGTCTGTGTTGAAGTAACATTGGTTTTTGTTTTGTTCCCCAGGATAGCACTTTGCAGGCTCAGTCAAATATCTCCTTCCTGTCCTTACTGAAAGAGCCTTGTGAGGAGCTTGCTCAGCTTAAACCTCGTGAGATTGTACCCAAACTCGCTCACATCCTCAACCTCATCCGTGTGATATGGCTCAACTCCAGCTACTACAACACTCGTGACAGGATCACGGCTCTATTATCCAAGGTACATGATTTTACCAATAAACTGATTCATTCAGGAACACTACTATTGTCTATTTGCTCAGAGACACACAATGGTTAAATCTGCCGTGGCTTCATTTTGAGTTATTTTCAAAAACGTACATTATTCTAATATTAACTTCTTGTTTATTGAACTGTTGTATAAAAAGCTCACAATTGCTCATGTGATATTGCTAAAATATTCCATTATATATAATATGTAATCCTTTTATTTAGTATGATAACATCATGTGCACATTCTACAAATTCAAGTTGCCTGTGCGGAATGATTTAGTAAAGCAATATATGATAGGTTATCTCTTTATAATATCACATGAGTGAATTGATTTTCAATGCTCATCCACTACACCTTTTTATTGTTATGCACAACAGCCCTTTGTCTAGGCAATCAATCACTTCATGCATAATTTTGTATGAATCAGCTAAGCTCTCATGCTCAGAGGTTTTCCCTCAATCCACTCACACAGACCTATACAGTCATACTAGTACCTGCTGCCTGGATCCCACACCCCCCTCCTCTGCTTCCTGCACATCAAAGTTCGGATTGCTTTGGGCTCCGCCACATAGATAAGCCATCAGCCGCAGTAGCGTAGCACATGTAACACGTGTTCTTCAGATCAGAGGAGCGGGGCCTTGCGTCTCTACGCCACCCGCTCGCATCGGTTCACTTGCTTTTCATTTCCATCCCTGGCTCCTTGAGAGCGTCAGGGAAACCGTTTAACCTTCTGTAATTACGCTCTGACCCTTCCTCTGCAGGAATCGCATGGTACTACTGCCACTTTGTTTCTCTCTCTTTTTTTGTCTGTTTCATTTTTCTTTTTCCTCTTTTTCATTCTCTTCTTTGAAAACACATCAAGGCAAATCGGACTGCAACAAAAACATTTGGTCTAATTGTTTCCTGAGGGGTGAGACTATACGCACATACTGAAATGCCCACATTAAATCAGCAATTGTTTTCCAAAGGGCCATTTTTATTCTCTGAGGTCATATTTGCACCTTTGACCTGCATGTTTAATGAGTTCAAGTCTGGACAATCTTTTTTCCCCCTTTTGTTTCCCTTATGTTCCAACTTAAAGGGACAGTTCACCCAAAAGTGAAACTTATTCACCCTTATGTCATTCCAAACCTGTATGACTTTCTTTCTTCTGTGGAACACAATAAAGATACACCCTCACACAAAGACAAAACATCATCATGGTGACACACAACACTAAAATAATGCAATAAACTTAAACTGAATAATAATAAAAGTAACAACATTCTAATGTACATTACTGATAGCAAAAAAAATAAAAAATTACATAAAATATAATTATGTGTTAATATGGTATTTTATAGTTTTTTACTTATAAAAAAACATGAATTTGACAGTATTTTACAGTATAATTGTAATGCAATGGTCAACCATTTACAATTTTTTTATTTTTTTTTTACTGTAGGCTATATGATAATGTAACTAATATATTTATAATAAGGTAACCAATTACAGGTTTTTACTGTAGCATTTTTAGTGTTTTTCTGTAAAAATGTCATTTTACAGATTATTTTTTAAGGTACACTGTAACTTTTTTGTTTTTTATTATAATTAACAATATTTAAATAATACATCACATAATACATTGTCAATCCTACTTCCAGAATATGTTTTGTCTTACCCTGATTCAATATGGCAAGCCTATATACAGTCAAAAATTTTTTTATTCAGATACCTTGAACATTTCATTCATTCATGCAGTCTATATTTAAAAAAAAATATATAGACTGCATTAAAATATGACAAGATCTCAGAGTTAAACTGTGTCAGAAAAAAATTAATCTTAATTATGTCAGATAACACTTAAAGGGTTAGTTCACCCAAAAATGAAAATCCTGTCATTTATTACTTACCCTCCTGCCGTTCCACACCCGTAAGACCTTCGTTAATCTTCGGAACACAAATTAAGATATTTTAGTTGAAATCCGATGGCTCAGTGAGGCCTGCATAGTGAGCATTGACATTTCCTCTCTCAAGATCCATAAAGGTACTAAAAACATATTTAAATCACTTCATGTGAGTACAGTGGTTCAATATTAATATTATAAAGCAACGTGAATATTTTTGGTGCACCAAAAAAAACAAAATAACGACTTATATAGTGATGGTCGATTTCAAAACACTGCTTCAGGAAGCATCGGAGCATTATGAATCAGCGTATCGAATCATGATTCGGATCGCGTGTCAAACTGCCAAACGGCTGAAATCACGTGACTTTGGTGCTCTGAACAGCTGATTCGACACACTGATTCATAATGCTCCGAAGCTTCCTGAAGCAGTGTTTTGAAATCGGCCATCTCTATATGAGTTGTTATTTTGGGTTTTTTTGGGGCACCAAAAATATTCTCGTCGCTTTCTAATATTAATATTGAACCACTGTACTCACATGAACTGATTTAGATGTGTTTTTAGTACCTTTATGGATCTTGAGAGAGGAAGTGTCGTTGCTCCCTTTGCAGGCCTCACTGAGCCATCGGATTTCAACTAAAATATCTTAATTTGCGTTCCGAAGATCAACGAAGGTCTTACGGGTGTGGAACGGCATGAGGGTGAGTAATAAATGACAGAATTTTCATTTTTGGGTGAACTAACCCTTTAAGCAAAACATGGTCAGGTCAAAGTGTCTGAATAATTTTACTGGTAGTCCACTGTATGAAGAATTTTTGGGTATAATATGTCAGTTTACTTTATTTTGCTATCTTCACTTACATAAATTAACTATAGTGTCCTGCACCCACTATTAAAAATAATTTTTGGTTTGACTGTAGTGTTTATATGTTAGACCTGATGGGATGGTTTTCACTGGAAATTGCATACATACAGTACGTCACTCACCTGTGCGTGTGACTCGTCATATCCGAAAAATAGGTTAAATAAGCTCCGCACAGTCACGCAGAGCCGAAGCACAACTAAAAACAATGTTCTTCCGCAAAATGCATGCAAGTTTTTTTTAACCGCTAGAGGGCCAAAAGTTACATGGTATACATATAATTTTCTCTTTTTTTGTCTATGCAGTAAAAGACAGTGTGGTCCAATATTGTTTTGGACTCGATTGGCTATCGGTGTATAGACAAAAACAGTTAAAAAATCTTCAGAATATCGTCTTTTAATTTTCGTAGAAGTAAGTTACAGATACGGGGTTGGAATGACATGAGGGCGAGTAAAAAATTTACCGAATTTGAATTTTTGGGTGAACTACCTCTTTAAAGGTAGTTCACCCAGGCTCTGCTGGTCATTGCAATGCCACCCTCTAACCAAAAAGACAGACATATCCAGAGCCTTTCTTTAAATCTGTCAGAAATGTACTTCAGTTCAGCCACCACACTGTAATTCTTTATGCATTCTTACCCAGGCCAAATGCCTGTGGTTTATTCAAGTGAGCTCTCTGCACTTTGTTCTTACCTTTTCAAATACACAGACTATCTGATGTGAAAAGTTCTATTGTGTTAGGTCAGTGCTTGTGCTTATAAAATGGCTCAGGTTATACTATAATGATTTTTGAAGTGAAAGAAAGTTCTCTTCTCCTGCAATGAAAAAAGCTTTCATCAGTTTACATGCATTTTTTTTTCTGCTGGAAAATTGAATTTCTATTTGCCTGAGTGAAAGATTCCAGTGACTGATATAGGCCCTCTCTGTGGAGATTTTTATGTTTTTATTGTTATTTTATAAAGTAATGTTGCCATTTTTCTCATGGCTGTTCCACTGTGCTATGAATGTACTGTGAGTTTAAATCACCCGCTAAGCTCCATTAATACTCAGTGACTTGGATCATGTTCCTGGTTCTCAGATTTGGCCCACGGTCCTATCCCCTCAACATCCCCTGACCAAATTCGAAATGAAACATTTCAGAAGAAATTGAGGAAACTGTTCTAAAATCAGAGTGTAGCGGTGATTTCTATCAACGCCCATATACAAATACATCTAAATGGACTGTAAAGTCCACCCAGTGCTCTGTTGTTATTGGCTGTGTGCAATAGCGTGTTAGCATTGCTGTATTTAATGAAGGTGAAATGGGCCCTGGTATTTGCACTCTTTTTCAGACTTTACAGGGTTTCTCCCCCTCCAAGATGTAAAATAACATGAGAAACCTGATTATTTCAGCAGGGAAGCATTTTATTGTGCTTGCAGTGAGGAAGGAAAGAAAGTGAGGCGGTAGAGAAAAAAGACGTGGAGCAGAACTTGCTTTCTTGATTCAGTTTCCAGTCAAGAGCTTTCCAGCCAATAATTTCCAATCAGAGGGCATTTGAGTCACGATGTGTGTGTTTGTGCGTGTTTTTGTATGTGTGCGTCGCGACCACCTTCCTTTGTCTCTCCCTCAGGGCTTCAGCATTTCTTTTATTTGTTTTTGGTTTGTTTTTCCCCCCGTCCTATTTCTCAGAGCTGGTAGAGCTTACATTGGATTTAATATCATTTTCCAATCACCCAGCGCTAGGGGCCATGGACTTTGGACTCCCGTGTGCTTTTCCGTTTAATACCAAGATAATTATACAGAGGTACAGAAAGAGTTCAAATACATAAGGCCTTCAAAAGAATAATTTGTATTAATTGTGCCGTCATTCTGAGACTGATGTGCCCATTGTTATTTCGTGCATGAGACTTACAGCTCTATATGCTGTCTGCTTCCCACCGTCTATTTCCTGATATGAAACACCATCTGCCAGAGTTTCTTAAAGCTCAGCGCCTGTCATCTATTCTTACCTCCTACATCCACCTAACCTTACTTTCAGCTCCATCTAGTTTTTCTTTTCCTTCACCAAAGTTAAGATGCGCTTCTCTGCTGATTTTCAAGAGCTGCTGGGACAGAAATGGAAGAAACGTCTCTGATTGAACAAGGCCTTAGAAATCTCTTGAGACGAAGCGTTGGGACATGTGTTGTCTTCATTTACAGAAGCTCCTTTTTTTCTTTCTGTAATGAGAAAGAAATTCTATTATGAACTCAAAAGCTGTTTAATTCTGTGGCTCTCTTAACCTTTTGCTTAAATGAGAATTTTGAGTCATTTACATATCAATTTAATTTCCTCTTGTTTTGTGCCTCCTTCATTAAAACAGGAATTTGCCTGGCACTGTAATCAGGCTGTTGTACACATTACTGCATCATGGTGTGTACACACACACACACACACACACACACAAACACACTGTTTTTCCACATTTACATTTCCACATTCTTTTTCCCTTTTCCCACAGATGTACACATTTACAGCTACTTTCTTTCTTTCTTCCTTTCTCTCTCTCTCTCTCTCTCTCTCTCTCTCTCTCACACACACACACACACACACACATACATTAATTTCAGTGCTGCATGAGGTTCTTCTGTCAAAAGAAACTAAACATGAATGGAAATCCTTCGTTTCACATCCTCCATTATATACATCATCAGACATAATTACACTTTCTTCTCCTCTCTTCCTCTCTCCTCTTTGTTGCCTTCTCTTCATTTTTTTTTCTTTGCTCGTTTCTATATAATGATCTCTGTTTTTGTAAGGCGCATAGGTCTTAGTGACACCAGCCACAAAAGCCAGGGTTTTAACATGAGCAAATCCTGTCTCATTCATAGAAAAGTCTGTACTCAAGGTTAATCTACACCTGAATGCAGAGCACATTACACCACACACCTGTCTGTGCTTGCTTTAGTACAGTCAATGCGGTTCTCTCATCAAACATTCATGTGCAAATCCTCAGTTATGAGGCTGAACATCCTGACATGCAGTAGATACAGACACAAAGACAGATTCATACTCGAATCACTGGGTGTTTAATTACATAAAGGATCTATACAATGTCATGTTTTTTTTTTTTTTGCAGATGAGTAATGAGATCATCCATCTGTGCTGTCGGGAGATCTCTCTGGACAAGATCTTTCAGGGTTACGTGATCTCCAGCAAGCAGATTCTGAATGACTGTATCCAGTGCTGCCTGGCCTGGAAAGAGATCTACCTGCACACCTCCCAGCTCCACCACAAGTACTGTAGCCCTTAATCATCGTTTCTGTCTGTCTCTCTCTCTATCTGAGTTCTGCTCTGTTCCTTACAGCACAGGAACATGCCACTTAGAGCTGCACTGTGATTGCAGTGTATTACAGCAGCACCCATCCACTTTACACACCATAACTCTGAGAATTTATACGGTCAGCAGTGACATATGGAGTGCCGTATCTTTTCAAATATAATTAAGCATCTTCAGTGATTTATCTCTGCTTACACTCTGTTGGGTGCCGCACTGTTCGTATCACTATCGCCACTGCTACAAGCACCACTGTTAGTAATAGTTTTACTGCTACTACTAAACCTGGTATTATCACTGCAGCTGACATTTTTGCTACTACCACTGCTATTACAATGAGTAGCATGATCCTGCAATATCGGTGACTGCAATGCTATAGGACTGCATTTCTAGGACCCTAGTTTTTTTTGTATGTACTAGCAGTTTATACTATTTTATTGCACTTACTATTCAATTTAGAAAACTATTTACTTTTTAATTATTAGTTTTATTTTAGTTATTGAAACTTAATTGATATATTTTCATAACCAACCCCTAAACATATCTGTTGGTAACTCTCTTGAAATATTTAACCTAACTTGTTTGAAGCTGCAGTCTGGCATTTTTCCTCTTTGTCGCCATCTTTGTTTGAAACCTGCAATTGCAGTTATATGCGGAATTATTATCTGTACATGCATTGTGCATTGGCACAGCTCGTCAGCGCGAATGAATCTAATGTTTGCTGTCAGTCAGCACACCGGTGTGGATACTGTACTTCGGAATCACAGATTGTAGTCTTGAAGTATGACCAAAGTAGGAATTTTCGCCAGAAAATGTCATCTGAACAAGTAAGTAACATGTCTGCCACTTTTGTTCTGACCAACTAAGGGGAAAAGCATTAGCCTACAATAAATCACGCTGCCAATGGTGATTAAATCTAACGATCGCTTAGCTCATATCGCATCAAACCGTGCAAATTATTATTGTTGTTATACTTTGTTCTCAAATTGTTAGTTAACAACATCAGCATTGCGTGACTATGTGTATTTAGTGTATATTAGCGTTACCTGTAGATTTCAATTTCTGTAGCCACTCCACAGTCCGAAGTCTTTTGCTTTTTGACTACGGGTGAATCTCCAGTTGTCACTGATGATTGTCATTTGGACCTTTCTGGATTACAATCCGCCATCAAAATGATAAGTTTAATTATTTCAGCTGCTGTGAGAAAAGGCTGTAAATGATCCGCTACAAGCAGCATCCTCACATGATAAAGCCGACTAGCCTGGACACCTTCCTTTCTGTTTACAGACGTGACGTAATGATGCAAAGACGAACTGCTGCATGCTCGAATTTCCCGTGGAAATCCACCAGGTCGCTCTTATTATAAAACATTATTACAAGCTTACTGTTGTGAATCAAGCTAAGATAAGGAGATAGTTTTGAACACTGGCTGGATATGTACTTGCTCAAAAATTGATTTTGGATCATTTTTTACCAAAAACAAATTACGGACTGCAGCTTTAAATATATGAGCCCATATTCTGGTTTTAAATTAAGGTTGTTTTTTTTTTGTTTTGTTTTTTTTAAAGAAAGACCTTATTTTTTCATTGCGGAAGTAAGCTATTTTCTGTGTATATGAGAGACTCCGTTTCATTATCTGCAGGGTGCTGTAGTGCTTCTCGTCTGGTGTGCGACCAGTAAAGTGTAGTAAACTTGTTTGGCCTAAAAATAGTGTTTATGATTTAGATAAAAAATTTAAATAATATGCCAACAAATGCTAGTTTGCAGCATCAAGCAGGATAATGAACTGTTTTGCACTTTTAAGTTTAAAATGGCCTGCTTACTTCTAAAATAAGTTGCAAAATGGGTCTCCTCTGACGGGATAAAATTAGATGGGTGCCGCTGTCACAAAAAAAAACACAAAACCCCCCCCCTAGGGTCCTATAACTGCATTCCTGAAACTTGCAGGAATATACTATTGATTTATACGATTTATTTATTGTTTTACTGCTGTACCACTATTAATCCAAAGAATACTGTTACTGCTAAGATTATTGTTAATTTTATCACTGATACTATGTGTCTCTGCACTACTAGCAATACTAAATATGACCATTACCTTTGTTTTTACCTTTATCGTTGTTACTACGGTTATCTGCATTCCACCACTACTAATATGGAGATAAATTAGTCTCAGAATTACTAAGATTCCCAGATATGTAAGGTAATTTATATTCACAAGAAAAGTTTATATATTTGCAAACAGCAATTCACAGACTCATAAGCTGATTAATATTCACAAAATCCAATTTGCAAATACACAACCAAATTTACATTTACAAAATATGAAACCTGTCCTTTATTAGCACTAATTAGGTTTTGAATTTATGAATGGCTGTTTGCTAATATACACCCAGGGACATTGCCAGAACTTTTTTTCAGGGGTGGCTTGGTGAGATCAAGTGATTTCACTGGCAAAAAAAAAGAAATGAATAAAAAATTCCTGCATTAAAAATCTAGAGAAAATCACTTAATATGCATCTAACTGTTGCCGTGTATAGTCTGCGTGGAATACCTTCACACATGAAAAGGATTTCATGTAACTCCACCTCAACAAACACTGGTTAAACTGGTCCCACTGTATAACAGTGCTGCGGTTTCACAGAATGTGATGTAGCAAAACACTAGTACATTGATAACGCGTTCACGAACGCAATTCATGCTTTCACATACAGTGGTTGAGAGACATTAGGGGTGCAACGGTTCAGATTACTTACTTGAATGTTTAAATTGGCAAGGCTTAAATGAGATTAGTTTAAACACAGATAGCAAAGTGTGCTGTTCAGGTCTCACCTGCACTCGCGCGCTATCAACACCAGTGTGATGACGGCGTAAGTGACTGGTCATATAGATAAAGCATACGACACTCGCATCGAACAAAGTTTAGGGGAAGCCAGAATACATATCCATTGACAGAAACATACATTAGCTTAAATCTGTCTGTTTTATTTATTTTCAACAAACCATATTATAGATGCGTATGCGTCGTCAGATATGAGATGAACCGCGGTGCAAGTGCGTGCCGAACCGTGTGTGGAGAACGGTACGGTCCGATTTTTTCTTTTTTTCTTTTTTTTTTCAGATAACCGTTACACCCCCAGTTAACATGTGTGTGTGTAAATGAGTGTTGCATGGCTTTCAACACATCTAAAGAAGTGGTCACTTTTTGACCATTTTAAGGCATCCTTGCAGAATATAAGTATTAATTTCTTTCTTTTAAAAAAACAACTTGTTGACCCCAAACTTTTGAACAGTAGTGTAATCTTATTTGTGAATGTTAATTACCTTATGCACATTTTATAAAAATATGTCTAGGGATGACTGCTAGTAATATATAACAATTACAGTTACTGCTAAAACTGCTGGTACCTTTGCACTCATAATGTGGTTCTCTATATTAGGCTACTTATAACTAATTAGGCTAGCACTACTAATACAACCAATATGGTTACTTCTAATACTGCTGCCACTGTTTGCACTGCTACTGCAGTTTTCCTCTATATTACTAGTGCTTCTAATACTACAAATTCTGTAACTGCTGATGTGTTGCTAATATAGTTCTCTTTCTTATTTTCCCTGATAATACATTGCTGCCACAGTTACTGCTGCAGAAATAACCACCAATACCACTGCTGTACTCACCAGTGACCACAGCCTCGGTTCTTACAGTACTTTGGTTGGCCTCTCCAAATTCTGTTTCATGTTTAGCTAAATGTTTTTGTCCTCTTCTAATGTACTTCTGTCTGAGTCAGCTGTACACAGATAGTGTTCAGTTTTCAGTACCAGGTCTTTCTTTCTATACAACAGCTAATACAGAGCACGCTTTCAGCCTATATTATTCACTGCCCGCCCTGCTCTCTATCATTTCCTCCATCTCTACCTGCTCTCTACCTAACCCACCCAGCCATCTCAGCTTCTCCACACAGTACCTTCTCTCTCTCTCTCTCTCTCTCTCTCTCTCTCTCTCTCACACTTTTGCAATGGAAATGACACCACTGCTAAATGAGAGTGCCAAAGCCATGCAGTGATTGCAGCCCTCCTGCCAAAAAGAACAGCATTTTACGGTGCGATGACAGAGTTTCTTCTTCAAAGTGATGGCAACTTACCGCCAAATGATGGAGGCTGAACACGACAGCATCTATTTGAAAGGAGCTCTCTCAGAGTCATCTCCTGGAGTTTTTTTTATTGCACTTAGGTTTAGTCTGGCGTTTCTTCTTTAGGTGTGTTGAAACTTTGCAATACTGTTTCATCATGTCGCAGCAGAATGCGGCGTCTGCTTCATAGCATTTCACTGTAAACTATGGCATTACTCATAGCGCTGTGATTTTGAAAGATGTTAACTGTGTAGCAAATGCTGTATTGTTGAAGTTGAATGTAACAGATGCAGTGGGAGGGATGCTCTGTTGTGTAGAAGAAACATTTATTTCATAAGCCAGTCTTCTCTACAGGATACAACCATTCAGTTGTGGCTTTTAAATACAGCAAGGGGCTCCAGAGGTTTTTTGTGGAAAATAATGTGCGGTCAACCAAAGACATCACAATGTTCTTAGTGGGTTACACCCTAGGTCTCTCACTTTTACCCAAACCCTGCAGTTTTTTAGATTGTGTAAAATTTTTGGTGTTGTGGGCCTGCTGGTTGTTTACGACTGTTGGCTTCATTTGTTGTGTTGGAAGAAAAGAGTTTGCTTTGTAATTTGCCTCCAAATTACAGTGACACCCAGTTCCACCTCTTACCAACACTGTACAATGATTCCTACCATACATGCAGTAAATATTGTTATAAAACAAGCAGATTTACTGGATGATTGTAGAATTATTATTGAATATTTTTTGTTTACTCACTATTTAAGTTAGGGTTAGGGTTAGGGTTAGGGCTAATTTTAAGGAAGACAAGTAATGCATCTCAGTGCAGTTCTTCTGTTACAATATACTATTAAAAAATTTAAAATGGGCACTAGTTCAATTCCACTTTTCTTTCTTGGTAATTATGGTTGTTTTGTTTAAATTTTTTTGTGACAAACTTAGAAACATGTTGTCTTATGAAGTTCTAAATTTTTTCTGGTCATGTGACAGGATAACAAGCAACTCGCTTACTGAGCTGCCGTACTGAACAGTTTAAAACCATATTGGACAATTTTAAACCATGTAAATGAAGCAAACAATTTTTGCAGAACTTAATACAGTTAAGAAATTTAGTCTAAATTTAATATCTATTCTAATAATAATAATAATATGGTAAATTAAGTCATGGCAACTTGACATTTTAATTTTAATGAGACATTTACTCATAATTAAGTAGGCTAAAAAGCCATGTAAATCTATGTGAAATTAACAGATAAAGTGAAAGTCAGTGGGATCCAAAACAACACCGGTCCCAATTGACTTTCATTGTATGGACAATTTTTTATTTTTGCATACATTTTTTTAATGGAATTGTTTAATTTATCATGCTTTTGACAATTGTTGATGATTTTTGACCGAAAACAATATACACACTAATTTTCATGACAACATTGCAAAGTTTCAAGAGGATATAATCTCGAATTTGATGGAGGGTGTTTGTCAAAATGGAGGTATTTGTCAAAATAAGATACTCAGATTTGCGCTTCTGTGCTATAGAGTCTGTTGTTTAGTATATTGATATTTGGAAGAAAGAAAAAGACCACTTCAGAGATAACATCTGCAGTTTTTCTCCAGTCGGGGTGCTATGTTTACTGATTTGACCAGAGCATCAGGAATCCTATACATTTGAGAGCTTGTGAATAGAATCGTTAGAGAAGAGCATGCAAGCATTGTTATTATGAGGCGTTTGTTGTTGCAGTACCATTAATGGCCTGGCAGCTGCAGTAATAATAGCCCGCACTCCTGCGGCCTGAGCCGATGGCAGCACTTGAAGTGTATCGATTGCTGCACTAGTAAATTCAATACAGCGCTGCAACTAAAAACTTAAGGCACGGCAGGCCTCAGAGGTAGGATTTGATTGTCCCTGCTTTACGATGTATTGAGTGCGAGAGTGAATGCCCTGTGTTAAAGCAGACAGCATTATAAATGAGCAATGTTAAAGCTAGATCCAGATGCTTGAGGTTTGGTGTTAAGCAAACCAAGACCTCTTTCTATTTTCAGTTTGAAGAGGGAGACCATTACGCACACACTCGCAAATGTCTTAGTCCTTCAGAGTTCATTTCTGGGGCGATATCTTGGAGATGGGGGCTTTTAGATACCGTATTATACTGTTTGTAATGAACATGTCAGTTGTTGAATACTTGTGGAGTTCTTTGCACAGAAAGGAGGAGTAGAAAATCAGCAAGTGTAATTGGCACTATTGCTGCTCACATCACGTCAGATACTTTCAGAGAAATGACTGATCAAAGCCAGCCGTCAACTCTATCAGTCTGGACAGCCATGAATCAAAGGTCACCTGTGTTTTTCTCCAGAGCTATTTTACTTGCATCGTATGTATAAGTAGGGATCACTTAAGTTGGTTTGCTCAACTTCATGGTGTATATGTTTATATATATGTGTGTGTTGTGACACATGATTAATGTGGGGTTAGCTGCAGCATGCCCTTTATCCTCTGTCCTCCTGGTGGCCTCTCTTTTTCTCTTTTGCTTTTTCGCTCTCACTTTTTCATTCAATCTCTTTTTACATAATTTTCTGCACCGCTTTTTTCCTTTTCAGTCTCATTTGAAAGAAAAATCACAAATGAGATCTCTGTAATGTCTCTTTGTTGTTTCTCGGCAGTAATGAGATTTAATGGAGAGCAAATGGAGTCTTTACTCAAGTAGTAATCTAACGTTTCCAAGTTTCAGATGAGAGCTCAACAATATCACAAACTGTAATCAGATACTAAAATCTCCAATCAAAATTCAAAGGCTATGTTGTTTTGACCTCATAATTTTAAATCAAACCCAACCCCTTTCTTACAACAAGCTCACATTCAGATCTGCCTCCGTCCAATCAAGAACGAGTGGCCCTTCTTTCTTTCTTTCTTTTCGATTATCCTTTTCACTCAGATGTTCATCACAATACGGAAGAAATGATCTGTCACTACTTCCGTTATATAGCCATTTTAACATTTGGCAGTTCGATCAAATAAGTCAAGTAAGAGACAGAAGTCAAGTGCTTTGCATTGTAGTATGCAAAATTCTATATCTTTCTCTGTTATTATGCTGTTCATTTTGGTAAATGTAGTAGGTCATCTGGTTATTCTGTGAATAAAGAAAAGAAAACGTTGAGACAACGTTGATAATGAAATGAAACATAATTGAGAACTTCAATTAAGTTTTGTGAGCTATGAAAGAGCATTACAATTTTTGTCTGGACTCTATCAAACTGTTTCATTCTTATTCATCCTTTCTTTAAGTGTTCTTTTTCTCCCGTGTTCCTCTATCTTTCCCCTTCACTCCTATTCCCTCTTTTCAATTCTTTTTCCTTAGTTTTATTGAATTTCGAGTCAATCATGTCAGATTTTCCAGACAATGACTTTAAAGGTTGCTCAGTAAGGAGCAGTGCACCCTGTCCCTATATAAATCATAACCTTTGTGGTCAGCCTGGTTATTCTTCTGTGTAATGACTGAGCTTGAATCCTTTCAGACTTTCTGAAACACAGATGACCTCATAAAATATCTGTCATGTTTGGAATCATCACCATGGTACCACCACTGCCGCTAGCTGCTCAGGGAGTCGTGCTTTGAAAGAAAGATGTGCAGATTGTGTTTGTATGTGTTTAAATGCACAGAACGTGTGTGTGTGTGTACCTGGTATTCCCTACATTATGGGGACCAAATATCCCTACAAGGATATTAATACCAGTCATTTTTGACCTTGGGACATTTTTTTGGTCCCCATGAGTAAAAAGAGCTCATAAATCATACAAAATGAAGTTTTTTGAACATGTAAACATGTAGAAAATTTGGGGTTGGGGGATAGAATATACAGCATAAAAATAATTATAAGTCCCCATAAACCATGGAAACCAATGTGTGTGTGTGTGTGCACGTTTTTGTGATTTATGACGACACAAATTTGTATAATGACATGGGACATTTCATGAGTCCTCATATTTAAAGTAGCTTTACTAAATGTTTTGTTAAAAATGTAAAAATGCAGAATGTTTTCTGTGATGGGTAGGTTTAGGGGTAGGGGTAGTGTAGGGGGATAGAATGTACAGTTTGTACAGTATAAAAACCATTACGCCTTTGGAATGTCCTCACTTTGATAGCAAAACAAACCTGTGTGTGTGTGTGAGACTGATGACTCTAACACCAAATGTTCATTACACACTTAATTTAAAAGATTGAATTTTTAATTCTTTTCTATCATATGCTAACTAGACTGACTTTATTTTTGTCATTTGTCTACCGTTCATTTTGAGAATTAACAGGTTTATTTGACGTTTTATTGAAAATATTTGGTTACCATTGTGGTGATCAGTGTTTCTTTTAGTTGGGCAGTTTGACTTTGTTACAAAAACCACAAATTGACACAAAAAGCAGTGTTTATTAAAACACATCATTCGTTGCAAAAGAAACCATGAACAGAAACAATCAGATGAAAAAGTTGTAATAATCTTAAAGAAAAATTATTGACTAATCTCATAACTGATCAAAAGTAGTTATTTGATATTAAATTTTACTTAAATTTTACTCATTTTAAATGGTTAACTTTTAAGGAATTAATTGTATTAATTCTAACGCAATTCTTATTTGTTGAATTTAATTAACAATATTGCTTGTAATCCGTTGCCACAATTTTATTGAGTACATATAACGTGTTACTTTTTGATTCTGTATTGTTTATAGTGTTAAAAATTGCCACTGACATCACAGCTATGATGAAATCTTAGCTACCAGTGAGAGTGTTTTCATCCATGTTTACTTAACAGCCTAGAGATAGCATAGATATTACTTTGAATTCATAGACATAAAAAATTCAGACAGCAGTAAAATATTGAACATCCAAAAATAATTTTATGTAACTCCAAAGTCAGTTTTTTGAAAATTCACAGTGAAACGGTCACTTTTTTTCTCAGGCTGAGAGGGAGCTTTGCTAAGCATGGTCTGAATAAGAGTCATTTTATTGGTTATTTAAAGTAAATTAAATTGCCTCCCTCACAGTTCTCCAATCCCCTTTTGTCTAGTTAGGACCAATACACTTGTAGGAAACGCTGGTCTCATTTTAATTAATATTTTGTCTGTTTAGGGGAATATGCTGGTAGTTTGCACCATTGATTTCACTCATTTATTTTTAACTTCTTAGCCTGATCCACTCGCTCACATTTTGTGTTTAAGTCAACATCTCTAACCTTGCTAGATGTTGTAATAACATTTTATCATGGTTCATGGTATGCAGTAACTCGTTCAAAGGGATGTGACCCTGGAGCCAGAGAGCGTGTAAGAGAATAAACATAACGATAGCTTATCGTCTATAATCTGTGTTACTGCCTATGTCTGACATTCACCTCTTTGTCCTCCTGTGTGTTTAGACAGTGCATTCATCACTATGGGCCCAATGACGACCTTCTCTGAGACCTACACCACTGGATCATGTCTATCTCATAATCACTTACTCTTTCTCTCTCTCTCTCTCTCTCTCTCTCTCTCTCTCTCTCTCTCTCTCTCTTTCTCTTTTTCCCAGAACAACCGTGTTCATTTCTTTTTGTCTATTATCCTTCCTCCCAATCTCTTTTAGTTGTACAAAAGTTGTCCTCTCTCACCCTTCTTCCTTTCTTTCTTTTGCATGACAGCCGTTTACTGGAGCATTATTACTCCCCGTATAAGCCCTGCTTTAATTAGACACCAATTTGGACGGATTTATGCTTTTTCACATGCCAAAACATTCATATTGGCTGTTTTATCCCCGTGGTTAAAGGGCATAGCTGTCAAACTGACCACAATTCATGGCGATATTAAGTGTTTTGCAGTGAACTGAGCAGCCTGGCGTAGCTCCGTTCCCTCCGAAATAACATGGGCTAACTGGTGATTAAGGATTAGAAGACGAAGTGGAGATGCCCATGCCGGGCGGTCCTGTAAATGATTCAGGAGAACTGATTGCTGTGTGTGGCTCACCGTCATTTCGATGTGTTTTTGAATCTCAGTCATTAAAGCTTGGCCCGCATTTCAATTTAAGCTCTCATCCTCCGCTCTGACGACTATGATCTCCGTGCAAGGCGAAAATCGTAATTTAGTCGTTGCGGCAGGCGGCGGTTACTTTTCTCTTTAATAATACATATTACACTTTTTTTATGAGATTTCTTTGCATAAATAAAATTAGTATGAAAGATGAAAAGGAAATTTGAGTTTCACGCATGGAGACCTTCCTAGAACTTATGCGGTGGCCTGTTATTACCCCACACATACTGTTATAGGGGCTGTACATGAATGAAATCGCAAACCCCTAGAAAACGGATTGCTCCAAATGATCAATGTCCCAGTGCATCTTGATATCAGCTTTGAACTGAGAATATGTTGTAGTATTGTTAAGAACACCAAAATGAGACCAAGTCAAGACCCCCTTTGAGGGGTTGAGACAAGACAAGCGCGAGACTGAGTAAAGACCAAAACCAGACCATCACTCCTTAAAGGATTAGTTTACTTTCAAATTAAAATTTCCTGATCATTTACTCACCCCCATGTCATCTAAGATGTTCATGTCTTTCTTTCTTCAGTCGAAAAGAAATTAAGGTTTTTGATGAAAACATTCCAGGATTTTTCTCCATATAGTGGACTTCAATGGAGCCCAAATGGTTGAAGGTCAAAATTACAGTTTACAGCGATCCCAGACAAGAAATAAGGGTCTTATCTAGAGAAAAAATAATATGTTTTAACCATAAATGCTCATCTTGAACTAGCTCTCTTCTTCTTCTCTATTTGAATTCCAGCAGTGGAGACACTGCTAAGTGTATTACTGCCCTCCACAGGTCAAAGTTAGAACTAAATTGTCATATACAATATTCTAGTTCAAGTATATAACAATTAGTTCAAACTTTAAAGGTGGTACAGAGGATCTTTTCGTCGACTGAGTTTTTGAAATGAGTTCATGCGTAAGAACAACCCCCCTCCATTTCGAGTGAACGGCTCCCTAAACTCGTGCAGTCATAAGTATCAATTTACATTCATAATCGGCCTTACAATCGTTAAGTGTGTGCGTGACTTAAAGCCGCGCACACACTTAGTGGATTCATTATGTCGGACTCACCGCAGGTAACTCATAATCTGCAGTTGTTACTCCTGTCTCCTGACAAAAACATTGCATGCGGCGCCTGTGGAGTGTGGAAAGTTACTGGAGCGCGCAGCCGCGCGTCTCTCACAAGGAACGGCATGGCAGTGATTGACAAGCCAGAGGGCCAATCGTTTACGCGATGATCGCGTAAACGATTGGCTGATGTTTTTAAGGCCCTACCTCGTGCACAGATGATGTATATTAATAATATTCCTTTCAGTGCACCTAATAAATAGTCTTTTATCAGTTAGTAAAGACAGTTTCAAGTAATATTGCAAAAATTTATAAAACAAAACATCCTCTTTAGCACCTTTAACCTGTGGAGGAGGGCAGTAATACACTTATTATTACACTTATAATTAAAATAGAGAAGAAGAAGAGAGCTAGTTCAAGATGAGCATTTATGGTTAAAACGTATAAAATTTTTAATTAATTAATTAATTTATTTTTAGAAAATGAGCGATGGTTTCTCTAGATAAGACCCTTATTCCTCGTCTGGGATCGTGTAGAATGTTTTGAAGCGCCAATGAAACTGTAATTTTGACTGTAAGTTTGGGGTCCATTGAAGTCCACTGTATGGAGAAAAATCCTGGAATGTTTTCATCAAAAACCTTAATTTCTTTTCGACTGAAGAAAGAAAGACATGAACATCTTGGATGACATAGGGGTGAGTAAATTATCAGGAAATTTTAATTTGAAAGTGAACTAATCCTTTAAATTCCTCTAAAAGATCCACAATTACTTGAGAGGCTTGAGAAAAGTCTTATATTTAATCAGTCAATACAATTAGAATTCAATTAGAATGCAATTAGAATAAGACACTATATAGAGCTGTTATCAATCAAATGAAATCTCTAAAAACAAAATTTTATCTTTGCACTGCAGAGGTGGCACAGAAGTTGCATCGGAATTGGTACAATTACAACTGCATAAATGATGTTGAGATTATTGTTTTAAAAATAAAATGTTTATTGAACAATATCATGTTTTCAATAGTGGTCATATTTGTGAAAACAGCTCTCTTGCTCTTGTGATATTGCTTAATTATATCTAATTTTATTTTATAAAAAATCAATAGTCACCAATTTGGACGGATTTACGCTTTTTCACATGCCAAAACATTCATATTGGCTGTTTTATCCCTGTGGTTAAAGGGCATAGCTGTCAAACTGACCACAATTCATGGCGATATTGAGTGTTTTGCGGTGAACTGAGCAGCCTGGCGTAGCTCCGTTCCCTCCGAAATAACATGGGCTAACTGGTGATTAAGGATTAGAAGACGAAGTGGAGATGCCCATGCTGGTCGGTCCTGTAAATGATTCAAGAGAACTGATTGCTGGTGCGTGGCTCACCGTCATTTCGATGTGTTCTTGAATCTCAGTCATTAAAGCTTGGCCCGCATTTCAATTTAAACTCTCATCCTTGCAGTTCAATGCTCCAGTCAAGTAAAGTCACATCACGTTTATTTATATAGCACTTTATATAATAGATTGCTTTAAACCAAACAGTAGTTTGAAGGTGTTTATCAGCTGGAGTTTGCTTTGGCATGCATTTTCGAACTCCCAAAACAAACTCCAAACTTCATTTTGGCCTGATTTTGTTCAAAGTGACATCACACCAGTTTGTACTTCGATTTCGCTTGAGGTACTGTATATCTGGGCCTTCAGAACGAGGCCACGGATTTGGTCTCTCCCTTTGACTAAATCACTCACTTTACATGTACTATCACGTCTATCCGCTAACAGAGTCATCCTGCTGAAGTCTCACTCTCTTTTCCTGTATATCTCTCACACGCTCCCTCTCTTTTCCCCTCCCCTTGACCCTGGCTTCCTCTCTGCCCCGCTAAAGGTGTTTGTCTGCGAGTGGCGGTGAGGATTACCTTTCCATCAGTAGAAGAATGAGGTGTGAAAAGCAATCTGAGGAACGCCAGGCTGGCTGATATGGAACTTTGGCGGATGCAATTATGCCTATGACAGATCATTTCTGACCTGATCCCTTGCTGCTCTGGATGGCAGCCAGCCACCGCCGTTGTTTTGTTTTGCTTGTGCGCCGTGTGAAATGTGAAAACCTTTAGCAAGGGAGTAGTGACACAGCAGACTTATCCATATTTCTCTGCTCTCCCATACAGTCCCTCTCTTTAAGAACAAAAATGATGGTGAAGAAGATGTATGAACTTTTCTTAAGCGCTCTCTTTTCCACTCTCTTTTTAGATACTCTTCCCAAGGATGGTCGCTCAACCAGATTAACATATTTTCTCTGGTGGATAGCTTTGTGCAAAGATGCAAAGATCTAATAGAGGTGAGAAAACACTTACATAATGATACAAACAAACACACACATGCAGAATTTTTACACCTTACTTTTTTCAAACACACATCTGAAGAATATGCTCCCAGATTTCTCAGTAATTCACATCTGTGTGTGTCTTTATTGCTGAGATCTCTATTATATATCACTTGTCATTTTTATATTATTCATGCACTTTTCTGTTGTGTGCTCCTACTGGTTCCACATACTATTGGCACTTTCCACGAATAGGGCAGAAAATAGTACCTCCTTTGCTCTTTCAAAAAATGGTTAGTGAAAATAGAAATTGTCGTTTATCAACCAATGGAGGTCAAACTAAATTTTGAGCTATTTTGGGTTTCATTCATTTTTTTTTTCCTACAAACTTCAAAATTAAATACACTCATTATGGAAAAAAGCAGTATATTGAATATCTGTTCGATTGTAATTTTTGCACTTTTAATAGACATTTAATTCATATGTTTCTTTCTCTTTCTTTCAGGTGTGTGAATGTCAGCAGCAGTTTGCTCGCTACGAAGATGGTGAACAGGTGCCATTGCCGTGCTTTGCAGGACGTCAGGGTTCAGAGGTCACTCAGAGACTGCTGTACATAGAGGCGACCTTTGACAACAGCCTGCAGGCCCTGAAGTCTGTTAAGGACATCCTGGATGTCAGAAACCCCTCTTGGCATGAGGGCTACCGCAGGTGCAGTGTGTTTGTAAACTGATCAAGGCACAGAGAGAAAGAGAGGTTCTGTAAAAAAGCTGGATTTGAGCTACAGTCTGTCCATATGGGCAACACGATGTCTACACTAGAAGCGACCAATGTCGCATCTGCTCGAAGCTGCACATCACCTCTGATTGTTTACTATTGTTACTCTGATTGCCCCCTACATTATAAATAGACGCTGAAGCTGCATGGTTAAAATTGGTAATTTGTTCACACTTTTTACTGTTTTCTACATGGTGAATGGCACATAGTGCACTATATAGGGGATAGGGAACGATTCAGACAATGTAAATATGCTTTCCACTGGGGCGAATGAAGTCTGTTTTCACGTTAGTGTCACACGAACCGCCACAGCACGCACACAAGCCTGCCCCGGTCCAGAGACACTATTGCACTGAGAGGATCCTATGTGCGAGTCGGCGCAGACCACAAAACATATCGGTTCAATTTGAATTCTGCACAGATTGCTATATTTTATAGCGATATGAAGGAGAATAGGAGGAGAAACGTTTAGAGATTAGAAGGAAACTGAGGCTATACCTAATTCAACGACTCTGGCCGAACTGTGAAATAAACGAAACGCTATTGGCTATTTTAAAAAAGGGGAGAAGCTGTTTGAAATGTCCCTCCCTGTCTTCCTGTTTCAGTGGAAATTATTGAAAAATGCTGTGCATTTCAAGGCATTTCAGTGGGCCTTTAAATTTAAAATACATTCCATTAAAAATAAAATCATACTTACATTTTCATCAAATCAAACATTGGCATAAAAATAAATTTCGCATGAGCAATTTTAGAGTTACAAAATAATTTAAGAACATAAATTGGCATATTTTTAATTGATATATTAAGTAATATTAAATACACTACCATTCAAAAGTTTGGAGTTGTAAGATTTAGTTTTTGAAAGTTGTGTTTTTGTCTTTTATGCTCATCAAGGCTGCATTTATTGATAAAAAATACAGTGAAAACAGTAATATTGTGAAATATTATAAGAATTTAAAGTAACAGTTCTGAATTTTCAGCATCAAGTGTTTCATGATCCTTCAGAAATCATTCTAATATGCTCATTTGCTGCATTTAGAATAAATAGTTCAGCCATCAAATTCTTCCAAGCAGCTGATTGGTTCTTTTAAACCCGACCGCTTTGGGCAATCGATCTGTTTGTTCTATCTACATAACGTCTCGGGTTACAGATGTAACCCTTGTTCCCTGAGTAAGGGAACGAGACGCTACGTTGAATGACGTGATGGGAACCCTCTGCATTTTGTGTTCGTGAAGCACCTCTGTATCCAACCAATGAGGAAACGTGACGTCAGAGGCGGGTGACGTCATGGACCAGGAAACTATAAAGCATACCCAGAACAAAGAACGCTAGCTTCTGGAATATGTCTGAAGCAAGACGCTCACAGGTATGCCGGGGGTACGGCGACGTGACGTAGCGTCTCGTTCCCTTACTCAGGGAACAAGGGTTACATCTGTAACCCGAGACGTTCCCTTTCGTGGGAACTATCGACGCTACGTCGAATGACGTGATGGGAACGCTATCCCAACTACGCCGTATCACCAAGTACCTGTCTGTTATCTTGTAGACAGAACTGAGGACCCCAGAGAGGAGCAAAAAACCTAATAAATGTGTGCTGGGATGACCATCCAGCGGAACCACATATGTCATTAATGGATACTCCTGACATTAAGGCCTTTGAGGCCGCCATACCCCTAGTCGAGTGAACACGGACAGCTAATGGAGATGGCTGTCCGGCCGCCTCATAAGCAAGTGAGATAGCCTCGACCACCCACTTGCTCATTCTCTGCTTAGATGCTGGACCTCCTTTCTTATGAGACCCGTAACACACAGACAATTGATCTGTTTTGCCCCACAGGGCAGCTCTGTGGACATATGCATCTAAAGCCCTCACTGGGCAGAGCAGATTGAGTTTCTCCTGATCCGAAGTTGTAAATGGAGGAAGATAGAAGGCCTGAAGACCGATGTGACCTTCCTCGTGGAGGGAGCTCTGGAGTGGAGTATGGTCTCCACAACCTCAGTTGGGAGACCAGCATCTATGAGCCTGGCCCCTCAGAGGCCAGGCCCACAGTCTCCGTAGTTCTGGGCGTGGATGAATTATCATGCCGCCCGCTTGAGACAGGAGGTCCTGCCTGAAAGGAAGCTCCATCAGGGAGCCATCTAGAAGTGACACTAGGTCTGAGAACCATATTTTGGTTGGCCAGTACAGGGCTATCAATATTAGACTGACCCCTTCCTGGCGTACTTTCTCCAGAACTCCCGGGAGCAGAACGAACGGGGAAATGCATACTGACGCAGCCTCGGCCACGTCTGTACCATGGCATCCAGACCCAATGGTGCTGAATGAGATAGGGAGAACCACAGTGGACACTGGGTTGATTCCCCTGAAGCAAATAGGTCGATTTCAGCTCGACCGAAGTTTTCCAAATTGAGCTCCACACCTCAGTGTGGAGACTCCATTCCCCGGGCCTCGGCCCCTGCCTCGACAGGCCGTCTGCTCCCACCTTTTAATGCCCTCAGGTCTGGGAGGAAGTATTTTACTGCAAGAAACAGCCATCATTTCCAGACGATTTATGTGCCAGGAACTGATGGTCCTCCCAGAGACCCTGAGCTGAGCGACCACTCATGATCGCCCCCCAGCCCGTGAGGGAAGCATCCGTCGTAAGCATTACGCGACGACGAGAAGTCCCCAACACGGGTTCTGGGACAGGAACCAAGGCTTTTTCCACATGACCAGAGCACGAAGGCATCGCCGCGTGACTTAGATCATGCGAAAAGGATTTCCCCTCGGAGAAAACCCCTTGGTCCTGAGCCACCACTGTAAGGGTCTCATGTACAGGAGGCCAATAGTAATAACGTTGGACGCAGCTGCCATCAGACCCAACAGTCTCTGAAACTGTTTTACAGTGAGTGACTGGCCTAACTTCACCCCTTTCACGGCCCCGAGAAAGGAATTCACACGAGCAGGGGTCAATTGCACCTGCATCGTGGTGGAATCCCAGATTACACCTAGGTAGTTTGCAACCTGACTCGGGACCAGCACACTCTTTTTGGCATTGAGCCTCAACCCAAGCCTTTTCATGTGCGACAGAACAACATCTCGATGTTGAACTGCCAGACGTTACGTTTGAGCTAATATCAACCAATCGTCGATATAGTTCAGTACGCGGATGCCCTGGAGTCTCAGTGGAGCCAGAGCAGCATCCACGCACTTCGTGAACGTGCGGGGTGATAGAGATAGGCCGAAAGGAAGAACCCTGTATTGGTAAGCTTCGCCCCCGAAAGCAAACCTGAGGAACTTCCTGTGAGAAGGATGGATGGATACATGGAAGTATGCGTCTTTTAAATCTATTGCCACAAACCAGTCCTCGGACCTGATCTGAGGGATAATCTGTTTGAGTGTAAGCATTTTGAACTTCAACTTCTTTACAGATCGATTTAACACACGTAAATCTATGATCGGACGCAACCCTCCATCCTTCTTTGGAACAATGAAGTAGCGGCTGTAAAAGCCCGACATTTTGCTGGGAGGAGGAACCCTTTCTATAGCTCCTTTTTGCAAAAGCGTCGTAACCTCTTGTTCCATCACCAGAGACTGCTCTGGAGCTACCACTGTGGGAAGAACTCCGTTGAACTTGGGCGGTGGAGAACCGAACTGAATTCTGTAACCCTGTTCTATCATGAGCAGCACCCATTTCGAGATGTTTGGGAGACATTTCCATTCTACCACATATTCTACTAAGGGAACCAGTCCCTCGAGACTGGTCTCTGGTGTTTTTTGAGCACTTGGCTCGTTTATCTGACGCGGCGCACCGGCAGACAAACGAATCGAGCGCTGACCGACCCTCCTCGGAGGATCGGTGGAGACCGCTGCGCCCTGAAGCACACTGGGTGGCAGGGTTAGCAGAACGGCCCCCTGAGGGCGCCAAAGAGGGATGGGTACCTAGTATTTTAATACCCAACCTTCTCTGGAGGGGCTGCCCTCCAATGTCCCGCGCCACTGGCATCAGGACCTCTTCGAAGCCTTCTTGGTGATAATTACAGTCCGCAGATCTGTGTTACCCCACAAAGACTTCGGCTGTGTCGCCTCTCCCTGTCCCCAAGCTTTCTGCGGGGGACCAAGGGTGGCGACACTTTCTTTGGATGCACGGTCAGACCAGTGCCCTGAAACGGCGAACCGGCAGGGAACATCTGAACTGACCGCTCTACAATCCCCCTCTTTCTTAGAGGAACACTGGAAACCACTGCGCCCTGAAGCACACGAGGTGGCAGGGTTGACAGAACGGTCTCCTTTATTTTCTTTTAAATTCCTCAGAATTTAATGTATTTCATATTTCATTTAATCCTCAAATTAAATGCAGCCAGTTCTTATATAAATATATATTTTTTGAACAGACTGAATATATTTAGAATACAAAAAAGAATTATAGCTCGTAATAATTCGCAAGGTATTTTAGGGAAAGAGAGAAAGGGAACTCCCGTCTACTCAGATCCCTTAATATATACATATATATGCATATATATACACACACACACACACACACACACACACATGCATGCATAATTACGGACACGAGATATATGCGCAGCCTCGGCAAACGCAAGACCCGAGCCGTATATTCATTCCTGCAGACTTAATCTACGCGCTGCCTCGGCAACGCGAGATCCGAGCCATATATTCTACAATGAAAACCCAATCCACGCGCTGCCTCGGCAAGCGCGAGATCTGAGCTAAATTCTTTAATGAAAACCCAATCCACGCGCTGCCTCGGCAAGCGCGAGATCTGAGCTAAATTCTTTAATGAAAACCCAATCCACGCGCTGCCTCGGCAAGCGCGAGATCTGAGCTAAATTCTTTAATGAAAACCCAATCCACGCGCTGCCTCGGCAAGGCGAGATTCGAGCTTTGTGTTAGACTTTTATTCCCTCGAGAATAAAGCCAACAGGAGTGGAGCTACAAAACTCCCGCTAGTGCATACTTTTCTTCGGGACATTTTTATGAATGAACACTGCGAGGTGGCGATACTCAAATCGATATCACAATATCCACCTCCTCAGAGCTGGACATGTGAGTATCGGTGCCTCAACCCGGGGGAAGAAACCGCAGAGCGTGCTTCCACCTGAGAGACGGCACTGATTCTGGCTGGTGAGGGCAGAGAAAAGGCGGAGCCCGTCTCTAATCCCTCTGTCAGATCCATTTGTGAACCCCAGGAACGGAGCCTCCGCCCTGCCTCAGCAGAAGCGGGACCCGATCCGCGGGGAACACTGGAACAGTGTCCTGAGAGTGAGTTTTTACAGTGCACACAGACGGCTCCCTCGAGAGCTGCCTGGGCTCACTCCCATTTCACTGCTGTTTCTCGCCATAATACGTGTCCTTTTTTATATATAAATATATGGATTGGTGTGAGATAGCCTACTCTTGTCCTCAGACGAAGAGATCGTGA
The DNA here is from genome assembly GCA_003731715.1 of Anabarilius grahami. Lineage (NCBI taxonomy): Eukaryota > Metazoa > Chordata > Actinopteri > Cypriniformes > Xenocyprididae > Anabarilius > Anabarilius grahami. The sequence goes on from RJVU01042551.1 coordinate 2,477,185, forward strand.
CTTGTTTATATGTGATAAGACAAACAACACCAAATAAGACACACAAGATACAGAGAGCGCTTGCTGAAGACAACAGAAGCTAGCGTTCTTTGTTCTGGGTATGCTTTATAGTTTCCTGGTCCATGACGTCACCTGCCTCTGACGTCACGTTTCCTCATTGGTTGGATACAGAGGTGCTTCACGAACACAAAATGCAGAGGGTTCTCATCACGTCATTCGACGTAGCGTCGATTGTTCCCACGAAAGGGAACCTATATATTTCCGTCCCAAATCGGCTCATCTCAGTGCAGCGTGCCATGGGAATTTTCCTAGCCCTCCACCTTCCCAGCACCACCTGCCTAGATCTGCTACAGGGTTCTCCCTACTTTCCTTGCAGCTTGCATTCTATTCACCATATTTATGCGCATGTTTCGGCAGTAGCCTTCATTCATGCAGCAATGTAGCCGGTCTAGTCTGCCAAGACATTCCATTCCTAAAAATAAATGCTGTTTAAATCTATTCTGAGAGTACCATGATTGAATTATTTTTAAACTATATATATATAAAATTAAACTCATATGGACAGGAAAAATAAAGCAGCTTGAGTTACTGTGCAGAGCGGCAAAATTAGAAAAAGGGTTTTTGTAAAAATGAATGTGCTGCATCTGGCCCTTGCAGTTTAGGTGGCTTCATTGACTATAATGGGAGAGATCTAATTTTGTCGTGTAGTGACAATCTAAATGTGTAAGATTGTGTGATGGTCTTTCTGCCAAGCTGTCTTTGAGGCAGTCAGTCCGTCTGGTTCTCATGTATATTTATGAATGTTTGTCATTCTCTGCTGCTTATTGGCCTGCTGGCCTGTTGGGGATTTCCATACATCCTGTATTAGCATATCTCCATAAATATGCATATAATGACCTGCATATTTGGATCATATAGATATTTTTCATGAATATTCTGCCTAAATGTATGTGCAGCGGGGAGAGGATCACTTTGCAGTTTGGCTGCTTATCTGAATACCATCATGACCATGTGTGACGGAACCTGGTCTGCCCATCAACCTCTAGAGACCATTATCCCCCCATACCCCCGCCCCAGGCACTGTCGGACCTTGGGAAAGGGAGCAGTTTGTGAGCAAGTGTGTGCATCTGATGGCCATGATGGATTGGGGCTGAGGCGGGTCATAGGGTTAGGATGTTGTTGCCAAGACAAACAGCTGTGCTTGTGTCTGGGGCAGGTGTTTCATAGTGTCTCAGCATATTGAGAGCACCCAAATCAATACCAGCCTCCATTTATGGCCGAGAGTGTGTGTGCGCTGGACTCTGCCTTTGAATAGAGGGCACTGATTTGTGTTTGGAACATGCTGAACAGTTCTGCCCATTTCTTTGTTGTTTTGTCTCTTGTTTATCTGTGTGTGTGTGTGTGTTTTAGCTTCTGTGCTAAAGTGAAAGATCTGGAGGTGATGATGCAGAATTTGATCACTTCGACCTTCGAGACGGTGAACAGTGTGGAGGAAGGAGTACAGCTGCTTGACGTGTTTCAGCACCTGTCTGGAAGAGAGGTCTTTCTCACACACATTTAGCCTTCAATTCACACACACTTTATTACGTCCTTTAAAACCTTGCGCACTGTCAGAGCGCAACTTTTCTCAGCAAACACAGTGAATACAAATGGCTCCAGCAGAACAGACCACACACAGACTTCGGATGTCACTTCCTTTTCACTCTCATTTACTCAAAAGTTCAGTAGCAAGACCTTACATACACATATAAGCCTTCTGCTCTCTCACCTGTGTCACCTGTCTTTTTACTTAATGTCTTTAAGATGTTTACCTCATTAATCACCTTCGTCTCTCCTGACTTTTGTCTTCCCCATCAATCTTTTCTCTTCTCCTTATCCGTTTCATTCTGTCATTCAGCTTTTCACTTTCAAATTTAGAAGTGCTACATTATTGCCTAAGAGCATTTGAACAAATAATAAAAAAAGTCTAAAACAAAAAGGTGCCACTGAAGGTAAAGTTAAAGTAAATAATAAAATAAAAAGATGTTATAAAGTTGTAACAAAATATTCTATTGCATAAGAGAAACTAGTTAACATAATGATCATAGCAGTGATTTGTTCTGCAATAAGCAAGTTACAGGTGGCTGTGTATTACAGTCATTTTACTACTGTTTACCATATTTCCTGAGTGTTTCTCTTTTATATCTCTCTCAGGCAATCAAGCGGGCCATTGACAGAAAGACTGTGGATGTATATGCTCTGCTCAGTGCTGAGTTGAGTGATGTCACTTTGGTGATGTGGGCATCATCTCTCACTCCTGCTCATATGCCTCAACACGCAGGACAGGTCCACATGACCCGAGCACTCCGCTCACGGATAGAAAGACCTATGGAGGTGAGATTCTGTGTGTGTGTTAGTTAGAAAGACAGAAAGAGACGATGTGGGTCAAACATTCCAAAAATCTAACTATAGGTTCAGGTTGGGAATCAAAAAAAAAAAAAAACTGGTTCTGGTTTTTTAAAAAACACAATTTGGAACTTAACGATTTACATTATATTACATTATATTTTTATATTTTCAGATTCATTTTAATTTTAAAGTTTTAATAATTTTTATGTTTTTGTCATTTAAATTACTTTTTACTTTTATACTTGTTTTTTTTTTCTATGGAACTTGATTTTTTCATTTCAGTTTTATTTTGATTAGTAATTTTTGTACTTCAACGTAAATTCTTTTATTTCCATCAGTTGCCGATTAGTCCAATTCACTAATGAATGAGTCTTATAAGCTGGTTCTGTATTTAACCTAAAATAAACCAAGCACTTAAAGGTAGGGTAGGTCTTTTTCCGAGAGGCTAGCAAGATCCCACTCTCCCTTCCAAGCGTCTCCAAAGCCATGCCTCTTCCAAAAGCGTACAGCAAGGAGTGAACAAAAGCATCAAGACGTCGAGAGACGACGTTAAACTACTTCATGTCTCAAAGCACGTAAACAACTTAAAGAGCACTGACCTGTACCACATGACTGTTGCAAAATTAATTTCTCCGTTGATAGTGTTGCCATTGAAATGCATAAATTCGAGTCACGAACCACTCCGAATATAACGTCAATTTTCTTTCTTCCAAATTACGGTAGTTATGACGTGAACGCAGCATAAGCTTGTTGTTTTGGTTCAGGAGGAACTGTAAAACGTGGCTGCTGTTTTGGTTGCTCGTGACTGGTGTCTGTCTTAACTCTGCATAGGATGAAATGCGCTGATGAAGTATGATGTCTGCGTGAACAGGGTGCGCGAGGGTATGTAAAAACATGTTGACAGGCAGGTAGGACATCCTGTAGTATTCCTCGGACCAAGTGATGTGATTGGACGAACATTGTATGGTCCTACGCCTTTCACAGACGATGTAAATACTAGGGATGTGCAACAGCGATCCAGTACTCGAGTACTCGACCGTGACAGTGACGATCGATCATGTAAACGATTTTTCCTCCGGATTGGTTATAGCAGCACTTTGGGCGGCGCCCTGTGCTCTGCTTGCCACAGCATGCGTCAAAAGACGTGAGAGAGAATGTCTGGCTTGCTTCGCTTTGACAAGATAGATGAAAATACAGTTCAATGCAAGCTTTTATCTTGTGCTGAAAATATCCTTTAAATTATATTCACAATTCATTTAGCAATAATCATCAGTGATTTTCATACTGTAAAATTATATTTTGGTTAATCAGAAAGTGCAAATTGAATCCAAAATATTAGAATAAATAAAAAAATTACAATAGTGACACTAATGTAGCTTAATAGAATGTGAATTTGTTGTGCTTTCGTTTTTCTTTGGCTTTTGTTTTAAAGCGCAATAGGAGTTACCCTTTCAGTCAAGCTCACGTTTGCATTCGCGAACTTTTTGCAGATGAAAGTTGTAATGTCTTCTGATTAATCTATGATGTAATAGCTGTAATAGCTTCTGATTAATATAGGACGCATTGGGATAGCAACATTTATTAACATGCTGAATGCGCTGCACATCAGTGTTTAGTTTCATGCTCAAATACAATGCCCGATATCTGAGTTATTTGAGACAGGCATATTGCTTTTAGGCTAGATGTTTCTTTAAAAAAAAAAAATACTGATGTTATAATAATGCAGCAGTGCTTATTTTTCGTCATATTTGTTCAATGGCATATGCTTTTCATATAATTCGTATGGCTTTGAAAACGCACAGACGATTTATGGAATGGAATCACTTTATAATGTAGGTGCAAATAAAGCACAAATCTGCCATAAACATTGCATTATAATGAGAACTTTATAGAAACCTATAGTAAATTCTGTCCTTGCCTGTGTTTTAGGGTGCTGTCATGAAAGCGCATCACGGCGGGTGCTCTCTCTCTCTCACTCTCGCAGTAGCGCGTAACTTAAAGTTCACTGGCATTTGCATCCTTTTGTGCAGATAACATTTGTTAACAATGCTATGTTATGAATCTGAGCTATCTGATTAATATCATAGGATGTGTCATAGAACGGGCTTCAGTTTATTGGCATAAAGTGAAACCTATCGATGATCGAAATGAAAATTTGCCAAAAATGCCCATCCCTAATAAATACATATACATTTAGACCACTTAACTTAGTGATTGTTATCGGGATGTGAAGAGATTTTCAATCAGAATAACAAAAAATGTGTTCAGCAAATGTGTAGCAAATCACCTACCGTGCCTTTATGGTTTTGTGGGATCAGTGTAGTAGGTTATTTGGTATAATGTACAGTGGTTAGGATTAATTATTTTGTGCTTCCTCAAAAATACTAAATACAAAAAAAAAAGACAATAGAATTTTCAAAGTTTCCCTAATGATGCTTCAACTAGATGTGTGTTAGGAGACCACAAGGTGACTAATCAGTCCAATCCCAGCATGCACCAGGCCATACCCTTTTTTCCTCACCCTTTGTAGATGAACTCTATTGGGTTTTAAGGACAAATGAATCAGATTCTAAACCAAAACCTCCACCTGGCTGAATCCGGGAGGTGTCACAGGACAGCTTAACTCCATTGACGAGCTCTTTTCTGTGTTGACGAGTGTGTTGAGCTCAGCGCCTTGTGTCAGAGGCCAGCAAGGGGCCCCAGCAGAGGCCCTGGAGCCCAGCCAGGATCCAGCCACATAGGCCCTAATGCTATTAAAGCCAGCTGTGCCACCACATACTCACTCTCTCTCATTCTTTTTGTCACTTTCCATTTCACACTCCCTTCCTCTCTATTTCTGTCTCATGTTTTTTTTCATCTCTTTCTTTTTCTTCAGTTTGCTTACAGAGCATATCGGCTCTCCGTTGTGTTTAAATTAATTTTTCACTTTCTTTAAGAAGGCAATTAAAGGGCTAGTTCATCCAAAAATGAAAATGATCCCATGATTTACTCACCCTCAAGCCATCCTAGGTGTATATGACTATCTTCTTTCAGATGAACACAATCGGAGATATATTTAAAAATATCCTTAGTCCTCCAAGGTTTATAATGGTTGTGAATGGGGGCCATGTTTTAAAACAAACAAACAAACAAACAAAAAAATGCATCCATCCATAATCAAAGTAATCCATACGGGTCCAGAGGGTTAAAGGCCTTTTGAAGTGAAGGGATGTGTTTTTGTTCCAAATATCCATATTTTTAAATATATCTCCGATTGTGTAGTCATATACACCTAGGATGACTTGAGAGTGAGTAAATCATGGGATAATTTTCATTTTTGGGTGAACTATCCCTTTAAGAGCAGGCATAAGCTTTAATTGGACACAGATATGATTACATTGCATTTCCCCACAACTAATCCTGAAAAGACCCATGGAGAAACAAAAGGGAGGCAGAAACCAAAGCTTAATGAAGGTCTGATTGGGCATCATAAAATATGTTTACATATTTACTGCATACCTTATGAGATATTCCTAATATATTCCCTTTGTTTTTATGTTTACCCTTGGTTTGTTTAGCTTAGTTGTGCTCTGACGGTTGTTTTGATTGTTTGTGACCTTGCATGTTTGAGTCAGTAAGATCTCAAGACGTTGTTTGTTTGTAAGTGATGAGATGTGTGCTCACAGAAGGCTCTGCATTCTCTCTGAGCTCTTCCCATCTGCGTGTATACATGTGTTGTCTAGGTTCTCCGGCGCGCTCATTTCTTGCCTCACGTCAGCAGTGGAGAGGAAGTTCATGTGAATTATGCTAAGACGTGTCAGAGTCTGGATGAGAAGGTGAGGAGGATCTTCACAGGCTGGAGTCAGAGTCTGAACAGAGAGTGTCTGCGCAGTCTCGACCAGCCGCTCATGATCCGCTGTAAAGGGAAGGCAGGCCTGTTGGACATCAACTTTAACAAGTACGTGATTACACAAACACACACATATACAGGCCCTTTAGTACCTCTGAGCTAACTGTAATTGTCAGTATAATTAGGCATGACTATGTTACTGACCTGGGATGATAATGTCCTTGGTTGGCATATGGCATATAATTCAGTGCACACTGTATACATTTTTGTTTTCATATATGTATTTTTTTTATTATTAAAAAAGCTGTTCTTTTTTTTCCTTTTTTTTTTTTTTTTTATTTTATTGCCTTTTTTTTTTTTTTGTCCTGAATGGACAGGACAGTATAGAAATATCACAATAGCACATACACTTCACTGATGAGGGAAAAATAATGTTAGTCCAATTGATTCCAATGGATTATATGCTTCACTGAATATTCTGTTAGGCTACGTCTACATTAATCCGGATACATTTGAAAATGTCCACACTAGCATTTTCATTTGTTTTCCAAATGCTACTCATCCATACTGAAACATCTGAAAATGCTTAAAGGGTTAGTTCATCCAAAAATTTAATTTCTGTCATTAATTACTCACCCTCATGTCGTCCCAAACACGTAAGACCTTTGTTCATCTTCGGAACACAAATTAAACACGTAAGACTGCACTGCTTTCACTACGTCAACTGCATATGAAAACAGTTCAAATTGTTAAATAAAGTCGTTATTTTTGTTTTGTTTTTGCGCACAAAAAGTATTCTCGTCGCTTCATGACATTAAGGTTGAATCACTGTAGTCACGTGGACTATTTTAACAATGTCTTTAATGCCTTACTGGACCTCAAAAGGTGAATGACGTTGCTGCCTTTGTGTGGTTCAGAGACCCACTGATTTCATCAAAAATATCTTAATTTGTGTTCCAAAGATGAATGAAGGTCTTACAAGTTTGGGACGACATGAGGGTGAGTACTTAATTACAGAAATTTCATTTTTGGGTGAACTATCCCTGTTAAATCACCTTTAAATCTTTAAATCACCTCACTGCCTATGTGTAAATGGAATAAAAGCTCATGAAATGATACCCAAGAGAGCAGAAATAATAAAGTTTTCACTTCTGACACAATCTTTTTATTATCGAAATATCCCACCACTCATAGTTGCTCCTAGTTTGCACTCAAAATCTTATGGTCTAAAACGTAATTGCCATCATGTTTTGCCGCAGGACAGCAATTGCGAGTAAATATTATGACATTTTTGCAGGAATGTAATAAAGATTCTACAAAGGAATATTTATTTTTAGCAACACTCTGAAATAGCAGGCTCAACGATGTCAGTATAACCATAGATATTATTGGTACAATGTGTATCACATGACTTAATGTGTCATAGTTTTACAACTTGAAAATGCAGTCTCAGTGTGGACGGAAGGCCAAAACGGAGAGAAAAAGATGCGGTTTCAAACAAAAACGTATTAGTGTGGACAAGGCCTTAGACTTCAAGTTGAATATGTTGTGAATACTGTTTATTATCGTCTCTAAGCAAACACTTTAAAATAATCAAATTGTGCTAATCTTAAATCTTTCATTATCTGTAGTCATAATGCACATTACTAGAGATGTTTTATACATGCTGAATATTCTAGTGTGAATACAAACAAACAGACTCTTAATGTATTACTGTCTTTGTGTGTTAAGGAACCTGTTGAAGATGTTTAATGAGATTCATTACTGGGACCGACTGCTTTTTGAGATCCCTCACTATGCCACAGAGGTGTATCAGCGCAGAGAGGAACTACACAATCTGAGAGAGAATGTCCTCCTCGTTGTTAGAGACTATAACAGGTCAGTATGGCTGACAGAGACTGACTTTCTCACCCACATCCTTGCAGACAAACTTGTGCGGACCATCCATAGATGTCTGTTGTTCTTAAAACATTTTTTATATAATCATCATCATCATCATCATCATCATCATATTTTTGGCACTTTGGCACACTCTACAAATCCAAAGTTCTTTTTTTATTTTTTTTATTTTTAAATTATCTATTCAGATGCAATATATTTAGTGCTCATTGCTAGAAAATAACACGGTAACACTTTACTTAATATATCATATACTTTTTTATATGGAATGCATTATAAAAGTATTTTTAATGCATTAATTATGCCTTGTAATGCTTATAATGCATTGTATAGTCTCATGAATATTTGTAATCATGGTTATAATACATTGTTATACTTTTGTTATGCCTTTAGAAAGTGTAATACAATAAAACACATGAAAAACAACCAATTTCAGATGTAACAAGGAATTATAATGCATTTTAATGTAACTTTTTTTGGTTAAAAATTATCCAGAATAAATTTTTGAGCAAGTACATAACCAGCCAGTGTTCAAAACTATCTCATTATCTTAGCTCGATTCACAACGGTAAGCTTGTAAAAATGTTTTATAATAAGAGCGACATTGTGGATTTCCGCGGAAAAGTCAAGCATGCAGCAGTTCATCTTTGCGAAGTCCAGGCTAGTCGGTTTTATCACGTGAGGATGCTGCTTGTAGCGGATCATTTATAGCCTTTTCTCACAGCAGCTGAAATAATTAAATTTATAATTTTAATGGCGGATTGTAATCCAGAAAGGTCCAAATGACAATCATCAGTGATAACTGGAGATTCACCCGTAGTCAAAAGCAAAAGACTTTGGACTGTTGAGTGGCTACAGAAATTGAAATCTACAGGTAATGCTAATATACACATAGTCATAGCAATGCTGATGTTGTTAACATTAACAATTTGAGAACAATATAACAGTAATAATAATTTGCACGGTCTGGCATGATCCGAGCTAAGCGATCGTTAGATTTAATCACCATTGGCAGCTCAATTTATTGTAGGCCTAATGCTTTTTTCCTCAGTTGTTCAGAACAAAAGTGGCAGATATGTTACTTACTTGTTCAGATGATATTTTCCAGTGAAAATTCTTATATTGGTCATACTTTCAGGACGGAGAATCTGTGATTCTGAAGTACAGTATCCACACCGGTGCGGTGACTGACAGCAAACATTAGATTAATCCGCGGTGACGAGCTGTGCCGAGGCACAACGCACGTACAGATATCTATTCCGCATATGACTGCAATTGCAGATTTCAAACAAGAGATGGCGACAAAGAGGAAAAATCACGGACTGCAGCTTTAAATTACAGTTTTTACAAGAGTGAAAGTGCTTAACCATCAGAGAATGTTACATTTATATTCTTATGTTTTGGACCTTTCCACATCCTGACTTTATCCCTTGCAGACACTTTGTGACATATTTTAATTGTATGTCACAAAGACATACATTTGGTCTATTTATAAACCTTTTTTATATTGAGAACAGACCTAACAAGTTGGATGTAATATATTTGTGAGGAAATTATCTGTAATTTACTTCTCATTAGTATAGAAAAACAAGTGCACTTTCACACACAGATGCATGCTTGCTGGTTTCATACATATTTAAACACTTGCACTTGTCAGGTATCTTCTCATCTGTAATATACGTTGATATTACTCTTCACCTCTTTGGCCTACACACACTTACGTTTCAGCACAAACTGAGTATTTACATTCCATCTGCCTCAACATACACATCTCCATTCAAGACTTTAGCACATCCAATCTGGAGAAAAGCACTTGAATTAAACACACACACACACACACATACACAATTCCACTGAACAAAACAATTCACACTTATGTCCCTCATTCTGTAGTGAATAATAACCTCCTCCTCACTCACATAAGCCTCTCAGTGCATACACACACACATAAACACGCTCTTCAGACTGGAGGACTCATTGTAACTCTCAGAGGGACAGAGTGAGTCATCTCTGTCAGCATTGTTACCACTTTTAATGCATTCTACACATGCCAGCTGGAAACAAACACTTAAACCCAGCACAAGCTAAACAGGCCACTTGCCCCAAATGGCAAAGCACATCCACTAAGACTTGTTAATCCATTTTTACCACCCTCTTGTTCTGTTATGCTTTTAAAATGGCCTTGCTTGTTTTTGAAAAATGCTGTAAAAGAAATTTGTCAATGGTTATAAGAACTTAAATGAAAATGGAGAACAGCAGTGAACTTAAACTTCCATGTTTGTGTTCACTCTCAATCAGAATCATTAAGGCTCTGAATGCAGATGAACTGGGTCTCTTTTCTGAGAGAATTCGGTTCTTGGATAAGAAAATACAACCAGGCCTGTCAAAACTGCACTGGTCCACAAAAGGAACAGCCAGCGTCTTTATCAGTGACTGCAGAGTGCATGCCAA